>OZ026863.1:3318141-3913058 GCA_964023215.1 Eledona agricola
ACTAAACCCAATCACTTTTAAATTACAAAAAAATGCTACTAACCATAGCAAACTATGCCAAACTCACCTAAATTACTTCGGCTCTCAAAAATCACCCCCAACTACACTTTACAGCAACAAACTAAGCCCAATCACTTAAAAATTACAAAAAAATGCTAAAAATCATAACAAACTATACCAGAATCACCTAAATTACTTCGGCTACCGTAAATCACCCCCAACTATCCCTTACCACAACAAACCAAACCATATCATCTTAAAATTACAAAAAAAGGTGTACAAATCATAACAAACTACGCCAGACTCACCTAAATTACTTCGGCTACTCTAAATCATCACCAACTAACCCTTACCACAACAAACTAAACGCAATCACTTTTAAATTACAAAAAAATGCTACTAACCTTAGCAAACTATGCCAAACTCACCCAAATTACTTCGGCTACCATAAATCATCACCAACTAACCCTTACCACAACAAACTAAACCAAATCACTTTTAAATTACAAAAAAAAGCTACTAACCATAGCAAACTATGCAAAACTTATTTAAATTACTTCGGCTTTCAAAAATCACCCCCAACTACACTTTACAGCAACAAACTAAGCCCAATCACTTTAAAGTTACAAAAAAATGCTAAAAATCATAACAAACTATACCTGAATCACCTAAATTACTTCGGCTACCGTAAATCACCCCCAACTATCCCTTACCACAACAAACCAAACCATATCATCTTAAAATTACAAAAAAAGGTGTACAAATCATAACAAACTATGCCAGACTTACCCAAATTACTTCGGCTACTCTAAATCATCACCAACTAACCCTTACCACAACAAACTAAACCCAATCACTTTTAAATTACAAAAACATGCTACTAACCATAGCAAACTATGCCAAACTCACCTAAATTACTTCGGCTATCAAAAATGACCACCAACTACACTTTACAGCAACAAACTAAGCCCAATCACTTTAAAATTACAAAAAAATTCTAAAAATCATAACAAACTATACCAGAATCACCTAAATTACTTCGGCTATCAAAAATCACCCCCAACTACACTTTACAGCAACAAACTAAGCCCAATCACTTTAAAATTACAAAAAAATTCTAAAAATCATAACAAACTATACCAGAATCACCTAAATTACTTCGGCTACCGTAAATCACCCCCAACTATCCCTTACCACAACAAACCAAACTATATCATCTTAAAATTACAAAAAAAGGTGTACAAATCATAACAAACTATGCCAGACTCACCCAAATTACTTCGGCTACTCTATATCATCACCAACTAACCCTTACCACAACAAACTAAACCCAATCACTTTTAAATTACAAAAAAATGCTACTAACCATAGCAAACTATGCCAAACTCACCTAAATTACTTCGGCTATCAAAAATCACGCCCAACTACACTTTACAGCAACAAACTAAGCCCAATCACTTTAAAATTACAAAAAACTGCTAAAAATCTCAACAAACTATACCAGAATCACCTAAATTACTTCGGCTACCGTAAATCACCCCCAATTATCCCTTACCACAACAAACCAAACCATATCATCTTAAAATTACAAAAAAAGATGTACAAAGCATAACAAACTATGCCAGACTCACCCAAATTACTTCGGCTACTCTATATCATCACCAACTAACCCTTACCACAACAAACTAAACCCAATCACTTTTAAATTACAAAAAAATGCTACTAACCATAGCAAACTATGCCAAACTCACCTAAATTACTTCGGCTACCATAAATCATCACCAACTAACCCTTACCACAACAAACTAAGCCCAATCACTTTAAAATTACAAAAAAATGCTAAAAATCATAACAAACTATACCAGAATCACCTAAATTACTTCGGCTACCGTAAATCACCCCCAACTAACCCTTACCACAACAAACCAAACCATATCATCTTAAAATTACAAAAAAAGTTGTACAAATCATAACAAACTATGCCAGACTCACCTAAATTTCTTCGGCTACTCTAAATCATCACCAACTAACCCTTACCACAACAAATTAAACCCAATCACTTTTATATTACAAAAAAATGCTACTGACCATAGCAAACTATGCCAAACTCACTTAAATTACTTCGGCTATCAAAAATCACCCCCAACTACACTTTACAGCAATAAACTAAGCCCAATCACTTTAAAATTACAAAAAAATCATAACAAACTATACCAGAATCACCTAAATTACTTCGGCGACCGTAAATAACCCCCAACTATCCCTTACCACAACAAACCAAACTATATCATCTTAAAAATAACAAAAAAGGTGTACAAATCATAACAAACTATGCCAGACTCACCTAAATTACTTCGGCTACTCTAAATCATCACCAACTAACCCTTACCACAACAAACTAAACCCAATGACTTTTAAATTACAAAAAAATGCTACTAACCATAGCAAACTATGCCAAACTCACTTAAATTACTTCGGCTATCAAAAATCACCCCCAACTACACTTTACAGCAATAAACTAAGCCCAATCACTTTAAAATTACAAAAAAATCATAACAAACTATACCAGAATCACCTAAATTACTTCGGCGACCGTAAATAACCCCCAACTATCCCTTACCACAACAAACCAAACTATATCATCTTAAAAATAACAAAAAAGGTGTACAAATCATAACAAACTATGCCAAACTCACCCAAATTACTTCGGCTACCATAAATCATCACCAACTAACCCTTACCACAACAAACTAAACCAAATCACTTTTAAATTACAAAAAAAAGCTACTAACCATAGCAAACTATGCAAAACTTATTTAAATTACTTCGGCTTTCAAAAATCACCCCCAACTACACTTTACAGCAACAAACTAAGCCCAATCACTTTAAAGTTACAAAAAAATGCTAAAAATCATAACAAACTATACCTGAATCACCTAAATTACTTCGGCTACCGTAAATCACCCCCAACTATCCCTTACCACAACAAACCAAACCATATCATCTTAAAATTACAAAAAAAGTTGTACAAATCATAACAAACTATGCCAGACTTACCCAAATTACTTCGGCTACTCTAAATCATCACCAACTAACCCTTACCACAACAAACTAAACCCAATCACTTTTAAATTACAAAAACATGCTACTAACCATAGCAAACTATGCCAAACTCACCTAAATTACTTCGGCTATCAAAAATGACCACCAACTACACTTTACAGCAACAAACTAAGCCCAATCACTTTAAAAATACAAAAAAATTCTAAAAATCATAACAAACTATACCAGAATCACCTAAATTACTTCGGCTATCAAAAATCACCCCCAACTACACTTTACAGCAACAAACTAAGCCCAATCACTTTAAAATTACAAAAAAATTCTAAAAATCATAACAAACTATACCAGAATCACCTAAATTACTTCGGCTACCGTAAATCACCCCCAACTATCCCTTACCACAACAAACCAAACTATATCATCTTAAAATTACAAAAAAAGGTGTACAAATCATAACAAACTATGCCAGACTCACCCAAATTACTTCGGCTACTCTATATCATCACCAACTAACCCTTACCACAACAAACTAAACCCAATCACTTTTAAATTACAAAAAAATGCTACTAACCATAGCAAACTATGCCAAACTCACCTAAATTACTTCGGCTATCAAAAATCACGCCCAACTACACTTTACAGCAACAAACTAAGCCCAATCACTTTAAAATTACAAAAAACTGCTAAAAATCTCAACAAACTATACCAGAATCACCTAAATTACTTCGGCTACCGTAAATCACCCCCAATTATCCCTTACCACAACAAACCAAACCATATCATCTTAAAATTACAAAAAAAGATGTACAAAGCATAACAAACTATGCCAGACTCACCCAAATTACTTCGGCTACTCTATATCATCACCAACTAACCCTTACCACAACAAACTAAACCCAATCACTTTTAAATTACAAAAAAATGCTACTAACCATAGCAAACTATGCCAAACTCACCTAAATTACTTCGGCTACCATAAATCATCACCAACTAACCCTTACCACAACAAACTAAGCCCAATCACTTTAAAATTACAAAAAAATGCTAAAAATCATAACAAACTATACCAGAATCACCTAAATTACTTCGGCTACCGTAAATCACCCCCAACTAACCCTTACCACAACAAACCAAACCATATCATCTTAAAATTACAAAAAAAGTTGTACAAATCATAACAAACTATGCCAGACTCACCTAAATTTCTTCGGCTACTCTAAATCATCACCAACTAACCCTTACCACAACAAATTAAACCCAATCACTTTTATATTACAAAAAAATGCTACTGACCATAGCAAATTATGCCAAACTCACTTAAATTACTTCGGCTATCAAAAATCACCCCCAACTACACTTTACAGCAATAAACTAAGCCCAATCACTTTAAAATTACAAAAAAATCATAACAAACTATACCAGAATCACCTAAATTACTTCGGCGACCGTAAATAACCCCCAACTATCCCTTACCACAACAAACCAAACTATATCATCTTAAAAATAACAAAAAAGGTGTACAAATCATAACAAACTATGCCAGACTCACCTAAATTACTTCGGCTACTCTAAATCATCACCAACTAACCCTTACCACAACAAACTAAACCCAATGACTTTTAAATTACAAAAAAATGCTACTAACCATAGCAAACTATGCCAAACTCACCTAAATTACTTCGGCTACCATAAATTATCACCAACTAACCCTTACTACAACAAACTAAACCCAATCAATTTTAAATTACAAAAAAATGCTACTAACCATAGCAAACTATGCCAAACTCACCTAAATTACTTCGGCTATCAAAAATCACCCCCAACTACACTTTACAGCAACAAACTAAGCACAATCACTTTAAAATTGCAAAAAATGCTAAAAATTATAACAAACTATACCAGAAACACCTAAATTACTTCGGCTACCGTAAATCACCCCCAACTATCTCTTACCACAACAAACCAAACCATATCATCTTAAAATTACAAAAAAAGGTGTACAAATCATAACAAACTATGCCAGACTCACCTAAATTACTTCGGCTACTCTAAATCATCACCAACTAACCCTTACCACAACAAACTGTACCCAATCACTTTTAAATTACAAAAAAATGCTACTTACCATAGCAAACTATGCCAAACTCACCTAAATTACTTCGGCTATCAAAAATCACCCCAACCACACTTTACAGCAACAAACAAAGCCCAATAACTTTAAAATTACAAAAAAATGCTAAAAATCATTACAAACCATACCAGAATTACCTAAATTACTTCGGCTACCGTAAATCACCCCCAACTATCCCTTACCACAACAAACCAAACCATATCATCTTAAAATTACAAAAAAAGCTGTACAAATCATAACAAACTATGCCAGACTCACCTAAATTACTTCGGCTACTCTAAATCATCACCAACTAACCCTTACCACAACGAAGTAAACCCAATCACTTTTAAATTACAAAAAAATTCTACTAACCATAGCAAACTATGCCAAACTCACCTAAATTACTTCGGCTATCAAAAATCACCCCCAACTACACTTTACAGCAACAAACTAAGCCCAATTACTTTAAAATTATAAAAAAATGCTAAAAATCACAACAAACTATACCAGAATCACCTAAATTACTTCGGCTACCGTAAATCAACCCAACTATCCCTTACCACAACAAACCAAACCATATCATCTTAAAATTACAAAAAAAGGTGTACAAATCATAACAAACTATGCTAGACTCACCTAAATTACTTCGGCTACTTTAAATCATCACCAACTAACCCTTACCACAACAAACTAAACCCAATCACTTTTAAATTACAAAAAAATGCTACTAACCATAGCAAACTATGCCTAACTCACCTAAATTACTTCGGCTATCAAAAATCACCCCCAACTACACTTTACAGCAACAAACTAAGCCCAATCACTATAAAAGTACAAAAAAATGCTAAAAATCATAACAAACTATACCAGAATCACCTAAACTACTTCAGGCACCGTAAATCAACCCAACTATCCCTTACCACAACAAACCAAACCATATCATCTTAAAATTACAAAAAAAGGTGTACAAATCATAACAAACTATGCCAGACTCACCTAAATTACTTTGGCTACTCTAAATCATCACCAACTAACCCCTACCACAACAAACTAAACCCAATCACTTTTAAATTACAAAAAAATGCTACTAACCATAGCAAACTATGCCTAACTCACCTAAATTACTTCGGCTATCAAAAATCACCCCCAACTACACTTTACAGCAACAAACTAAGCCCAATCACTTTAAAAATACAAAAAAATGCTAAAAATCAAAACAAACTATACCAGAATCACCTAAATTACTTCGGCTACCGTAAATCACCCCCAACTATCCCTTACCACAACAAACCAAACCATATCATCTTAAAATTACAAAAAAAGGTGTACAAATCATAACAAACTATGCCAGATTCACCTAAATTACTTTGGCTACTCTAAATCATCACCAACTAACCCCTACCACAACAAACTAAACCCAATCACTTTTAAATTACAAAAAAATGCTACTAACCATAGCAAACTATGCCAAACTCACCTAAATTACTTCGGCTATCAAAAATCACCCCCAACTACACTTTACAGCAACAAACTAAGCCCAATCACTTTAAAATTACAATAAAATGCTAAAAATTATAACAAACTATACCAGAATCACCTAAATTACTTCGGCTACCGTAAATCGCCCCCAACTATCCCTTACCACAACAAACCAAACCATATCATGTTAAAATTACAAAAAATGGTGTACAAATCATAACAAACTATGCCAGACTCACCTAAATTACTTCGGCTACTCTAAATCATCACCAACTAACCCTTACCACAACAAACTAAAACCAATCACTTTTAAATTACAAAAAAATGCTACTAACCATAGCAAACTTTGTCAAACTCACCTAATTTACTTCGGCTATCAAAAATCACCCCCAACTACACTTTACAGCAACAAACTAAGCCCAATCACTTTAAAAATACAAAAAAATGCTAAAAATCAAAACAAACTATACCAGAATCACCTAAATTACTTCGGCTACCGTAAACCACCCCCAACTATCCCTTACAACAACAAACCAAACCATATCATCTTAAAATTAAAAAAAAGGTGTACAAATCATAACAAACTATGCCAGACTCACCTAAATTACTTCGGCTACACTAAATCATCACCAACTAACCCTTACCACAACAAACTAAACCCAATCACTTTTAAATTACAAAAAAATGCTACTAACCTTAGCAAACTATGCCAAACTCACCTAAATTACTTCGGCTATCAAAAATCACCCCCAACTACACTTTACAGCAACAAACTAAACCCAATCACTTTAAAATTACAAAAAAATGCTAAAAATCATAACAAACTAGACCAGAATCACCTAAATTAGTTCGGCTACCGTAAATCACCCCCAACTATCCCTTACCACAACAAACCAAACCATATCATCTTAAAATTACAAAAAAGGTGTACAAATCATAACAAACTATGCTAGACTCACCTAAATTACTTCGGCTAATTTAAATCATCACCAACTAACCCTTACCACAACAAACTAAACCAAATCACTTTTAAATTACAAAAAAATGCTACTAACCATAGCAAACTATGCAAAACTTATTTAAATTACTTCGGCTTTCAAAAATCACCCCCAACTACACTTTACAGCAACAAACTAAGCCCAATCACTTTAAAGTTACAAAAAAATGCTAAAAATTATAACAAACTATACCTGAATCACCTAAATTACTTCGGCTACCGTAAATCACCCTCAACTATCCCTTACCACAACAAACCAAACCATATCATCTTAAAATTACAAAAAAGGTGTACAAATCATAACAAACTATGCTAGACTCACCTAAATTACTTCGGCTACTCTAAATCATCACCAACTAACCCTTACCACAACAAACTAAACCCAATCACTTTTAAATTACAAAAAAATGCTACTAACCATAGCAAACTATGCCTAACTCACCTAAATTACTTCGGCTATCAAAACTCACCCCCAACTAGACTTTACAGCAACAAACTAAGCCCAATCACTTTAAAATTACAAAAAAATGCTACTAACCATAGCAAACAATGCCAAACTCACCTAAATTACTTCGGCTATCAAAAATCACCCCCAACTACACTTTACAGCAACAAACTAAGCCCAATCACTATAAAAGTACAAAAAAATGCTAAAAATCATAACAAACTATACCAGAATCACCTAAACTACTTCAGGCACCGTAAATCAACCCAACTATCCCTTACCACAACAAACCAAACCATATCATCTTAAAATTACAAAAAAAGGTGTACAAATCATAACAAACTATGCCAGACTCACCTAAATTACTTTGGCTACTCTAAATCATCACCAACTAACCCCTACCACAACAAACTAAACCCAATCACTTTTAAATTACAAAAAAATGCTACTAACCATAGCAAACTATGCCTAACTCACCTAAATTACTTCGGCTATCAAAAATCACCCCCAACTACACTTTACAGCAACAAACTAAGCCCAATCACTTTAAAAATACAAAAAAATGCTAAAAATCAAAACAAACTATACCAGAATCACCTAAATTACTTCGGCTACCGTAAATCACCCCCAACTATCCCTTACCACAACAAACCAAACCATATCATCTTAAAATTACAAAAAAAGGTGTACAAATCATAACAAACTATGCCAGATTCACCTAAATTACTTTGGCTACTCTAAATCATCACCAACTAACCCCTACCACAACAAACTAAACCCAATCACTTTTAAATTACAAAAAAATGCTACTAACCATAGCAAACTATGCCAAACTCACCTAAATTACTTCGGCTATCAAAAATCACCCCCAACTACACTTTACAGCAACAAACTAAGCCCAATCACTTTAAAATTACAATAAAATGCTAAAAATTATAACAAACTATACCAGAATCACCTAAATTACTTCGGCTACCGTAAATCGCCCCCAACTATCCCTTACCACAACAAACCAAACCATATCATGTTAAAATTACAAAAAATGGTGTACAAATCATAACAAACTATGCCAGACTCACCTAAATTACTTCGGCTACTCTAAATCATCACCAACTAACCCTTACCACAACAAACTAAAACCAATCACTTTTAAATTACAAAAAAATGCTACTAACCATAGCAAACTTTGTCAAACTCACCTAATTTACTTCGGCTATCAAAAATCACCCCCAACTACACTTTACAGCAACAAACTAAGCCCAATCACTTTAAAAATACAAAAAAATGCTAAAAATCAAAACAAACTATACCAGAATCACCTAAATTACTTCGGCTACCGTAAACCACCCCCAACTATCCCTTACAACAACAAACCAAACCATATCATCTTAAAATTAAAAAAAAGGTGTACAAATCATAACAAACTATGCCAGACTCACCTAAATTACTTCGGCTACACTAAATCATCACCAACTAACCCTTACCACAACAAACTAAACCCAATCACTTTTAAATTACAAAAAAATGCTACTAACCTTAGCAAACTATGCCAAACTCACCTAAATTACTTCGGCTATCAAAAATCACCCCCAACTACACTTTACAGCAACAAACTAAACCCAATCACTTTAAAATTACAAAAAAATGCTAAAAATCATAACAAACTAGACCAGAATCACCTAAATTAGTTCGGCTACCGTAAATCACCCCCAACTATCCCTTACCACAACAAACCAAACCATATCATCTTAAAATTACAAAAAAGGTGTACAAATCATAACAAACTATGCTAGACTCACCTAAATTACTTCGGCTAATTTAAATCATCACCAACTAACCCTTACCACAACAAACTAAACCAAATCACTTTTAAATTACAAAAAAATGCTACTAACCATAGCAAACTATGCAAAACTTATTTAAATTACTTCGGCTTTCAAAAATCACCCCCAACTACACTTTACAGCAACAAACTAAGCCCAATCACTTTAAAGTTACAAAAAAATGCTAAAAATTATAACAAACTATACCTGAATCACCTAAATTACTTCGGCTACCGTAAATCACCCTCAACTATCCCTTACCACAACAAACCAAACCATATCATCTTAAAATTACAAAAAAGGTGTACAAATCATAACAAACTATGCTAGACTCACCTAAATTACTTCGGCTACTCTAAATCATCACCAACTAACCCTTACCACAACAAACTAAACCCAATCACTTTTAAATTACAAAAAAATGCTACTAACCATAGCAAACTATGCCTAACTCACCTAAATTACTTCGGCTATCAAAACTCACCCCCAACTACACTTTACAGCAACAAACTAAGCCCAATCACTTTAAAAATACAAAAAAATGCTAAAAATCAAAACAAACTATACCAGAATCACCTAAATTACTTCGGCTACCGTAAATCACCCCCAACTATCCCTTACCACAACAAACCAAACCATATCATCTTAAAATTACAAAAAAAGGTGTACAAATCATAACAAACTATGCCAGACTCACCTAAATTACTTTGGCTACTCTAAATCATCACCAACTAACCCCTACCACAACAAACTAAACCCAATCACTTTTAAATTACAAAAAAATGCTACTAACCATAGCAAACTATGCCAAACTCACCTAAATTACTTCGGCTATCAAAAATCACCCCCAACTACACTTTACAGCAACAAACTAAGCCCAATCACTTTAAAATTACAATAAAATGCTAAAAATTATAACAAACTATACCAGAATCACCTAAATTACTTCGGCTACCGTAAATCGCCCCCAACTATCCCTTACCACAACAAACCAAACCATATCATGTTAAAATTACAAAAAATGGTGTACAAATCATAACAAACTATGCCAGACTCACCTAAATTACTTCGGCTACTCTAAATCATCACCAACTAACCCTTACCACAACAAACTAAACCCAATCACTTTTAAATTACAAAAAAATGCTACTAACCATAGCAAACTTTGTCAAACTCACCTAATTTACTTCGGCTATCAAAAATCACCCCCAACTACACTTTACAGCAACAAACTAAGCCCAATCACTTTAAAAATACAAAAAAATGCTAAAAATCAAAACAAACTATACCAGAATCACCTAAATTACTTCGGCTACCGTAAACCACCCCCAACTATCCCTTACCACAACAAACCAAACCATATCATCTTAAAATTAAAAAAAAGGTGTACAAATCATAACAAACTATGCCAGACTCACCTAAATTACTTCGGCTACACTAAATCATCACCAACTAACCCTTACCACAACAAACTAAACCCAATCACTTTTAAATTACAAAAAAATGCTACTAACCTTAGCAAACTATGCCAAACTCACCTAAATTACTTCGGCTATCAAAAATCACCCCCAACTACACTTTACAGCAACAAACTAAACCCAATCACTTTAAAATTACAAAAAAATGCTAAAAATCATAACAAACTAGACCAGAATCACCTAAATTAGTTCGGCTACCGTAAATCACCCCCAACTATCCCTTACCACAACAAACCAAACCATATCATCTTAAAATTACAAAAAAGGTGTACAAATCATAACAAACTATGCTAGACTCACCTAAATTACTTCGGCTAATTTAAATCATCACCAACTAACCCTTACCACAACAAACTAAACCAAATCACTTTTAAATTACAAAAAAATGCTACTAACCATAGCAAACTATGCAAAACTTATTTAAATTACTTCGGCTTTCAAAAATCACCCCCAACTACACTTTACAGCAACAAACTAAGCCCAATCACTTTAAAGTTACAAAAAAATGCTAAAAATCATAACAAACTATACCTGAATCACCTAAATTACTTCGGCTACCGTAAATCAACCCCAACTATCCCTTACCACAACAAACCAAACCATATCATCTCTAAATTACAAAAAAAGGTGTACAAATCATAACAAACTATGCCAGACTTACCCAAATTACTTCGGCTACTCTAAATCATCACCAACTAACCCTTACCACAACAAACTAAACCCAATCACTTTTAAATTACAAAAACATGCTACTAACCATAGCAAACTATGCCAAACTCACCTAAATTACTTCGGCTATCAAAAATCACCACCAACTACACTTTACAGCAACAAACTAAGCCCAATCACTTTAAAATTACAAAAAAATTCTAAAAATCATAACAAACTATACCAGAATCACCTAAATTACTTCGGCTATCAAAAATCACCCCCAACTACACTTTACAGCAACAAACTAAGCCTAATCACTTTAAAATTACAAAAAAATTCTAAAAATCATAACAAACTATACCAGAATCACCTAAATTACTTCGGCTACCGTAAATCACCCCCAACTATCCCTTACCACAACAAACCAAACTATATCATCTTAAAATTACAAAAAAAGGTGTACAAATCATAACAAACTATGCCAGATTCACCTAAATTACTTCGGCTACTCTAAATCATCACCAACTAACCCTTACCACAACAAACTAAACCCAATCACTTTTAAATTACAAAAAAATGCTACTAACGATAGCAAACTATGCCAAACTCACCTAAATTACATCGGCTACCATAAATCATCACCAACCAACCCTTACCACAACAAACTAAACCCAATAAATTTTAAATTACAAAAAAATGCTACTAACCATAGCAAACTATGCCAAACTCAGATAAATTACTTCGGCTATCAAAAATCACCCCCAACTACACTTTACAGCAACAAACTATGCCCAATCACTTTAAAATTACAAAAAAATGCTAAAAATCATCACAAACTGTACCAGAATCACCTAAATTACTTCGGCTACCGTAAATCACCCTCAACTATCCCTTACCACAACAAACCAAACCATATCATCTTAAAATTACAAAAAAGGTGTACAAATCATAACAAACTATGCTAGTCTCACCTAAATTACTTCGGCTACTCTAAATCATCACCAACTAACCCTTACCACAACAAACTAAACCCAATCACTTTTAAATTACAAAAAAATGCTACTAACCATAGCAAACTATGCCTAACTCACCTAAATTACTTCGGCTATCAAAAACCACCCCCAACTACACTTTACAGCAACAAACTAAGCCCAATCACTTTAAAATTACAAAAAAATGCTAAAAATTATAACAAACTATACCAGAATCACCTAAATGACTTCGGCTACCGTAAATCACCCCCAACTATCCCTTACCACAACAAACCAAACCATATCATCTTAAAATTACAAAAAAAGGTGTACAAATCATAACAAACTTTGCCAGACTCACCTAAATTACTTCGGCTACTCTAAATCATCACCAACTAACCCTTACCACAACAAACTAAACCCAATCACTTTTAAATTACAAAAAAATGCTACTAACCATAGCAAACTATGCCAAACTCACCTAAATTACTTCGGCTCTCAAAAATCACCCCCAACTACACTTTACAGCAACAAACTAAGCCCAATCACTTAAAAATTACAAAAAAATGCTAAAAATCATAACAAACTATACCAGAATCACCTAAATTACTTCGGCTACCGTAAATCACCCCCAACTATCCCTTACCACAACAAACCAAACCATATCATCTTAAAATTACAAAAAAAGGTGTACAAATCATAACAAACTACGCCAGACTCACCTAAATTACTTCGGCTACTCTAAATCATCACCAACTAACCCTTACCACAACAAACTAAACGCAATCACTTTTAAATTACAAAAAAATGCTACTAACCTTAGCAAACTATGCCAAACTCACCCAAATTACTTCGGCTACCATAAATCATCACCAACTAACCCTTACCACAACAAACTAAACCCAATCAATTTTAAATTACAAAAAAATGCTACTAACCATAGCAAACTATGCCAAACTCACCTAAATTACTTCGGCTATCAAAAATCACCCCCAACTACACTTTACAGCAACAAACTAAGCCCAATCACTATAAAATTACAAAAAAATGCTAAAAATCATAACAAACTATACCAGAATTACCTAAATTACTTCAGGCACCGTAAATCAACCCAACTATCCCTTACCACAACAAACCAAACCATATCATCTTAAAATTACAAAAAAAGGTGTACAAATCATAACAAACTATGCTAGACTCACCTAAATTACTTCGGCTACTTTAAATCATCACCAACTAACCCTTACCACAACAAACTAAACCCAGTCACTTTTAAATTACAAAAAAATGCTACTAACCATAGCAAACTATGCCAAACTTACCTAAATCACTTCGGCTATCAAAAAACACCTCCAACTACACTTTACATCAACAAACTAAGCCCAATCACTTTAAAATTACAAAAAAATGCTAAAAATCACAACAAGCTATACCAGAATCACCTAAATTACTTCGGGTACCGTAAATCACCCCCAATTATCCCTTACCACAACAAACCAAACCATATCATCTTAAAATTACAAAGAAAAGTGTACAAATCATAACAAACTATGCCAGACTCACCTAAATTACTTCGGCTACTCTAAATCATCACCAACTAACCCTTACCACAACAAACTAAACCCAATCACTTTTAAATTACAAAAAAATGCTACTAACCATAGCAAACTATGCCAAACTGACCTAAATTACTTCAGTTCTCAAAAATCACTCCCAACTACACTTTACAGCAACAAACTAAGCCCAATCACTTTAAAATTACAAAAAAATGCTAAAAATCATAACAAACTATACCAGAATGACCTAAATTACTTCGGGTACCGTAAATCACCCCCAATTATCCCTTACCACAACAAACCAAACCATATCATCTTAAAATTACAAAAAAAGGTGTACAAATCATAACAAACTATGCCAGACTCACCTAAATTACTTTGGCTACTCTAAATCATCACCAACTAACCCCTACCACAACAAACTAAATCCAATTAATTTTAAATTACAAAAAAATGCTACTAACTATAGCAAACTATGCCAAACTCACCTAAATTACTTCGGCTATCAAAAATCACCCCCAACTAAACTTTACAGCAATAAACTAAGCCCAATCCCTTTAAAATTACAAAAAAATGCTAAAAAGCATAACAAACTATACCAGAATCACCTAAATTACTTCGGCTACCGTAAATCACCCCCAACTATCCCTTACCACAACAAACCAAACCATATCATCTTAAAATTACAAAAAAAGGTGTACAAATCATAACAAACTATGCCAGACTCACCTAAATTACTTCGGCTACTCTAAATCATCACCAACTAACCCTTACCACAACAAACTAATCCCAATTACTTTTAAATTACAAAAAAATGCTACTAACCATAGCAAACTATGTCAAACTCACCTATTTTACTTCGGCTATCAAAAATCACCCCCAACTACACTTTACAGCAACAAACTAAGCCCAATCACTTTAAAAATACAAAAAAATGCTAAAAATCAAAACAAACTATACCAGAATCACCTAAATTACTTCGGCTACCGTAAATCACCCCCAACTATCCCTTACCACTACAAACCAAACCATATCATCTTAAAATTAAAAAAAAGGTGTACAAATCATAACAAACTATGTCAGACTCACCTAAATTACTTCGGCTACACTAAATCATCACCAACTAACCCTTACCACAACAAACTAAACCCAATCACTTTTAAATTACAAAAAAATGCTACTAACCTTAGCAAACTATGCCAAACTCACCTAAATTACTTCGGCTATCAAAAATCACCCCCAACTACACTTTACAGCAACAAACTAAACCCAATCACTTTAAAATTACAAAAAAATGCTAAAAATCATAACAAACTACACCAGAATCACCTAAATTAGTTCGGCTACCGTAAATCACCCCCAACTATCCCTTACCACAACAAACCAAACCATATCATCTTAAAATTACAAAAGAAGGTGTACAAATCATAACAAACTATCCTAGACTCACCTAAATTACTTCGGCTAATTTAAATCATCACCAACTAACCCTTACCACAACAAACTAAACCAAATCACTTTTAAATTACAAAAAAATGCTACTAACCATAGCAAACTATGCCAAACTTATTTAAATTACTTCGGCTTTCAAAAATCACCCCCAACTACACTTTACAGCAACAAACTAAGCCCAATCACTTTAAAGTTACAAAAAAATGCTAAAAATCATAACAAACTATACCTGAATCACCTAAATTACTTCGGCTACCGTAAATCACCCCCAACTATCCCTTACCACAACAAACCAAACCATATCATCTTAAAATTACAAAAAAAGGTGTACAAATCATAACAAACTATGCCAGACTTACCCAAATTACTTCGGCTACTCTAAATCATCACCAACTAACCCTTACCACAACAAACTAAACCCAATCACTTTTAAATTACAAAAACATGCTACTAACCATAGCAAACTATGCCAAACTCACCTAAATTACTTCGGCTATCAAAAATCACCCCCAACTACACTTTACAGCAACAAACTAAGCCCAATCACTTTAAAATTACAAAAAAATTCTAAAAATCATAACAAACTATACCAGAATCACCTAAATTACTTCGGCTATCAAAAATCACCCCCAACTACACTTTACAGCAACAAACTAAGCCCAATCACTTTAAAATTACAAAAAAATTCTAAAAATCCTAACAAACTATACCAGAATCACCTAAATTACTTCGGCTACCGTAAATCACCCCAACTATCCCTTACCACAACAAACCCAACCATATCATCTTAAAATTACAAAAAAAGGTGTACAAATCATAACAAACTATGCCAGACTCTCCTAAATTACTTCGGCTACTCTAAATCATCACCAACTAACCCTTACCACAACAAACTAAACCCAATCACTTTTAAATTACAAAAAAATGCTACTAACCATAGCAAACTATGCCAAACTCACCTAAATTAATTCGGCTAACAAAAATCACCCCCAACTACACTTTACAGCAACAAACTAAACCCAATCACTTTAAAATTACAAAAAAATGCTAAAAATCATAACAAACTATACCAGAATCACCTAAATTACTTCGGCTACCGTAAATCACCCCAACTATCCCTTACCACAACAAACCAAACCATATCATCTTAAAATTACAAAAAAAGGTGTACAAATCATAACAAACTATGCCAGACTCACCTAAATTACTTCGGCTACTCTAAATCATCACCAACTAACCCTTACCACAACAAACTAAACCCAATCACTTTTAAATTACAAAAAAATGCTACTAACCATAGCAAACTATGCCAAACTCATTTAAATTACTTCGGCTTTCAAAAATCACCCCCAACTACACTTTACAGCAAAAAACTAAGCCCAATCTCTTTAAAATTACAAAAAAATGCTAAAAATCAAAACAAACTATACCTGAATCACCTAAATTACTTCGGCTACCGTAAATCACCCCCAACTCTTCCTTACCACAACAAACCAAACCATATCATCTTAAAATTACAAAAAAAGGTGTACAAATCATAACAAACTATGCCAGACTCACCCAAATTACTTCGGCTACTCTAAATCATCACCAACTAACCCTTACCACAACAAACTAAACCCAATCACTTTTAAATTACAAAAAAATGCTACTAACGATAGCAAACTATGCCAAACTCACCTAAATTACTTCGGCTACCATAAATCATCACCAACTAACCCTTACCACAACAAACTAAACCCAATCAATTTTAAATTACAAAAAATGCTACTAAATATAGCAAACTATGTCAAACTCACATAAATTACTTCGGCTATCAAAAATCACCTCCAACTACACTTTACAGCAACAAACTAAGCCCAATCACTTTAAAATTACAAAAAAATGCTAAAAATTATAACAAACTATACCAGAATCACCCAAATTACTTCGGCTACTCTAAATCATCACCAACTAACCCTTACCACAACAAACCAAACCATATCATCTTAAAATTACAAAAAAAGGTGTAAAAATCATAACAAACTATGCCAGACTCACTTAAATTACTTCGGCTACTCTAAATCATCACCAACTAACCCTTACCACAACAAACTAAACCCAATCACATTTAAATTACAAAAAAATTCTACTAACGATAGCAAACTATGCCAAACTCACCTAAATTACTTCGGCTACCATAAGTCATCACCAACTATGCCTTACCACAACAAACCAAACCATATCATCTTAAAATTACAAAAAAAGGTGTACAAATCATAACAAACTATGCCAGACTCACCTAAATTACTTCGGCTACTCTAAATCATCACCAACTAACCCTTACCACAACAAACTAAACCCAATCAATTTTAAATTACAAAAAAATGCTACTAACCATAGCAAACTATGCCAAACTCACCTAAATTACTTCGGCTATCAAAAATAACCCCCAACTACACTTTACAGCAACAAACTAAGCCCAATCATTTTAAAATTACAAAAAAATGCTAAAAATCATAACAAACTATACCAGAATCACCTAAATTACTTCGGCTACCGTAAATCACCCCAACTATCCCTTACCACAACAAACCCAACCATATCATCTTAAAATTACAAAAAAAGGTGTACAAATCATAACAAACTATGCCAGACTTACCTAAATTACTTCGGCTACTCTAAATCATCATTAACTAACCCTTACCACAACAAACTAAACCCAATCACTTTTAAATTACAAAAAAATGCTACTAACCATAGCAAACTATGCCAAACTCACCTAAATTAATTCGGCTATCAAAAATCACCCCCAACTACACTTTACAGCAACAAACTAAGCCCAATCACTTTAAAATTACAAAAAAATGCTAAAAATCATAACAAACTATACCAGAATCACCTAAATTACTTCGGCTACCGTAAATCACCCCAACTATCCCTTACCACAACAAACCAAACCATATCATCTTAAAATTACAAAAAAAGGTGTACAAATCATAACAAACTATGCCAGACTCACCTAAATTACTTCGGCTACTCTAAATCATCACCAACTAACCCTTACCATAACAAACTAAACCCAATCACTTTTAAATTACAAAAAAATGCTACTAACCATAGCAAACTATGCCAAACTCACCTAAATTACTTCAGCTATCAAAAATCACCCCCAACTACACTTTACAGCAACAAACTAAACCCAATCACTTTAAAGTTACAAAAAAATGCTAAAAATTATAACAAACTATACCAGAATCACCTAAATTACTTCGGCTACCGTAAATCACCCCCAACTAACCCTTACCACAACTAACTAAACCCAATCACTTTTAAATTACAAAAAAATGCTACTAACCACAGCAAACTATGCCAAACTCACCTAAATTACTTTGGCTATCAAAAATCACCCCCAACTACACTTTACAGCAACAAACTAAGCCCAATTACTTTAAAATTACAAAAAAATGCTAAAAATCATAACAAACTATACCAGAATCACCTAAATTACTTCGGCTACCGTAAATCACCCCCAACTAACCCTTACCACAACAAACCAAACCATATCATCTTAAAATTACAAAAAAAGGTGTACAAATCATAACAAACTATGCCAGACTCACCTAAATTACTTCGGCTACTCTAAATCATCACCAACTAACCCTTACCATAACAAACTAAACCCAATCACTTTTAAATTACAAAAAAATGCTACTAACCATAGCAAACTATGCCAAACTCACCTAAATTACTTCAGCTATCAAAAATCACCCCCAACTACACTTTACAGCAACAACCTAAACCCAATCACTTTAAAGTTACAAAAAAATGCTAAAAATTATAACAAACTATACCAGAATCACCTAAATTACTTCGGCTACCGTAAATCAACCCAACTATCCTTTACCAAAACAAACCAAACCATATCATCTTAAAATTACAAAAAAAGGTGTACAAATCATAACAAACTATGCTAGACTCACCTAAATTACTTCGGCTACTTTAAATCATCACCAACTAACCCTTACCACAACAAACTATACCTAATCACTTTTAATTTACAAAAAAATGCAACTAACCATAGCAAACTATGCCAAACTCACCTAAATTACTTTGGCTATCAAAAATCACCCACAACTACACTTTACAGCAACAAACTAAGCCTAATCACTTTAAAATTACAAAAAAATGCTAAAAATCATAACAAACTATACCAGAATCACCTAAATTACTTCGGCTACCGTAAATCACCCCCAACTATCCCTTACCACAACAAACCAAACCATATCATCTTAAAATTACAAAAAAAGGTGTACAAATCATAACAAACTATGCCAGACTCACCTAAATTACTTCGGCTACTCTAAATCATCACCAACTAACCCCTACCACAACAAACTAAACCCAATCACTTTTAAATTACAAAAAAATGCTACTAACGATAGCAAACTATGCCAAACTCACCTAAGTTACTTCGGCTACCATAAATCATCACCAACTAACCCTTACCACAACAAACTAAACCCAATCAATTTTAAATTACAAAAAAATGCAACTAACCATAGCAAACTATGCCAAACTCACATAAATTACTTCGGCTATCAAAAATCACCCCCAACTACACTTTACAGCAACAAACTAAGCCCAATCACTTTAAAATTACAAAAAAATGCTAAAAATCATAACAAACTATACCAGAATCACCCAAATTACTTCGGCTACTCTAAATCATCACCAACTAACCCTTACCACAACAAACCAAACCATATCATCTTAAAATTACAAAAAAAGGTGTACAAATCATAACAAACTATGCCAGACTCACCTAAATTACTTCGGCTACTCTAAATCATCACCAACTAACCCTTACCACAACAAACTAAACCCAATCACATTTAAATTACAAAAAAATTCTACTAACGATAGCAAACTATGCCAAACTCACCTAAATTACTTCGGCTACCATAAGTCATCACCAACTATGCCTTACCACAACAAACCAAACCATATCATCTTAAAATTACAAAAAAAGGTGTACAAATCATAACAATCTATGCTAGACTCACCTAAATTACTTCGGCTACTCTAAATCATCACCAACTAACCCTTACCACAACAAACTAAACCCAATCAATTTTAAATTACAAAAAAATGCTACTAACCATAGCAAACTATGCCAAACTCACCTAAATTACTTCGGCTATCAAAAATAACCCCCAACTACACTTTACAGCAACAAACTAAGCCCAATCATTTTAAAATTACAAAAAAATGCTAAAAATCATAACAAACTATACCAGAATCACCTAAATTACTTCGGCTACCGTAAATCACCCCAACTATCCCTTACCACAACAAACCAAACCATATCATCTTAAAATTACAAAAAAAGGTGTACAAATCATAACAAACTATGCCAGACTCACCTAAATTACTTCGGCTACTCTAAATCATCACCAACTAACCCTTACCACAACAAACTAAACCCAATCACTTTTAAAGTACAAAAAAATGCTACTAACCATAGCAAACTATGCCAAACTCACCTAAATTACTTCGGCTATCAAAAATAACCCCCAACTACACTTTACAGCAACAAACTAAGCCCAATCATTTTAAAATTACAAAAAAATGCTAAAAATCATAACAAACTATACCAGAATCACCTAAATTACTTCGGCTACCGTAAATCACCCCAACTATCCCTTACCACAACAAACCAAACCATATCATCTTAAAATTACAAAAAAAGGTGTACAAATCATAACAAACTATGCCAGACTCACCTAAATTACTTCGGCTACTCTAAATCATCACCAACTAACCCTTACCACAACAAACTAAACCCAATCACTTTTAAATTACAAAAAAATGCTACTAACCATAGCAAACTATGCCAAACTCACCTAAATTACTTCAGCTATGAAAAATCACCCCCAACTACACTTTACAGCAACAAACTAAACCCAATCACTTTAAAGTTACAAAAAAATGCTAAAAATTATAACAAACTATACCAGAATCACCTAAATTACTTCGGCTACCGTAAATCACCCCCAACTAACCCTTACCACAACAAACCAAACCATATCATTTTAAAATTTCAAAAAAGGTGTACAAATCATAACAAACTATGCTAGACTCACCTAAATTACTTCGGCTACTCTAAATCATCACCAACTAACCCTTACCACAACAAACTAAAACCAATCACTTTTAAATTACAAAAAAATGCTACTAACGATAGCAAACTATGCCAAACTCACCTAAGTTACTTCGGCTACCATAAATCATCACCAACTAACCCTTACCACAACAAACTAAACCCAATCAATTTTAAATTACAAAAAAATGCTACTAACCATAGCAAACTATGCCAAACTCACATAAATTACTTCGGCTATCAAAAATCACCCCCAACTACACTTTACAGCAACAAACTAAGCCCAATCACTTTAAAATTACAAAAAAATGCTAAAAATCATAACAAACTATACCAGAATCACCCTAATTACTTCGGCTACTCTAAATCATCACCAACTAATCCTTACCACAACAAACCAAACCATATCATCTTAAAATTACAAAAAAAGGTGTACAAATCATAACAAACTATGCCAGACTCACCTAAATTACTTCGGCTACTCTAAATCATCACCAACTAACCCTTACCACAACAAACTAAACCCAATCACATTTAAATTACAAAAAAATTCTACTAACGATAGCAAACTATGCCAAACTCACCTAAATTACTTCGGCTACCATAAGTCATCACCAACTATGCCTTACCACAACAAACCAAACCATATCATCTTAAAATTACAAAAAAAGGTGTACAAATCATAACAAATTATGCCAGACTCACCTAAATTACTTCGGCTACTCTAAATCATCACCAACTAACCCTTACCACAACAAACTAAACCCAATCAATTTTAAATTACAAAAAAATGCTACTAACCATAGCAAACTATGCCAAACTCACCTAAATTACTTCGGCTATCAAAAATAACCCCCAACTACACTTTACAGCAACAAACTAAGCCCAATCATTTTAAAATTACAAAAAAATGCTAAAAATCATAACAAACTATACCAGAATCACCTAAATTACTTCGGCTACCGTAAATCACCCCAACTATCCCTTACCACAACAAACCCAACCATATCATCTTAAAATTACAAAAAAAGGTGTACAAATCATAACAAACTATGCCAGACTTACCTAAATTACTTCGGCTACTCTAAATCATCATTAACTAACCCTTACCACAACAAACTAAACCCAATCACTTTTAAATTACAAAAAAATGCTACTAACCATAGCAAACTATGCCAAACTCACCTAAATTAATTCGGCTATCAAGAATCACCCCCAACTACACTTTACAGCAACAAACTAAGCCCAATCACTTTAAAATTACAAAAAAATGCTAAAAATCATAACAAACTATACCAGAATCACCTAAATTACTTCGGCTACCGTAAATCACCCCCACTATCCCTTACCACAACAAACCAAACCATATCATCTTAAAATTACAAAAAAAGGTGTACAAATCATAACAAACTATGCCAGACTCACCTAAATTACTTCGGCTACTCTAAATCATCACCAACTAACCCTTACCACAACAAACTAAACCCAATCACTTTTAAATTACAAAAAAATGCTACTAACCATAGCAAACTATGCCAAACTCACCTAAATTACTTCAGCTATCAAAAATCACCCCCAACTACACTTTACAGCAACAAACTAAACCCAATCACTTTAAAGTTACAAAAAAATGCTAAAAATTATAACAAACTATACCAGAATCACCTAAATTACTTCGGCTACCGTAAATCACCCCCAACTAACCCTTACCACAACAAACCAAACCATATCATTTTAAAATTTCAAAAAAGGTGTACAAATCATAACAAACTATGCTAGACTCACCTAAATTACTTCGGCTACTCTAAATCATCACCAACTAACCCTTACCACAACAAACTAAACCCAATCACTTTTAAATTACAAAAAAATGCTACTAACGATAGCAAACTATGCCAAACTCACCTAAGTTACTTCGGCTACCGTAAATCACCCTCAACTATCCCTTACCACAACAAACCAAACCATATCATCTTACAATTACAAAAAAAGGTGTACAAATCATAACAAACTATGCTAGACTCACCTAAATTACTTCGGCTACTCTAAATTATCACCAACTAACCATTACCACAACAAACTAAACCCAATCACTTTTAAATTACAAAAAAATGCTACTAACCATAGCAAACTATGCCAAACTCCCCTAAATTACTTCGGCTATCAAAAATCACCCCCAACTACACTTTACAGCAACAAACTAAGCCCAATCACTTTAAAATTACAAAAAAATGCTATAAATCATAAAAAACTATACCAGAATCACCTAAATTACTTCGGCTAACGTAAATCACCCCCAACTATCCTTTACCACAACAAACCAAACCATATCATCTTAAAAATACAAAAAAAGGTGTACAAATCATAACAAACTATGCCAGACTCACCTAAATTACTTCGGCTTCTCTAAATCATCACCAACTAACCCTTACCACAACAAACTATACCCAATCACTTTTAAATTACAAAAAAATGCTACTAACCATAGCAAACTATGCCAAACTTACCTAAATTACTTCGGCTATCAAAAATCACCCTCAACTACACTTTACAGCAATAAACTAAGCCCAATCACTTTAAAATTACAAAAAAATGCTAAAAATCATAAGAAACTATACCAGAATCACCTAAATTACTTCGGCTACCGTAAATCACCCCCAACTATCCCTTACCACAACAAACCAAACCATATCATCTTAAAATTACAAAAAAAGGTGTACAAATCATAACAAACTATGCCAGACTCACCTAAATTACTTCGGCTACTCTAAATCATCACCAACTAACCCTTACCACAACAAACTAAACCCAATCACTTTTAAATTACAAAAAAATGATACTAACCATAGCAACCTATGCCAAACTCACCTAAATTACTTCGGCTACCATAAACCATCACCAACTAACCCTTACCACAACAAACTAAACCCAATCATTTTTAAATTACAAAAAAATGCCACTAACCGTAGCAAACTACGCCAAACTCACCTAAATTACTTCGGCTATCAAAAATCACCCCCATCTACACTTTACAGCAACAAACTAAGCCCAATCACTTTAAAATTACAAAAAAATGCTAAAAATCATAACAAACTATACCAGAATCACCTAAATTACTTCGGCTACCGTAAATCACCCCCAACTATCCCTTACGACAACAAACCAAACCATATCATCTTAAAATTACAAAAAAAGGTGTACAAATCATAACAAACTATGCTAGACTCACCTAAATTACTTCGGCTACTTTAAATCATCACCAACTAACCCTTACCACAACAAACTAAACCCAATCACTTTTAAATTACAAAAAAATGCTACTAACCATAGCAAACTATTCCAAACTCCCCTAAATTACTTCGGCTATCAAAAATCACCCCCAACTACACTTTACAGCAACAAACTAAGCCCAATCACTTTAAAATTACAAAAAAATGCTATAAATCATAAAAAACTATACCAGAATCACCTAAATTACTTAGGCTAACGTAAATCACCCCCAACTATCCTTTACTACAACAAACCAAACCATATCATCTTAAAAATACAAAAAAAGGTGTACAAATCATAACAAACTATGCCAGAATCACCTAAATTACTTCGGCTTCTCTAAATCATCACCAACTAACCCTTACCACAACAAACTATACCCAATCACTTTTAAATTACAAAAAAATGCTACTAACCATAGCAAACTATGCCAAACTTACCTAAATTACTTCGGCTATCAAAAATCACCCCCAACTACACTTTACAGCAATAAACTAAGCCCAATCACTTTAAAATTACAAAAAAATGCTAAAAATCATAACAAACTATACCAGAATCACCTAAATTACTTCGGCTACCGTAAATCACCCCCAACTATCCCTTACCACAACAAACCAAACCATATCATCTTAAAATTACAAAAAAAGGTGTACAAATCATAACAAACTATGCCAGACTCACCTAAATTACTTCGGCTACTCTAAATCATCACCAACTAACCCTTACCACAACAAACTAAACCCAATCACTTTTAAATTACAAAAAAATGATACTAACCATAGCAACCTATGCCAAACTCACCTAAATTACTTCGGCTACCATAAACCATCACCAACTAACCCTTACCACAACAAACTAAACCCAATCATTTTTAAATTACAAAAAAATGCCACTAACCGTAGCAAACTACGCCAAACTCACTTAAATTACTTCGGCTATCAAAAATTACCCTCAACTACACTTTACAGCAACAAACTAAGCCCAATCACTTTAAAATTACAAAAAAATGCTAAAAATTATAACAAACTATACCAGAATCACCTAAGTTACTTCGGCTACCGTAAATCACCCCCAACTATCCCTTACGACAACAAACCAAACCATATCATCTTAAAATTAAAAAAAAGGTGTACAAATCATAACAAACTCTGCCAGACACCACTTAAATTACTTCGGCTACTCTAAATCATCACCAACTAACCCTTACCACAACAAACTAAACCCAATCACTTTTAAATTACAAAAAAATGCTACTAACCATAGTAAACTATGCCAAACTCCCCTAAATTACTTCGGCTATCAAAAATCACCCCCAACTACACTTTACAGCAACAAACTAAGCCCAATCACTTTAAAATTACAAAAAAATGCTAAAAATCATAAAAAACTATACCAGAATCACCTAAATTACTTCGGCTAACGTAAATCACCCCCAACTATCCTTTACCACAACAAACCAAACCATATCATCTTAAAAATACAAAAAAAGGTGTACAAATCATAACAAACTATGCTAGACTCACCTAAATTACTTCGGCTACTCTAAATCATCACCAACTAACCCTTACCACAACAAACTAAACCCAATCACTTTTAAATTACAAAAAAATGCTACTAACCATAGCAAACTATGCCAAACTCACCTAAATTACTTCGGCTATCAAAAATCACCCCCAACTACACTTTACAGCAATAAACTAAGCCCAATCACTTTAAAATTACAAAAAAATGCTAAAAATCATAACAAACTATACCAGAATCACCTAAATTACTTTGGCTACCGTAAATCACCTCCAACTATCCCTTACCACAACAAACCAAACCATATCATCTTAAAATTACAAAAAAAGGTGTACAAATCATAACAAACTATTCCAGAATCACCTAAATTACTTCGGCTACCCTAAATCATCACCAACTAACCCTTACCACAACAAACTAAACCCAATCACTTTTAAATTACAAAAAAATTATACTAACTATAGCAACCTATGCCAAACTCACCTAAATTACTTCGGCTACCATAAATCATCACCAACAAACCCTTACCACAACAAACTAAACCCAATCACTTTTAAATTACAAAAAAATGCTACTAACCATATCAAACTATGCCAAACTCACCTAAATTACTTCGGCCATCAAAAATCACCCCCAACTGCACTTTACAGCAACAAACTAAGCCCAATCACTTTAAAATTACAAAAAAATGCTAAAAATCATAACAAACTATACCAGAATCACCTAAATTACTTCGGCTACCGTAAATCACCCCCAACTATCCCTTACCACAACAAACCAAACCATATCATCTTAAAATTACAAAAAAAGTGTACAAATCATAACAAACTATGCCAGACTCACCTAAATTACTTCGGCTACTCTAAATCATCACCAACTAACCCTTACCACAACAAACTAAACCCAATCACTTTTAAATTACAAAAAAATGCTACTAACCATAGCAAACTATGCCAAACTCACCTAAATTACTTCGGCTACTATAAATCATCACCAACTAACCCTTACCACAACAAACTAAACCCAATCACTTTTAAATTACAAAAAAATGCTACTAACCATAGCAAACTAGGCCAAACTCTCCTAAATTATTTCGGCTATCAAAAATCACCGCCAACTACACTTTACAGCAACAAACTAAGCCCAATCACTTTAAAATTACAAAAAAATGCTAAAAATCATAACAAACTATACCAGAATCACCTAAATTACTTCGGCTACCGTAAATCACCCTCAACTAACCCTTACCACAACAAACCAAACCATATCATCTTAAAATTACAAAAAAAGGCGTACAAATCACAACAAACTATGCTAGACTCACCTAAATTACTTCGGCTACTCTAAATCATCACCAACTAACCCTTACCACAACAAACTAAACCCAATCACTTTTAAATTACAAAAAAATGCTACTAACCATAGCAAACTATGCCAAACTCCCCTAAATTACTTCGGCTATCAAAAATCACCCCCAACTACACTTTACAGCAACAAACTAAGCCCAATCACTTTAAAATTACAAAAAAATGCTAAAAATCATAAAAAACTATACCAGAATCACCTAAATTACTTCGGCTAACGTAAATCACCCCCAACTATCCTTTACCACAACAAACCAAACCATATCATCTTAAAAATACAAAAAAAGGTGTACAAATAATAACAAACTATGCCAGACTCACCTAAATTACTTCGGCTACTCTAAATCATCACCAACTAACCCTTGCCACAACAAACTAAACCCAATCACTTTTAAATTACAAAAAAATGCTACTAACCATAGCAAACTATGCCAAACTCACCTAAATTACTTCGGCTACTATAAATCATCACCAACTAACCCTTACCACAACAAACTAAACCCAATCACTTTTAAATTACAAAAAAATGCTACTAACCATAGCAAACTATGCCAAACTCTCCTAAATTATTTCGGCTATCAAAAATCACCGCCAACTACACTTTACAGCAACAAACTAAGCCCAATCACTTTAAAATTACAAAAAAATTCTAAAAATCATAACAAACTATACCAGAATTACCTAAATTACTTCGGCTACCGTAAATCACCCTCAACTATCCCTTACCACAACAAACCAAACCATATCATCTTAAAATTACAAAAAAAGGTGTACAAATCATAACAAACTATGCTAGACTCACCTAAATTACTTCGGCTACTCTAAATCATCACCAACTAACCCTTACCACAACAAACTAAACCCAATCACTTTTAAATTACAAAAAAATGCTACTAACCATAGCAAACTATGCCAAACTCCCCTAAATTACTTCGGCTATCAAAAATCACCCCCAACTACACTTTACAGCAACAAACTAAGCCCAATCACTTTAAAATTACAAAAAAATGCTAAAAATCATAAAAAACTATACCAGAATCACCTAAATTACTTCGGCTAACGTAAATCACCCCCAACTATCCTTTACCACAACAAACCAAACCATATCATCTTAAAAATACAAAAAAAGGTGTACAAATAATAACAAACTATGCCAGACTCACCTAAATTACTTCGGCTATTCTAAATCATCACCAACTAACCCTTACCACAACAAACTAAACCCAATTACTTTTAAATTACAAAAAAATGCTACTAACCATAGCAAACTATGCCAAACTCACCTAAATTACTTCGGCTATCAAAAATCACCCCCAACTACACTTTACAGCTATAAACTAAGCCCAATCACTTTAAAATTACAAAAAAATGCTAAAAATCATAACAAATTATACCAGAATCACCTAAATTAGTTCGGCTACCGTAAATCACCCCCAACTATCCCTTACCACAACAAACCAAACCATATCATCTTAAAATTACTAAAAAAGGTGTACAAATCATAACAAACTATGCCAGACTCACCTAAATTACTTCGGCTACTCTAAATCATCACCAACTAACCCTTACCACAACAAACTAAACCCAATCACTTTTAAATTACAAAAAAATGCTACTAACCATAGCAACCTATGCCAAACTCATCTAAATTACTTCGGCTTCCATAAATCATCACCAACAAACCCTTACCACAACAAACTAAACCCAATCACTTTTAAATTACAAAAAAATGCTACTAACTATAGCAACCTATGCCAAACTCACCTAAATTACTTCGGCTACCATAAATCATCACCAACAAACCCTTACCACAACAAACTAAACCCAATCACTTTTAAATAACAAAAAAATGCTACTAACCATATCAAACTATGCCAAACTCACCTAAATTACTTCGGCCATCAAAAATCACCCCCAACTGCACTTAACAGCAACAAACTAAGCCCAATCACTTTAAAATTACAAAAAAATTCTAAAAATGATTACAAACTATACCAGAATCACCTAAATTACTTCGGCTACCGTAAATCACCCCCAACTATCCCTTACCACAACAAACCAAACCATATCATCTTAAAATTACAAAAAAAGGTGTACAAATCATAACAAACTATGCCAGACTCACCGAAATTACTTCGGCTAATCTAAATCATCACCAACTAACCCTTACCACAACAAACTAAACCCAATCAGTTTTAAATTACAGAAAAATGCTACTAACCATAGCAAACCATGCCAAACTCACCTAAATTACTTCGGCTATCAAAAATCACCCCCAACTACACTTTACAGCCACAAACTAAGCCCAATCACTTTAAAATTACAAAAAAATGATAAAAATCATAACAAACTATATCAGAATTACCTAAATTACTTCGGCTACCGTAAATCACCCCCAACTATCCTTTACGACAACAAACCAAACCATATCATCTTAAAATTACAAAAAAAGGTGTACAAATCATAACAAACTATGCCAGACACCACCTAAATTACTTCGGCTACACTAAATCATCACCAACTAACCCTTACCACAACAAACTAAACCCAATCACTTTTAAATTACAAAAAAATGCTACTAACCATAGCAAACTATGCCAAACTCACCTAAATTACTTCGGCTATCAAAATTCACCCCCAGCTACACTTTACAGCAATAAACTAAGCCCAATCACTTTAAAATTACAAAAAAATGCTAAAAATCATAACAAATTATACCAGAATCACCTAAATTAGTTCGGCTACCGTAAATCACCCCCAACTATCCCTTACCACAACAAACCAAACCATATCATCTTCAAATTACTAAAAAAGGAGTACAAATCATAACAAACTATGCCAGACTCAACTAAATTACTTCGGCTACTCTAAATCATCACCAACTAACCCTTACCACAACAAACTAAACCCAATCACTTTTAAATTACAAAAAAATGCTACTAACCATAGCAACCTATGCCAAACTCATCTAAATTACTTCGGCTTCCATAAATCATCACCAACAAACCCTTACCACAACAAACTAAACCCAATCACTTTTAAATTACAAAAAAATGCTACTAACCATAGCAAACTATGCCAAACTCACCTAAATTACTTCGGCTATCAAAAATTACCCCCAACTGCACTTTACACCAACAAACTAAGCCCAATCACTTTAAAATTACAAAAAAATGCTAAAAATGATAACAAACTATACCAGAATCACCTAAATTACTTCGGCTACCGTAAATCACCCCCAACTATCCCGTACCACAACAAACCAAACCATATCATCTTAAAATTACAAAAAAAGGTGTACAAATCATAACAAACTATGCCAGACTCACCTAAATTACTTCGGCTACTCTAAATCATCACCAACTAACCCTTACCACAACAAACTAAACCCAATCACTTTTAAATTACAAAAAAATGCTACTAACCATAGCAAACTATGCCAAACTCACCTAAATTTCTTCGGCTATCAAAAATCACCCCCAACTACACTTTACAGCAACAAACTAAGCCCAATCACTTTAAAATTACAAAAAAATGCTAAAAATTATAACAAACTATACCAGAATCACCTAAATTACTTCGGCTACCGTAAATCACCCCCAACTATCCCTTACCACAACAAACCAAACCATATCATCTTAAAATTACAAAAAAAGGTGTACAAATCATAACAAACTATGCCAGACTCACCTAAATTACTTCGGCTACTCTAAATCATCACCAACTAACCCTTACCACAACAAACTAAACCCAATCAATTTTAATTACCAAAAAATGCTACTAACCATAGCAAACTATGCCAAACTCACCTAAATTACTTCGGCTACCATAAATCATCACCAACTAACCCTTACCACAACAAACTAAATCCAATCACTTTTAAATTACAAAAAAATGCTACTAACCATAGCAAACTATGCCAAACTCACCTAAATTACTTCGGCTATCAAAAATCACCCCCAGCTACACTTTACAGCAACAAACTAAGCCCAATCACTTTAAAATTACAAAAAAATGCTAAAAATCATAACAAACTATACCAGAATCACCTAAATTACTTCGGCTACCGTAAATCACCCCCAACTATCCCTTACCACAACAAACCAAACCATATCATCCTAAAAATACAAAAAAAGGTGTACAAATCATAACAAACTATGCCAGACTCACCTAAATTACTTCGGCTACTCTAAATCATCACCAATTAACCCTTACCACAACAAACTAAACCCAATCACTTTTAAATTACAAAAAAATGCTTCTAACCATAGAAAACTATGCCAAACTCACCTAAATTACTTCGGCTACCATAAATCATCACCAACTAACTCTTACCACAACAAACTAAACCCAATCGCTTTTAAATTACAAAAAAATGCTACTAACCATAGCAAACTATGCCAAACTCACCTAAATTACTTCAGCTACCATAAATCATCATCAACAAGCCCTTACCACAACAAACTAAACCCAATCACTTTTAAATTACAAAAAAATGCTACTAACCATAGCAAACTATGCCAAACTCACCTAAATTTCTTCGGCTATCAAAAATCACCCCCAACTACACTTAACAGCAACAAACAAAACCCAATCACTTTAAAATTACAAAAAAATGCTAAAAATCATAACAAACTATACCAGAATCACCTAAAGTACTTCGGCTACCGTAAATCACCCCCAACTATCCCTTACCACAACAAACCAAACCATATCATCTTAAAATTACAAAAAAAGGTGTACAAATCATAACAAACTATGCCAGACTCACCTAAATTAATTCGGCTACTCTAAATCATCACCAACTAACCCTTACCACAACAAACTAAACCCAATCGCTTTTAAATTACAAAAAAATGCTACTAACCATAACAAACTATGCCAGACTCACCTAAATTACTTCGGCTACTCTAAATCATCACCAATTAACCCTTACCACAACAAACTAAACCCAATCACTTTTAAATTACAAAAAAATGCTTCTAACCATAGAAAACTATGCCAAACTAACCTAAATTACTTCGGCTACCATAAATCATCACCAACTAACCCTTACCACAACAAACTAAACCCAATCGCTTTTAAATTACAAAAAAATGCTACTAACCATAGCAAACTATGCCAAACTCACCTAAATTACTTCAGCTACCATAAATCATCATCAACTAGCCCTTACCACAACAAACTAAACCCAATCACTTTTAAATTACAAAAAAATGCTACTAACCATAGCAAACTATGCCAAACTCACCTAAATTTCTTCGGCTATCAAAAATCACCCCCAACTACACTTAACAGCAACAAACAAAACCCATTCACTTTAAAATTACAAAAAAATGCTAAAAATCATAACAAACTATACCAGAATCACCTAAAGTACTTCGGCTACCGTAAATCACCCCCAACTATCCCTTACCACAACAAACCAAACCATATCATTTTAAAATTACAAAAAAAGGTGTACAAATTATAACAAACTATGCCAGACTCACCTAAATTACTTCGGCTGCTTTACATCATCACCAACTAACCCTTTCCACAACAAACTAAACCCAATCACTTTTAAATTACAAAAAAATGCTACTAACCATAGCAAACTATGCCAAACTTACCTAAATTACTTCGGCTATCAAAAATCACCCCCAACTACACTTTACAGCAACAAAATAAGCCCAATCACTTTATAATTTCAAAAAAATGCTAAAAATTATAACAAACTATACCAGAATCACCTAAATTACTTCGGCTACCGTAAATCACCCCCAACTATCCCTTACCACAACATACCAAACCATATCATCTTAAAATTACAAAAAAAGGTGTACAAATCATAACAAACTATGCCAGACTCACCTAAATTACTTCGGCTACTCTAAATCATCACCAACTAACCCTTACCACAACAAACTAAACCCAATCAATTTTAATTACAAAAAAATGCTACTAACCATAGCAAACTATGCCAAACTCACCTAAATTACTTCGGCTACCATAAATCATCACCAACTAACCCTTACCACTACAAACTAAACCCAATCACTTTTAAATTACAAAAAAATGCTACTAACCATAGCAAACTATGCCAAACTCACCTAAATTACTTCGGCTATCAAAAATCACCCCCAGCTACACTTTACAGCAACAAACTAAGCCCAATCACTTTAAAATTACAAAAAAATGCTAAAAATCATAACAAACTATACCAGAATCACCTAAATTACTTCGGCTACCGTAAATCACCCCCAACTATCCCTTACCACAACAAACCAAACCATATCATCCTAAAATTACAAAAAAAGGTGTACAAATCATAACAAACTATGCCAGACTCACCTAAATTACTTCGGTTACTCTAAATCATCACCAATTAACCCTTACCACAACAAACTAAACCCAATCACTTTTAAATTACAAAAAAATGCTACTAACCATAGAAAACTATGCCAAACTCACCTAAATTACTTCGGCTACCATAAATCATCACCAACTAACCCTTACCACAACAAACTAAACCCAATCACTTTTAAATTACAAAAAAATGCTACTAACCATAGCAAACTATGCCAAACTCACCTAAATTACATCGGCTATCAAAAATCACCCCCAACTACACTTTACAGGAACAAACTAAGCCCAATCACTTTAAAATTACAAAAAAATGCTAAAAATCATAACAAACTATACCAGAATCACCTAAATTACTTCGGCTACCGTAAATCACCACCAACTATACCTTACCACAACAAACCAAACCATATCATCTTAAAATTACAAATAAAGGTGTACAAATTATAAAAAGCTATGCCAGACTCACCTAAATTATTTCGGCTACTCTAAATCATCACCAACTAACCCTTACCACAACAAACTAAACCCAATCACTTTTAAATTACAAAAAAATGCTACTAACCATAGCAAACTATGCCAAACTCACCTAAATTACTTCGGATATCAAAAATCAACCCCAAGTACACTTTACATCAACAAACTAAGCCCAATCCCTTTAAAATTACAAAAAAATGCTAAAAATCATAACAAACTATACCAGAATCACCTAAATTACTTCGGCTACCGTAAATCACCTCCAACTATCCCTTACCACAACAAACCAAACCATATCATCTTAAAATTACAAAAAAAAGTGTACAAATCAAAACAAACTATGCCAGACTCACCTAAATTACTTCGGCTACTCTAAATCATCACCAACTAACCCTTACCACAACAAACTAAACCCAATCAATTTTAATTACAAAAAAATGCTACTAACCATAGCAAACTATGCCAAACTCACCTAAATTACTTCGGCTACCATAAATCATCACCAACTAACCCTTACCACTACAAACTAAACCCAATCACTTTTAAATTACAAAAAAATGCTACTAACCATAGCAAACTATGCCAAACTCACCTAAATTACTTCGGCTATCAAAAATCACCCCCAGCTACACTTTACAGCAACAAACTAAGCCCAATCACTTTAAAATTACAAAAAAATGCTAAAAATCATAACAAACTATACCAGAATCACCTAAATTACTTCGGCTACCGTAAATCACCCCCAACTATCCCTTACCACAACAAACCAAACCATATCATCCTAAAATTACAAAAAAAGGTGTACAAATCATAACAAACTATGCCAGACTCACCTAAATTACTTCGGTTACTCTAAATCATCACCAATTAACCCTTACCACAACAAACTAAACCCAATCACTTTTAAATTACAAAAAAATGCTACTAACCATAGAAAACTATGCCAAACTCACCTAAATTACTTCGGCTACCATAAATCATCACCAACTAACCCTTACCACAACAAACTAAACCCAATCACTTTTAAATTACAAAAAAATGCTACTAACCATAGCAAACTATGCCAAACTCACCTAAATTACATCGGCTATCAAAAATCACCCCCAACTACACTTTACAGGAACAAACTAAGCCCAATCACTTTAAAATTACAAAAAAATGCTAAAAATCATAACAAACTATACCAGAATCACCTAAATTACTTCGGCTACCGTAAATCACCACCAACTATACCTTACCACAACAAACCAAACCATATCATCTTAAAATTACAAATAAAGGTGTACAAATTATAAAAAGCTATGCCAGACTCACCTAAATTATTTCGGCTACTCTAAATCATCACCAACTAACCCTTACCACAACAAACTAAACCCAATCACTTTTAAATTACAAAAAAATGCTACTAACCATAGCAAACTATGCCAAACTCACCTAAATTACTTCGGATATCAAAAATCAACCCCAAGTACACTTTACATCAACAAACTAAGCCCAATCCCTTTAAAATTACAAAAAAATGCTAAAAATCATAACAAACTATACCAGAATCACCTAAATTACTTCGGCTACCGTAAATCACCTCCAACTATCCCTTACCACAACAAACCAAACCATATCATCTTAAAATTACAAAAAAAAGTGTACAAATCAAAACAAACTATGCCAGACTCACCTAAATTACTTCGGCTACTCTAAATCATCACCAACTAACCCTTACCACAACAAACTAAACCCAATCACTTTTAAATTACAAAAAAATGCTACTAACCATAGCAAACTATGCCAAACTCACCTAAATTACTTCGGCTATCAAAAATCACACCCAACTACACTTTACAGCAACAAACTAAGCCCAATCATTTTAAAATTACAAAAAAATGCTAAAAATCATAACAAACTATACCAGAACCACCTAAATTACTTCGGCTACCGTAAATAACCCCCAACTACCTTACCACAACAAACCAAACCATATCATCTTAAAATTACAAAAAAAGGTGTACAAATCATAACAAACTATGACAGACTCACCTAAATTACTTCGGCTACTCTAAATCATCACCAACTAACCCTTACCACAACAAACTAAACCCAATCACTTTTAAATTACAAAAAAATGCTACTAACCATAGCAAACTAAGCCAAACTCACCTAAATTACTTCGGCTATCAAAAATCACCCCAAACTACACTTTACAGAAACAAACTAAGACCAGTCACTTTAAAATTACAAAAAAATGCTAAAAATCATAACAAACTATACCAGAATTACCTAAATTACTTCGGCTACCGTAAATCACCCCTAACTATCCCTTACCACAACAAACCAAACCATATCATCTTAAAATTACAAAAAAAGGTGTACAAATGATAACAAACAATGCCAGACTCACCTAAATTACTTCGGCTACTCTAAATCATCACCAACTAACCCTTACCACAACAAACTAAACCTAATCACTTTTAAATTACAAAAAAATGCTACTAGCCATAGCAAACTATGCCAAACTCACCTAAATTATTTCGGCTATCAAAAATCACCCCCAACTACACTTTACAGCAACAAACTAAGCCCAACCACTTTAAAATTACAAAAAAATGTTAAAAATCATAACAAACTATACCAGAATAACCTAAATTTCTTCGGCTACCGTAAATCACCCCCAACTATCCCTTACCACAACAAACCAAACAATATCATCTTAAAATTACAAAAAAAGGTGTACAAATCATAACAAACTATGCCAGACTCACTTAAATTACTTCGGCTACTCTAAATCGTCACCAACTAACCCTTACCACAACAAACTAAACACAATCACTTTTAAATTACAAAAAATGCTACTAACCATAGCAAACTATGCCAAACTCACCTAAATTACTTCGGCTATTAAAAATCACCCCCAACTACACTTTACAGCAACAAACTAAGCCCAATCACTTTAAAATTACAAAAAAATGCTAAAAATCATAACAAACTATACCAGAATCACCTAAATTACTTCGGCTACCGTAAATTACCCCCAACTATCCCTTACCACAACAAACCAAACCATATCATCTTAAAATTACAAAAAAAGGTGTACAAATGATAACAAACAATGCCAGACTCACCTAAATTACTTCGGCTACTCTAAATCATCACCAACTAACCCTTACCACAACAAACTAAACCCAATCACTTTTAAATTACAAAAAAATGCTACTAACCATAGCAAACTATGCCAAACTCACCTAAATTACTTCGGCTATCAAAAATCACCCCCAACTACACTTTACAGCAACAAACTAAGCACAATCACTTTAAAATTACATAAAAATGTTAAAAATCATAACAATCTATACCAGAATCACCTAAATTACTTCGGCTATCGTAGATCACCCCCAACTATCCCTTACCACAACAAACCAAACCATATCATCTTAAAATTACAAAAAAAGGTGTACAAATCATAACAAACTATGCCAGACTCACCTAAATTACTTCGGCTACTCTAAATCATCACCAACTAATCCTTACCACAACAAACTAAACCCAATCATTTTTAAATTACAAAAAAATGCTACTAACTATAGCAAACTATGCCAAACTCACCTAAATTACTTCGGCTATCAAAAATCACCCCCAACTACACTTTTACAGCAACAAACTAAGCCCAATCACTTTAAAATTACAAAAAAATGCTAAAAATCATAGCAAACTATGCCAAACTCACCTAAATTACTTCGGCTATCAAAAATCACCCCCAGCTACACTTTACAGCAACAAACTAAGCCCAATCACTTTAAAATTACAAAAAAATGCTAAAAATCATAACAAACTATACCAGAATCACCTAAATTACTTCGGCTACCGTAAATCACCCCCAACTATCCCTTACCACAACAAACCAAACCATATCATCCTAAAATTACAAAAAAAGGTGTACAAATCATAACAAACTATGCCAGACTCACCTAAATTACTTCGGCTATTCTAAATCATCACCAATTAACCCTTACCACAACAAACTAAACCCAATCACTTTTAAATTACAAAAAAATGCTACTAACCATAGAAAACTATGCCAAACTCACCTAAATTACTTCGGCTACCATAAATCATCACCAACTAACCCTTACCACAACAAACTAAACCCAATCACTTTTAAATTACAAAAAAATGCTACTAACCATAGCAAACTATGCCAAACTCACCTAAATTACATCGGCTATCAAAAATCACCCCCAACTACACTTTACAGGAACAAACTAAGCCCAATCACTTTAAAATTACAAAAAAATGCTAAAAATCATAACAAACTATACCAGAATCACCTAAATTACTTCGGCTACCGTAAATCACCACCAACTATACCTTACCACAACAAAACAAACCATATCATCTTAAAATTACAAATAAAGGTGTACAAATTATAAAAAGCTATGCCAGACTCACCTAAATTATTTCGGCTACTCAAAATCATCACCAACTAACCCTTACCACAACAAACTAAACCCAATCACTTTTAAATTACAAAAAAATGCTACTAACCATAGCAAACTATGCCAAACTCACCTAAATTACTTCGGATATCAAAAATCAACCCCAAGTACACTTTACATCAACAAACTAAGCCCAATCCCTTTAAAATTACAAAAAAATGCTAAAAATCATAACAAACTATACCAGAATCACCTAAATTACTTCGGCTACCGTAAATCACCTCCAACTATCCCTTACCACAACAAACCAAACCATATCATCTTAAAATTACAAAAAAAAGTGTACAAATCAAAACAAACTATGCCAGACTCACCTAAATTACTTCGGCTACTCTAAATCATCACCAACTAACCCTTACCACAACAAACTAAACCCAATCACTTTTAAATTACAAAAAAATGCTACTAACCATAGCAAACTATGCCAAACTCACCTAAATTACTTCGGCTATTAAAAATCACACCCAACTACACTTTACAGCAACAAACTAAGCCCAATCATTTTAAAATTACAAAAAAATGCTAAAAATCATAACAAACTATACCAGAACCACCTAAATTACTTCGGCTACCGTAAATAACCCCCAACTACCTTACCACAACAAACCAAACCATATCATCTTAAAATTACAAAAAAAGGTGTACAAATCATAACAAACTATGCCAGACTCACCTAAATTACTTCGGCTACTCTAAATCATCACCAACTAACCCTTACCACAACAAACTAAACCCAATCACTTTTAAATTACAAAAAAATGCTACTAACCATAGCAAACTATGCCAAACTCACCTAAATTACTTCGGCTATCAAAAATCACCCCAAACTACACTTTACAGCAACAAACTAAGACCAATCACTTTAAAGTTACAAAAAAATGCTAAAAATCATAACAAACTATACCAGAATTACCTAAATTACTTCGGCTACCGTAAATCACCCCCAACTATCCCTTACCACAACAAACCAAACCATATCATCTTAAAATTACAAAAAAAGGTGTACGAATGATAACAAACAATGCCAGACTCACCTAAATTACTTCGGCTACTCTAAATCATCACCAACTAACCCTTACCACAACAAACTAAACCTAATCACTTTTAAATTACAAAAAAATGCTACTAGCCATAGCAAACTATGCCAAACTCACCTAAATTATTTCGGCTATCAAAAATCACCCCCAACTACACTTTACAGCAACAAACTAAGCCCAACCACTTTAAAATTACAAAAAAATGTTAAAAATCATAACAAACTATACCAGAATAACCTAAATTTCTTCGGCTACCGTAAATCACCCCCAACTATCCCTTACCACAACAAACCAAACAATATCATCTTAAAATTACAAAAAAAGGTGTACAAATCATAACAAACTATGCCAGACTCACTTAAATTACTTCGGCTACTCTAAATCGTCACCAACTAACCCTTACCACAACAAACTAAACACAATCACTTTTAAATTACAAAAAATGCTACTAACCATAGCAAACTATGCCAAACTCACCTAAATTACTTCGGCTATTAAAAATCACACCCAACTACACTTTACAGCAACAAACTAAGCCCAATCACTTTAAAATTACAAAAAAATGCTAAAAATCATAACAAACTATACCAGAATCACCTAAATTACTTCGGCTACCGTAAATTACCCCCAACTATCCCTTACCACAACAAACCAAACAATATCATCTTAAAATTACAAAAAAAAGTGTACAAATCATAACAAACTATGCCAGACTCACCTAAATTACTTCGGCTACTCTAAATCATCACCAACTAACCCTTACCACAACAAACTAAACCCAATCACTTTTAAATTACAAAAAAATGCTACTAACCATAGCAAACTATGCCAAACTCACCTAAATTACTTCGGCTATCAAAAATCACCCCCAACTACACTTTACAGCAACAAACTAAGCACAATCACTTTAAAATTATATAAAAATGTTAAAAATCATAACAATCTATACCAGAATCACCTAAATTACTTCGGCTATCGTAAATCACCCCCAACTATCCCTTACCACAACAAACCAAACCATATCATCTTAAAATTACAAAAAAAGGTGTACAAATCATAAAAAACTATGCCAGACTCACCTAAATTACTTCGGCTTCTCTAAATCATCACCAACTAACCCTTACCACAACAAACTAAACCCAATCACTTTTAAATTACAAAAAAATGCTACTAACTATAGCAAACTATGCCAAACTCACCTAAATTACTTCGGCTATCAAAAATCACCCCCAACTACACTTTTACAGCAACAAACTAAGCCCAATCACTTTAAAATTACAAAAAAATGCTAAAAATCATAACAAACTATACCAGAGTCACCTAAATTACTTCGGCTACCGTAAATCACCCCCAACTATCGCTTACCACGACAAACCAAACCATATCATCTTAAAATTACAAAAAAAGGTGTACAAATCATAACAAACTATGCCAGACTCACCTAAATTACTTCGGCTATTCTGAATCATCACCAACTAACCCTTACCACAACAAACAAAACCCAATCACTTTTAAATTACAAAAAAATGCTACTAACCATAGCAAACTATGCCAAACTCACCTAAATTACTTCGGCTATCAAAAATCACCCCAACTACACTTTACAGCAACAAACTAAGCCCAATCACTTTAAAATTACAAAAAAATGCTAAAAATCATAACAAACTATACCAGAATCACCTAAATTACTTCGGCTACCGTAAATTACCCCCAACTATCCCTTACCACAACAAACCAAACAATATCATCTTAAAATTACAAAAAAAAGTGTACAAATCATAACAAACTATGCCAGACTCACCTAAATTACTTCGGCTACTCTAAATCATCACCAACTAACCCTTACCACAACAAACTAAACCCAATCACTTTTAAATTACAAAAAAATGCTACTAACCATAGCAAACTATGCCAAACTCACCTAAATTACTTCGGCTATCAAAAATCACCCCCAACTACACTTTACAGCAACAAACTAAGCACAATCACTTTAAAATTATATAAAAATGTTAAAAATCATAACAATCTATACCAGAATCACCTAAATTACTTCGGCTATCGTAAATCACCCCCAACTATCCCTTACCACAACAAACCAAACCATATCATCTTAAAATTACAAAAAAAGGTGTACAAATCATAAAAAACTATGCCAGACTCACCTAAATTACTTCGGCTTCTCTAAATCATCACCAACTAACCCTTACCACAACAAACTAAACCCAATCACTTTTAAATTACAAAAAAATGCTACTAACTATAGCAAACTATGCCAAACTCACCTAAATTACTTCGGCTATCAAAAATCACCCCCAACTACACTTTTACAGCAACAAACTAAGCCCAATCACTTTAAAATTACAAAAAAATGCTAAAAATCATAACAAACTATACCAGAGTCACCTAAATTACTTCGGCTACCGTAAATCACCCCCAACTATCGCTTACCACGACAAACCAAACCATATCATCTTAAAATTACAAAAAAAGGTGTACAAATCATAACAAACTATGCCAGACTCACCTAAATTACTTCGGCTATTCTGAATCATCACCAACTAACCCTTACCACAACAAACAAAACCCAATCACTTTTAAATTACAAAAAAATGCTACTAACCATAGCAAACTATGCCAAACTCACCTAAATTACTTCGGCTATCAAAAATCACCCCAACTACACTTTACAGCAACAAACTAAGCCCAATCAATTTAAAATTACAAAAAAATGCTAAAAATCATAACAAACTATACCAGAATCACCTAAATGACTTCGGCGACCGTAAATCACCCCCAACTATTCCTTACCACAACAAACCAAACCATATCATCTTAAAATTACAAAAAAAGGTGTACAAATCATAACAAACTATGCCAGACTCACTTAAATTACTTCGGCTACTCTAAATCGTCACCAACTAACCCTTACCACAACAAACTAAACACAATCACTTTTAAATTAAAAAAAATGCTACTAACCATAGCAAACTATGCCAAACTCACCTAAATTACTTCGGCTATCAAAAATCACCCCAACTACACTTTACAGCAACAAACTAAGCCCAATCAATTTAAAATTACAAAAAAATGCTAAAAATCATAACAAACTATACCAGAATCACCTAAATGACTTCGGCGAACGTAAATCACCCCCAACTATTCCTTACCACAACAAACCAAACCATATCATCTTAAAATTACAAAAAAATGTGTACAAATCATAACAAACTATGCCAGACTCACTTAAATTACTTCGGCTACTCTAAATCGTCACCAACTAACCCTTACCACAACAAACTAAACACAATCACTTTTAAATTAAAAAAAATGCTACTAATCATAGCAAACTATGCCAAACTAACTTAAATTACTTCGGCTATCAAAAATCACCTTCAACTACACTTTAGAGCAACAAACTAAGCCCAATCAATTTAAAATTACAAAAAAATTCTAAAAATCATAACACACTATACCAGAATCACCTAAGTTACTTCGGCTACCGTAAATCACCCCCAACTATTCCTTACCACAACAAACCAAACCATATCATCTTAAAATTACAAAAAAAGGTGTACAAATCAAAACAAACTATGCCAGACTCACCAACAAACAAATCCCAATCACTTTTAAATTACAAAAAATGCTACTAACCATAGCAAACTATGCCAAACTCACCTAAATTACTTCGGCTATCAAAAATCACCCCCAACTACACTTTACAGCAACAAACTAAGCCCAATCACTTTAAAATTACAAAAAAATGCTAAAAATCATAACAAACTATACCAGAATCACCTAAATGACTTCGGCGACCGTAAATCACCCCCAACTATTCCTTACCACAACAAACCAAACCATATCATCTTAAAATTACAAAAAAAGGTGTACAAATCATAACAAACTATGCCAGACTCACTTAAATTACTTCGGCTACTCTAATTCATCACCAACTAACCCTTACCACAACAAACTAAACCCAATCATTTTTAAATTACAAAAAATGCTACTAACCATAGCAAACTATGCCAAACTCACATAAATTACTTCGGCTATCAAAAATCACCCCCAGCTACACTTTACAGCAACAAACAAGCCCAATCACTTTAAAATTACAAAAAAATGCTAAAAATCATAACAAACTATACCAGAATCACCTAAGTTACTTCGGCTACCGTAAATCACCCCCAACTATCCCTTACCACAACAAAACAAACCATATCATCTTAAAATTACAAAAAAAGGTGTATAAATCAAAACAAACTATGCCAGACTCACCTAAATTACTTCGGCTACTCTAAATCATCACCAACTAACCCTTACCACGACAAACTAAACCCAATCACTTTTAAATTACAAAAAAATGGTACTAACCATAGCAAACTATGCCAAACTTACCTAAATTACTTCGGCTATTAAAAATTACCCCCAACTTCACTTTACAGCAACAAACTAGGCCCAATCACTTTAAAATTACAAAAAAATGCTAAAAATCATAACAAACTATACCAGAATCACCTAAATTACTTCGGCTACCGTAAATCACCCCCAACTATCCCTTACCACAACAAACCAAACCATATCATCTTAAAATTACAAAAAAAGGTGTACAAATCATAACAAACTATGCCAGACTCACCTAAATTACTTCGGCTACTCTAAATCATCACCAACTAACCCTTACCACAACAAACTAAACCCAATCACTTTTAAATTACAAAAAAATGCAACTAACCATAGCAAACTATGCCAAACTCACCTAAATTACTTCGGCTATCAAAAATCACCCCCAACTACACTTTACAGCAACAAACTAAGCACAATCACTTTAAAATTACATAAAAATGCTAAAAATCATAACAATCTATACCAGAATCACCTAAATTACTTCGGCTACCGTAAATCACCCCCAACTATCCCTTACCACAACAAACCAAACCATATCATCTTAAAATTACAAAAAAAGGTGTACAAATCATAACAAACTATGCCAGACTCACCTAAATTACTTCGGCCACTCTAAATCATCACCAACTAACCCTTACCACAACAAACTAAATTCAATCACTTTTAAATTACAAAAAAATGCTACTAACTATAGCAAACTATGCCAAACTCACCTAAAATACTTCGGCTATCAAAAATCACCCCCAACTACACTTTACAGCAACAAACTAAGCCCAATCACTTTAAAATTACATAAAAATGCTAAAAATCATAACAATCTATACCAGAATCACCTAAATTACTTCGGCTACCGTTAATCACCCCCAACTATCCCTTACCACAACAAACCAAACCATATCATCTTAAAATTACAAAAAAAGGTGTATAAATCATAACAAACTATGCCAGACTCACCTAAATTACTTCGGCTACTCTAAATCATTACCAACTTACCCTTACCACAACAAACTAAACCCAATCACTTTTAAATTACAAAAAAATGCTACTAACCATAGCAAACTATTCCAAACTCACCTAAATTACTTCGGCTATCAAAAATCACCCCAACTACACTTTACAGCAACAAACTAAGCCCAATCACTTTAAAATTACAAAAAAATGCTAAAAATCATAACAAACTATACCAGAATCACCTAAAGTACTTCCGTTACCGTAAATCACCCCCAACTATCCCTTACCACAACAAACCAAACCATATCATCTTAAAATTACAAAAAAAGAGGTGTACAAATCATAACAAACTATGCCAGACTCACCTAAATTACTTCGGTTACTCTAAATCATCACCAACTAACCCTTACCACAACAAACTAAACCCAATCACTTTTAAATTACAAAAAAATGCTAAAAATTATAACAAACTATACCAGAATCACCTAAATTACTTCGGCTACCGTAAATTCCTCCCAACTAACCCTTACCACAACAAACCAAACCATATCATCTTAAAATTACAAAAAAAGGTGTACAAATCATAACAAACTATGCCAGACTCACCTAAATTACTTCGGCTACTCTAAATCATCACCAACTAACCCTTACCACAACAAACTAAACCCAATCACTTTTAAATTACAAAAAAATGCTACTAACCATAGCAAACTATGCCAAACTCACCTAAATTACTTCGGCTATCAAAAATCACCCCAACTACACTTTACAGCAACAAACTAAGCCCAATCAATTTAAAATTACAAAAAAATGCTGAAAATCATAACAAACTATACCAAAATCACCTAAATGACTTCGGCGACCGTAAATCACCCCCAACTATTCCTTACCACAACAAACCAAACCATATCATCTTAAAATTACAAAAAAAGGTGTACAAATCATAACAAACTATGCCAGACTCACTTAAATTACTTCGGCTACTCTAAATCGTCACCAAATAACCCTTACCACAACAAACTAAACACAATCAGTTTTAAATTAAAAAAAATGCTACTAACCATAGCAAACTATGCCAAACTCACCTAAATTACTTCGGCTATCAAAAATCACCTTCAACTACACTTTAGAGCAACAAACTAAGCCCAATCACTTTAAAATTACAAAAAAATGCTGAAAATCATAAAAAACTATACCAGAATCACCTAAATGACTTCGGCGACCGTAAATCACCCCCAACTATTCCTTACCACAACAAACCAAACCATATCATCTTAAAATTACAAAAAAGATGTACAAATCATAACAAACTATGCCAGACTCACCTAAATTACTTCGGCTACTCTAAATCATCACCAACTAACCCTTACCACAACAAACTAAACCCAATCATTTTTAAATTACAAAAAATGCTACTAACCATAGCAAACTATGCCAAACTCACATAAATTACTTCGGCTATCAAAAATCACCCCCAGCTACACTTTACAGCAACAAACAAGCCCAATCACTTTAAAATTACAAAAAAATGCTAAAAATCATAACAAACTATACCAGAATCACCTAAGTTACTTCGGCTACCGTAAATCACCCCCAACTATCCCTTACCACAACAAACCAAACCATATCATCTTAAAATTACAAAAAAAGGTGTACAAATCAAAACAAACTATGCCAGACTCACCTAAATTACTTCGGCTACTCTAAATCATCACCAACTAACCCTTACCACGACAAACTAAACCCAATCACTTTTAAATTACAAAAAAATGGTACTAACCATAGCAAACTATGCCAAACTTACCTAAATTACTTCGGCTATTAAAAATTACCCCCAACTACACTTTACAGCAACAAACTAAGCCCAATCACTTTAAAATTACAAAAAAATTAAAAAAATCATAACAAATTATACCAGAATCACCTAAATTACTTCGGCTACCGTAAATCACCCCCAACTATCCTTTACCACAACAAACCAAACCATACCATCTTAAAATTACAAAAAAAGGTGTACAAATCATAACAAACTGTGCCAGACTCACCTAAATTACTTCGGCTACTCTAAATCATAACCAACTAACCCTTACCACAACAAACTAAACCCAATCACTTTTAAATTACAAAAAAATGCTACTAACCATAGCAAACTATGCCAAACTCACCTAAATTACTTCGGCTATCAAAAATCACCCCAACTACACTTTACAGCAACAAACTAAGCCCAATCAATTTAAAATTACAAAAAAATGCTAAAAATCATAACAAACTATACCAGAATCACCTAAATGACTTCGGCGACCGTAAATCACCCCCAACTATTCCTTACCACAACAAACCAAACCATATCATCTTAAAATTACAAAAAAAGGTGTACAAATCATAACAAACTATGCCAGACTCACCTAAATTACTTCGGCTACTCTAAATCATCACCAACTAACCCTTACCACAACAAACAAAACCCAATCACTTTTAAATTACAAAAAAATGCTACTAACCATAGCAAACTATGCCAAACTCACCTAAATTACTTCGGCTATCAAAAATTACCCCAACTACACTTTACAGCAACAAACTAAGCCCAATCACTTTAAAATTACAAAAAAATGCTAAAAATCATAACAAACTATACCAGAATCACCTAAATTACTTCGGCGACCGTAAATCACCCACAACTATTCCTTACCACAACAAACCAAACCATATCATCTTAAAATTACAAAAAAAGATGTACAAATCATAACAAACTATGCCAGACTCACCTAAATTACTTCGGTTACTCTAAATCATCACCAACTAACCTTTACCACAACAAACTAAACCCAATCACTTTTAAATTACAAAAAAATGCATAAAATTATAACAAACTATACCAGAATCACCTAAATTACTTCGGCTACCGTAAATCCCTCCCAACTATCCCTTACCACAACAAACCAAACCATATCATCTTAAAATTACAAAAAAAGGTGTACAAATCATAACAAACTATGCCAGACTCATCTAAATTACTTCGGCTACTCTAAATCATTACCAACTAACCCTAACCACAACAAACTAAACCCAATCATTTTTAAATTACAAAAAAATTCAACTAGCCATAGCAAACTATGCCAAACTCACCTAAATTACTTCGGCTATCAAAAATCACCCCCAGCTACACTTTACAGCAACAAACTAAGCCTAATCACTTTAAAATTAGAAAAAAATGCTAAAAATCATAACAAACTATACCAGAGTCACCTAAATTACTTCGGCTACGGTAAATCACCCCAACTATCCCTTACCACAACAAACCAAACCATATCATCTTAAAATTACAAAAAAAGATGTACAAATCATAACTATGCCAGACTCACCTAAATTACTTCGGCTACTCTAAATCATCACCAACTAACGCTTACCACAACAAACTAAACCAAATCACTTTTAAATTACAAAAAAATGCTACTATCCATAGCAAACTATGCCAAACTCACCTAAATTACTTCTGCTATCAAAAATCACCTTCAACTACACTTTACAGCAACAAACTAAGCCCAATCACTTTAAAATTACAAAAAAATGCTAAAAATCATAACAAACTATGCCAGACTCACCTAAATTACTTCGGCTACTCTAAATCATAACCAACTAACCCTTACCACAACAAACTAAACCCAATCATTTTTAAATTACAAAAAAATGCTACTAACCATAGCAAACTATGCCAAACTCACCTAAATTAGTTCGGCTATCAAAAATCACCCCCAACTACACTTTACAGCAACAAACTAAGCCCAATCACTGTAAAATTACAAAAAAATGCTAAAAATCATAACAAACTATACCAGAATCACCTAAATTACTTCGGCTACCGTAAATCACGCCGAACTATCCCTTACCACAACAAGCCAAACCATATCATGTTAAAATTACAAAAAAAGATGTACAAATCATAACAAACTATGCCGGACTCACCTAAATGATTTCGGCTACTCTAAATCATCACCAACTAACCCTTACCACAACAAACTAAACCCAATCACTTTTAAATTACAAAAAAATGCTACTAATAATAGCAAACTATGCCAAACTCACCTAAATTACTTCGGCTATCAAAAATCACCCCCAACTACATTTCACAGCAACAAACTAAGCCCAATCACTTTAAAATTACAAAAAAATGCTTAAAATCATAACAACCTATACCAGAATCACCTAAATTACTTCGGCTACCGTAAATCACCCCCAACTATCCCTTACCACAACAAAACAAACCATATCATCTTAAAATTACAAAAAAAGGTGTACAAATCATAACAAACTATGCCAGACTCACCTAAATAACTTCGGCAACTCTAAATCATCACCAACTAACCCTTACCACAACAAACTAAACCCAATCACTTTTAAATTACAAAAAAATGCTACTAACCATAGCAAACTATGCCAAACTCACCTAAATTACTTCGGCTGTCAAAAGTCACCCCCAACTACCCTTTACAGCAACAAACAAAGCCCAATCACTTTAAAATTACAAAAAAATGCTAAAAATGATACAAACTATACCAGAATCACCTAAATTACTTCGGCTACCGTAAATCACCCCCAACTATCCCTTACCACAACAAACCAAACCATATTATTTTAAAATTACAAAAAAAGGTGTACAAATCATAACAAACTATGCCAGACTCACCTAAATTACTTCGGCTACTCTAAATCATCACCAACTAACCCTTACCATAACAAACTAAACCCAATCACTTTTAAATTTAAAAAAAATTCTACTAACCATAGCAAACTATGCCAAACTCACCTAAATTACTTCGGCTATCAAAAATCACCCCCAACTACACTTTACAGCAACAAACTAACCCCAATCAATTTAAAATTACAAAAAAATGCTAAATATCATAACAAACTATACCAGAATCACCTAAATTACTTCGGCTACCGTAAATCACCCCCAACTATCCCTTACCACAACTAACCAAACCATATCATCTTAAAATTACAAAAAAAAGTGTACAAATCATAACAAACTATGCCAGACTCACCTAAATTACTTCGGCTACTCTAAATCATCACCAACTAACCCTTACCACTACAAACTAAACCCAATCAATTTTAAATTACAAAAAAATGCTACTAACCATAGCAAACTATGCCAAACTCACCTAAATTACTTCGGCTATCAAAAATCACCCCCAACTACACTTTACAGCAACAAACTAAGCCGAATCACTTTAAAATTTAAAAAAAAAGCGAAAAATCATAACAAACTATACCAGAATCACCTAAATTACTTCGGCTACCGTAAATCACCCCCAACTATCCCTTACCACAACAAACCAAACCATATCATCTTAAAATTACAAAAAAAGGTGTACAAATCATAACAAACTATGCCAGACTCACCAAAATTACTTCGGCTGCTCTAAATCATCACCAACTAACCCTTACCACAACAAACTAGACCCAATCACTTTTAAATTAAAAAAAATGCTACTAACCATAGCAAACTATGCCAAACTCACCTAAATTACTTCGGCTATCAAAAATCACACCCAACTACACTTTACAGTAACAAACGAAGCCCAATCACTTTAAAATTACAAAAAAATGCTAAAAATCATAACAAACTATACCAGGATCACCTAAATTACTTCGGCTATCGTAAGTCACCCCCAACTATCCCTTACCACAACAAACCAAACCATATCATCTTAAAATTACAAAAAAAGGTGTACAAATCATAACAAACTATGCCAGACTCACCTAAATTACTTCGGCTACTCTAAATCATCACCAACTAACCCTTACCACAACAAACTAAACCCAATCATTTTTAAATTACAAAAAAATGCTACTAACCATAGCAAACTATGCCAAACTCACCTAAATTACTTCGGCTATCAAAAATCACACCCAACTACACTTTACAGCAACAAACTAAGCCCAATCACTTTAAAATTACAAAAAAATGCTAAAAATCATAACAAACTATACCAGATTCACCTAAATTACTTCGGCTACCGTAAATCACCCCCAACTATCCCTTACCACAACAAACCAAACCATATCATCTTAAAATTACAAAAAAAGGTGTACAAATCATAACAAACTATGCCAGACTCACCTAAATTTCTTCGACTAGTCTAAATCATCACCAACTAACCCTTACCACAACAAACTAAACCCAATCACTTTTAAATTACAAAAAAATGCTACTAATCATAGCAAACTATGCCAAACTCACCTAAATTATTTCGGCTATCAAAAATCACCCCCAACTACACTTTACAGAAACAAACTAAGCCCAATAATTTTCAAATTACAAAAAAATGCTAAAAATCATATCAAACTATACCAGAATCACCTAAATTACTTCGGCTACCATAAATCACCCCCAACTATCCCTTACCACAACAAACCAAACCATATCATCTTAAAATTACAAAAAAAGGTGTACAAATCATAACAAACTATGCCAGACTCACCTAAATTACTTCGGCTACTCTAAATCATCACCAACTAACCCTTACCACAACAAACTAAACCCAATCACTTTTAAATTACAAAAAAATGCTACTAACCATAGCAAACTATGCCAAACTCACCTAAATTACTTCGGCTATCAAAAATCACCCCCAACTCCACTTTACAGCAACAAACTAAGCCCAATCACTTTAAAAGTACAAAAAAATGCTAAAAATCATAACAAACTATACCAGAATCACCCAAATTACTTCGGCTACCGTGAATCACCCCCAACTATCCCTTACCACAACAAACCAAACCATATCATCTTAAAATTACAAAAAAAGGTGTACAAATCATAACAAACTATGCCAGACTCACCTAAATTACTTCGGCTACTCTAAATCATCACCAACTAACCCTTACCACAACAAACTAAACCCAATCATTTTTAAATTACAAAAAAATGCTACTAACCATAGCAAACTATGCCAAACTCACCTAAATTACTTCGGCTATCAAAAATCACACCCAACTACACTTTACAACAACAAACTAAGCTCAATCACTTTAAAATTACACAAAAATGCTAAAAATCATAACATAACTATACCAGAATCACCTAAATTACTTCGGCTACCGTAAATCACCCCCAACTATCCTTTACCACAACAAACCAAACCACATCATCTTAAAATTACAAAAAAAGGTGTACAAATCATAACAAACTATGCCAAACTCACCTAAATTACTTCGGCTACTCTAAATCATCACCAACTAACCCTTACCACAACAAACTAAACCCAATCACTTTTAAATAACAAAAAAATGCTACTAACCATAGCAAACTATGCCAAACTCACCTAAATTACTTCGGCTATCAAAAATCACCCCCAACTACACTTTACAGCAACAAACTAATCCCAATCACTTTAAAATTACAAAAAAATGCTAAAAATCATAACAAACTATACCAGAATCACCTATGTTGCGCTCATTTACGCATTTGGCGCTCGGTTTTGAAGTCGTTGAAGGGAGCGCATGCCCAAGGACGTTGGGAAGGCCTGCGTAGATGGTGAAGGAAAAGAATCGGCTCACCGCACGCGAAGTGGCGTCTTTAGTTGGTTTTTTCGTAATTAAATAAGTCAGTGTTCAATGCCGTTTTTTACTCAAACAATACCCCCAACGCAACATAAAATGGTCCTTCGAGCCGGATGCAATCAGCGGCAAAGCAAGACGACATCAAATTGAAAACAACGTGCAAAAAACATCGACGCCATCTTCCCACGCCACTTCATTTTTCGCCTCATAGCGAGCCGCAGCACAAGCACAAAACAACGGTGAGTCACTCACATCCTTTCGCATCCCGATAACAATTCATAACCCAAATTTGCATCCAATCCTTTACAATGGAGGGAACGGTGCAAGCATTAATCAAAAAAAGAGGCACCATAAAAAGTCATTTAACTCGTAATAAGAATTTCTTAGATACGCTAGATTTGACTGCAATCTCCCAAAGAACAATCAACGAACTCCAACTCAGGAAAGCCAAGATCGAGCCCTTGTTGCATGATTTTGAATACATTCAAGATCAAATCGAGGAACTTGATAACGTCTCCGACACCGCCTCGCATGAAGAGGAGAGAAACGCGTTCGAAACTCTTTACTATTCATTAGTAGCAACGTTTTCCGAATTAATTTATACACAAAAACCTGTCATTCAAACCAATTTTGACAGTGTGTCTCAAGCCGGTTCAATGACCGATGACAAGGAAAGCAACGCCGGGCGAGAAAGCGATAGTCAATCACCGATCGATTCCAGGTTAGATTTCACAAACGGGCCTTATCAAACTGGTGCTAATGCAAACAATTCACAAAATCGGGTGCAACACGTAAAATTACCTCAACTCGTTTTGCCCACCTTTACGGGACAACTCGATCAATGGTTAAACTTTCATGACATGTTTAACTCATTAGTTCATAACAATGAATCTCTAACATCAATCCAAAAATTTCAATATTTAAAAACATCTCTCAGCGGTGATGCAGCAGCAGTCATCCAATCACTTGAAATCAGCTCGTCAAATTACGACATTGCATTTAACCTTCTAAAGGAACGATTTGAAAATAGAGCACGAATCATTTACGATCATTTAAAATCACTTTTTGAACTTGAATCAATGACAAGAGAATCTCAGGTTCATCTGCAAGCGTTATTAAATGGAACCCTTAAACATGTTCGGGCGCTAAAAACACTCAATCAGCCAACCGAGCAGTGGGACTCCATTCTCATCTATCTTACCAGCACTAAGATGGATCTAACAACCAAGCGTGAATGGGAAAAAATTAAGAACGATTTAGACGAATTGCCCACCATGAAGGTTTTGACTAATTTCTTAGCCAAGAAGTGTCAACTTCTCGAATCTCTTGGTGTACAAACCAAACGTCTCACAATCTCTTCCGATAGACCAAGTCGGTCATCAGCAGCACATGTTTCATTCGAAAAATCGAACTGCAAGGTTTGCAAAGGAAATCATCCTATATTTCACTGTTCAAAACTTCTGCAACTCCCAGTTCCCGCGCGTATCAACGAAATCTCTCGACTAAAGCTTTGTAAGAATTGTCTGAGAGAAGGTCACATGACCAAAGAATGCAAATCTTCCACATGCAGAAAATGCAATCAACGTCACAATACATTGTTGCATTTAGTCAACGACAACCCAAATTCAAATTCAGATTCTCAGGGTCCCAGTACGGACATTCAAGCATCGACAGTGGTAAATTGCTCTCAATTTCGAACCAATCAGGTTCTTTTACCCACGGCAGTGGCGTACACATACGATAAGAAAGGCAATTATCGCGAGGTTCGAATTCTTCTTGATTCAGCATCTCAGTCTAACTTCATACGTCAAGATTTGTCAAACAAATTAAATCTCAAGGGTAGAAATGTGAATCTTCCCATCTCAGGGATAAACAATTCGCAGTCGTACGCGACATCTGAAGTTTTCATTACTCTGCATTCTCGTTTCAATGCATTTAAATGTACAATCGAATGTCTAGTGATTCCAGAAATCACAGATCATCTGCCACAAAATTCATTCGACATGAACGACTTGAGCATTCCAGAAGAAATCCAATTGGCTGACCCTACATTCACACGATCGGGTGAGATCAGTCTTTTAGTGGGTGCAGAAATCTTTTGGTCATTGCTGTGCATAGGTCAAATGTTATTAGGCAAGGGAAAACCAATACTTCAAAAAACACATTTCGGCTGGATCGTATCCGGGCCAGTTCTTCAATCACGTCGATGTAAGTCAAAATCTTCTTCATGCATGCTCTCAGTTCAAAATGACAAAGGATTAGACATCCAACAGCAGTTGGCGGCCTTTTGGCAAACTGAAGAGCTACCCAGTTCACAAATTAAACGTCAGATTCAGACTCAGCAGGAAATCGAATGTGAAAATTATTTCAAACAAACTACCACTCGAGATGTTCATGGAAAATTCGTCGTCAGACTTCCATTTAAGGAAAATGTACGCGAGTTGGGCGAATCATTGAGCACGGCAAGGCGAAGATTTCTGTCGTTGGAAAGACGCCTTTTGGCAAACAGTCAATTGTATTCACAGTACTCAAAATTCATTAAAGACTACGAGGACTTAGGTCACATGTCAGTCATTGAATATTCAGAACAGCAACTTCAACAAGCTTACTTTCTCCCGCACCACGCAGTAGTCAGACCAGACAAGTTAACGACAAAATTACGGGTGGTATTCGACGCCAGCTGCAAAACAACAAGTGGACAATCATTGAATGATGTTCTTATGGTCGGACCAGTCGTGCAGTCTGATCTCTTCACGATACTAATTCAATTTCGATTGCACAAATATGCCTTTACAAGCGATTGCGAAAAAATGTATAGACAGGTATTCGTTCACAAAGACGACCGCATTTTTCAAAACATACTGTGGAGAAATGACCAGCGAGAAGAAATAAAAACGTACCAGCTGAACACAGTAAGCTACGGCACTTCCTCGGCGCCGTATCTTGCAACCAAATGCATTGAAGAAATCGCGAATCAAAATTCAAACAGATTTCCTGAAGCATGTGCCGTAATAAAAACTTCCTTCTACGTGGATGATCTAATCACTAGTTGTGAAGAGGCAAACAAGGCGGCTTCTCTAATTAAACAAATAAATGAGCTACTCTCTAAGTATGGCTTCCCCATGCGGAAGTGGGCGTCCAACCATCCAAATCTGCTTAGTGGTTTAGACTCAACTCACACCATAACTCATTTCAATGATGACACGCAATCGTCAAAGACCTTAGGTTTAGATTGGAACTCAAAGGAGGATGTCTTTCGCTATCCATATAAATCAAGGAACTCTGAACCGTCAGCTACGAAACGGAGTATCCTGTCAACAGTCAGTTCAATCTTTGACCCTTTAGGCTTAATCGGACCAGTGGTCGTTAAATCTAAAATCATTCTTCAGCGCCTATGGCTCCACAATTTATCTTGGGACGAATCAATTCCATGCGATCTTCATACGCTATGGCAATCATACAAGCGCGAATTATCCCAAGTTGGAGACTTAACAATTCCGAGACAGGTGCTTTGCGATTCTCCAAGGCACATTCAAATTCATGTCTTCTCCGATGCATCTGAGCTCAGTTACGGCGCATGTGTCTATTTGCGCTCTACCAATGCACTTGAACAGCACACAGTTCGTCTGCTTTGTGCAAAGGGGCGTGTAGCTCCGTTAAAGGTCATTACCATTCCCAAACTGGAATTGATGGCAGCACATCTAGCTGCTAAACTTGGCAGTCAATTGTCCAAAACGCTAGGATCCAACACACAGATAAATGAAGTCCATTACTGGTGCGATAGCTCAATAGTACTGGCTTGGCTCAAGAAGGTCCCAAATCAATTAAAGACATTTGTAGCACACAGAGTCGCTGACATTTTGTCGCTAACTAACAATGCAATTTGGCGACATGTTCGATCAAGGGACAATCCGGCTGACATTCTAAGCCGGGGAGCATCCGCTATACAATTAGCAGATTCCGACATGTGGTGGCATGGTCCAAGTTGGTTATCCGAAATTCCCGAACAATGGCCAACGTCAACCGTTAACTTGCAGCTCAGTGACATTCCTGAAATGAAATCAATCACAATCGCCATAAGTACGAATACAGAGTCACCCTTGATATCCGATCTCATCCATCAATATTCAAGCTTGACTAAATTGCAACGAGTACTTTCATATTGCACTCGATTTGCAAGAATTTGTCAACAGAAACCCCCCAATTCTCTGGGCCCTCTGACAGTCGCTGAATTACAGCATTCGTTACAGTTGCTGATCAAACACGTTCAAACAGAATCGTTTCCTGATGAGTTTCAACAACTCAGAAAAGGATATTCAGTTTCCTCAAGGAGTAGGCTAAAACGTTTAAGTCCGTTTCTTGATGACCAAGGTCTCATTCATGTAGGCGGTAGAATCCGTAACAGTCATGTCACGTATAACAAAAAATTCCCATATGTTCTACCAACAAATCATTTATTCACTCAGTTAGTCGTGCGACAATACCACCTACAACACTTTCACGGCGGTTGTGAATGCACACTCAGTGCTATTAAACAACGCTTTTGGATAATATCAGGCAAATCAGCAGTTCAAAAATTCATTCACAACTGTGTCACATGCAAGCGCTTCAATGCTCAACCAGTCAAACCGTTAATGGGTGATCTTCCTGAAAGTCGAGTTGTGCCGTCGAGAGCATTCACGGTGTGCGGTACTGACTTTGCAGGACCCTTTTCAATTCGTGAAGGAAAGGGACGCGGAAAAAGAACTACGAAAGGGTATCTCTGCCTGTTTGTTTGCTTTAGTACCAAGGCAGTACACTTGGAGGCTGTAAGCGATTTGACGACATATTCTTTTCTCGCTTGCTTAAAACGTTTTCTTGTACGACGGGGCTTATGTCGGGAGATTCACTCCGATAACGGCAGAAATTTTGTCGGAGCAAGTCGGGAAATCAAACAGTGGTATTCATTCCACTCTCAATCCTCTCACAACGATGCCGTGGCGGAATTTTTAAGTCAAAATTCAATACAATGGAAGTTCATTCCAGCAAGATCTCCTCACTTTGGTGGTCTATGGGAGGCTGCAGTTAAATCCGCGAAGCGTCATCTTTACCGAATCACGGGCAACTCAACGTTTACCTTTGAGGAATTTAATACACTATGTTGTCAAATCGAGGCCATTTTAAATTCTCGGCCACTTATTCCTTTATCCCCAAATCCCGACGACCTCCAATTCCTAACTCCAGCTCATTTCCTTGTGGGTGATTCATTACTGGCGCTACCAGAACCGTCTCTAGTTGATCTCAAACAAAATCGATTGAGTCGTCTCCAGATGATACAACAAATGCAACAACGATTCTGGAAATTGTGGTCGCAAGATTATCTCACGATACTGCAAACCAGAGTAAAATGGCATCGCAAACTCGGCGCTGATATCCAACAAGGAGCTCTTGTGTTACTTCGGGAACCACAGACTCATCCCCTTCTATGGTGCAAAGGACGAGTCATCGATACCCATCCTGGTCCAGACGGAATAGTGAGAGTGGTGACCGTTAAAACTGCCACAAGTGTAGTAAAACGACCAGTTGCGAAAGTGATCGAACTCTTTAACGATGCAGCACCCAATTGACAGGTGCAATTGATGTGATGCCCAGCTTCTACCATCAGTGCACCATTGAACTTTCAAGTGTTATTGTTCAACTGCAAATTGACATTGTTGTTTCAATTGCCAATGAATGTTTGTTAATATGTTTAGTGCTCATGTATTTTGCATTTGTTTTATGTTGAAACATTATTTCAAGGCGGCCGGGATGTTGCGCTCATTTACGCATTTGGCGCTCGGTTTTGAAGTCGTTGAAGGGAGCGCATGCCCAAGGACGTTGGGAAGGCCTGCGTAGATGGTGAAGGAAAAGAATCGGCTCACCGCACGCGAAGTGGCGTCTTTAGTTGGTTTTTTCGTAATTAAATAAGTCAGTGTTCAATGCCGTTTTTTACTCAAACAATACCCCCAACGCAACAACCTAAATTACTTCGGCTACCGTAAATCACCCCCAACTATCCCTTACCACAACAAACCAAACCATATCATCTTAAAATTACAAAAAAAGGTGTACAAATCATAACAAACTATGCCAGACTCACCTAAATTACTTCGGCTACTCTAAATCATCACCAACTAACCCTTACCACAACAAACTAAACCCAATCATTTTTAAATTACAAAAAAATGCTACTAACCATAGCAAACTATGCCAAACTCACCTAAATTACTTCGGCTATCAAAAATCACACCCAACTACACTTTACAACAACAAACTAAGCTCAATCACTTTAAAATTACACAAAAATGCTAAAAATCACAACAAACTATACCAGAATCACCTAAATTACTTCGGCTACCGTAAATCACCCCCAACTATCCCTTACCACAACAAACCAAACCATATCATTTTAAAATTACAAAAAAAGGTGTACAAATCATAACAAACTATGCCAGACTCACCTAAATTACTTCGGCTACTCTAAATCATCACCAACTAACCCTTACCACAACAAACTAAACCTAATCACTTTTAAATTTAAAAAAAATTCTACTAACCATAGCAAACTATGCCAAACTCACCTAAATTACTTCGGCTATCAAAAATCACCCCCAACTACACTTTACAGCAACAAACTAACCCCAATCAATTTAAAATTACAAAAAAATGCTAAATATCATAACAAACTATACCAGAATCACCTAAATTACTTCGGCTACCGTAAATCACCCCCATCTATCCCTTACCACAACAAACCAAACCATATCATCTTAAAATTACAAAAAAAAGTGTACAAATCATAACAAACTATGCCAGACTCACCTAAATTACTTCGGCTACTCTAAATCATCACCAACTAACCCTTACCACTACAAACTAAACCCAATCAATTTTAAATTACAAAAAAATGCTACTAATCATAACAAACTATGCCAGACTCACCTAAATTACTTCGGCTACTCTAAATCATCACCAACTAACCCTTACCACAACAAACTAAACCCAATCACTTTTAAATTACAAAAAAATGCTACTAACCATAGCAAACTATGCCAAACTCACCTAAATTACTTCGGCTGTCAAAAGTCACCCCCAACTACCCTTTACAGCAACAAACAAAGCCCAATCACTTTAAAATTACAAAAAAATGCTAAAAATGATACAAACTATACCAGAATCACCTAAATTACTTCGGCTACCGTAAATCACCCCCAACTATCCCTTACCACAACAAACCAAACCATATCATTTTAAAATTACAAAAAAAGGTGTACAAATCATAACAAACTATGCCAGACTCACCTAAATTACTTCGGCTACTCTAAATCATCACCAACTAACCCTTACCACAACAAACTAAACCTAATCACTTTTAAATTTAAAAAAAATTCTACTAACCATAGCAAACTATGCCAAACTCACCTAAATTACTTCGGCTATCAAAAATCACCCCCAACTACACTTTACAGCAACAAACTAACCCCAATCAATTTAAAATTACAAAAAAATGCTAAATATCATAACAAACTATACCAGAATCACCTAAATTACTTCGGCTACCGTAAATCACCCCCATCTATCCCTTACCACAACAAACCAAACCATATCATCTTAAAATTACAAAAAAAAGTGTACAAATCATAACAAACTATGCCAGACTCACCTAAATTACTTCGGCTACTCTAAATCATCACCAACTAACCCTTACCACTACAAACTAAACCCAATCAATTTTAAATTACAAAAAAATGCTACTAACCATAGCAAACTATGCCAAACTCACCTAAATTACTTCGGCTATCAAAAATCACCCCCAACTACACTTTACAGCAACAAACTAAGCCGAATCACTTTAAAATTTAAAAAAAAAGCGAAAAATCATAACAAACTATACCAGAATCACCTAAATTACTTCGGCTACCGTAAATCACCCCCAACTATCCCTTACCACAACAAACCAAACCATATCATCTTAAAATTACAAAAAAAGGTGTACAAATCATAACAAACTATGCCAGACTCACCAAAATTACTTCGGCTGCTCTAAATCATCACCAACTAACCCTTACCACAACAAACTAGACCCAATCACTTTTAAATTAAAAAAAATGGTACTAACCATAGCAAACTATGCCAAACTCACCTAAATTACTTCGGCTATCAAAAATCACACCCAACTACACTTTACAGTAACAAACGAAGCCCAATCACTTTAAAATTACAAAAAAATGCTAAAAATCATAACAAACTATACCAGGATCACCTAAATTACTTCGGCTATCGTAAGTCACCCCCAACTATCCCTTACCACAACAAACCAAACCATATCATTTTAAAATTACAAAAAAAGGTGTACAAATTATAACAAATTATGCCAGACTCACCTAAATTACTTCGGCTACTCTAAATCATCACCAACTAACCCTTAACACAACAAAATAAACCCAATGACTTTTAAATTACAAAAAAATTCTACTAACCATAGCAAACTATGCCAAACTCACCTAAATTACTTCGGCTATCAAAAATCACACCCAACTACACTTTACAGCAACAAACTAAGCCCAATCACTTTAAAATTACAAAAAAATGCTAAAAATCATAACAAACTATACCAGATTCACCTAAATTACTTCGGCTACCGTAAATCACCCCCAACTATCCCTTACCACAACAAACCAAACCATATCATCTTAAAATTACAAAAAAAGGTGTACAAATCATAACAAACTATGCCAGACTCACCTAAATTTCTTCGACTAGTCTAAATCATCACCAACTAACCCTTACCACAACAAACTAAACCCAATCACTTTTAAATTACAAAAAAATGCTACTAATCATAGCAAACTATGCCAAACTCACCTAAATTATTTCGGCTATCAAAAATCACCCCCAACTACACTTTACAGAAACAAACTAAGCCCAATAATTTTCAAATTACAAAAAAATGCTAAAAATCATATCAAACTATACCAGAATCACCTAAATTACTTCGGCTACCATAAATCACCCCCAACTATCCCTTACCACAACAAACCAAACCATATCATCTTAAAATTACAAAAAAAGGTGTACAAATCATAACAAACTATGCCAGACTCACCTAAATTACTTCGGCTACTCTAAATCATCACCAACTAACCCTTACCACAACAAACTATACCCAATCACTTTTAAATTACAAAAAAATGCTACTAACCATAGCAAACTATGCCAAACTCACCTAAATTACTTCGGCTATCAAAAATCACCCCCAACTCCACTTTACAGCAACAAACTAAGCCCAATCACTTTAAAAGTACAAAAAAATGCTAAAAATCATAACAAACTATACCAGAATCACCTAAATTACTTCGGCTACCGTAAATCACCCCCAACTATCCCTTACCACAACAAACCAAACCATATCATCTTAAAATTACAAAAAAAGGTGTACAAATCATAACAAACTATGCCAGACTCACCTAAATTACTTCGGCTACTCTAAATCATCACCAACTAACCCTTACCACAACAAACTAAACCCAATCATTTTTAAATTACAAAAAAATGCTACTAACCATAGCAAACTATGCCAAACTCACCTAAATTACTTCGGCTATCAAAAATCACACCCAACTACACTTTACAACAACAAACTAAGCTCAATCACTTTAAAATTACACAAAAATGCTAAAAATCATAACAAACTATACCAGAATCACCTAAATTACTTCGGCTACCGTAAATCACCCCCAACTATCCCTTACCACAACAAACCAAACCATATCATCTTAAAATTACAAAAAAAGGTGTACAAATCATAACAAATTATGCCAGACTCAACTAAATTACTTCGGCTACTCTAAATCATAACCAACTAACCCTAACCACAACAAACTAAACCCAATCATTTTTAAATTACAAAAAAATGCAACTAAACATAGCAAACTATGCCAAACTCACCTAAATTACTTCGGCTATGAAAAACCACCCCCAGCTACACTTTACAGCAACAAACTAAGCCCAATCACTTTAAAATTACAAAAAAATGCTAAAAATCATAACAAACTATACCAGAGTCACCTAAATTACTTCGGCTACGGTAAATCACCCCAACTATCCCTTACCACAACAAATTAAACCATATCATCTTAAAATTACAAAAAAAGGTGTACAAATCATAACAAACTATGCCAGACTCACGTAAATTACTTCGGCTACTCTAAATCATCACCAACTAACCCTTACCACAACAAACTAAACCCAATCACTTTTAAATTACAAAAAAATGCTACTAACCATAGCAAACTATGCCAAACTCACCTAAATTACTTCGGCTATCAAAAATCACCCCCAACTACACTTTACAGCAACAAACTAAGCCCAATCACTTTAAAATTACAAAAAAATGTTAAAAATCATAACAAACTATACCAGAATCCACTAAACTACTTCGGCTACCGTAAATCACCCCCAACTATCCCTTACCACAACAAACCAAACCATATCATCTTAAAATTACAAAAAAAGGTGTACAAATCATAACAAACTATGCCAGACTCACCTAAATTACTTCGGCTACTCTAAATCATCACCAGCTAACGCTTACCACAACAAACTAAACCAAATCACTTTTAAATTACAAAAAAATGCTACTAACCATAGCAAACTATGCCAAACTCACCTAAATTACTTCTGCTATCAAAAATCACCTTCAACTACACTTTACAGCAACAAACTAAGCCCAATCACTTTAAAATTACAAAAAAATGCTATAAATCATAACAAACTATGCCAGACTCACCTAAATTACTTCGGCTACTCTAAATCATAACCAACTAACCCTTACCACAACAAACTAAACCCAATCATTTTTAAATTACAAAAAAATGCTACTAACCATAGCAAACTATGCCAAACACACCTAAATTAGTTCGGTTATCAAAAATCACCCCCAACTACACTTTACAGCAACAAACTAAGCCCAATCACTGTAAAATTACAAAAAAATGCTAAAAATCATAACAAACTATACCAGAATCACCTAAATTACTTCGGCTACCGTAAATCACGCCGAACTATCCCTTACCACAACAAGCCAAACCATATCATATTAAAATTACAAAAAAAGATGTACAAATCATAACAAACTATGCCAGACTCACCTTAATTATTTCGGCTACTCTAAATCATCACCAACTAACCCTTACCACAACAAACTAAACCCAATCACTTTTAAATTACAAAAAAATGCTACTAATAATAGCAAACTATGCCAAACTCACCTAAATTACTTCGGCTATCAAAAATCACCCCCAACTACATTTTACAGCAACAAACTAAGCCCAATCACTTTAAAATTACAAAAAAATGCTAAAAATGATACAAACTATACCAGAATCACCTAAATTACTTCGGCTACCGTAAATCACCCCCAACTATCCCTTACCACAACAAACCAAACCATATCATCTTAAAATTACAAAAAAAAGTGTACAAATCATAACAAACTATGCCAGACTCACCTAAATTACTTCGGCTACTCTAAATCATCACCAACTAACCCTTACCACTACAAACTAAACCCAATCAATTTTAAATTACAAAAAAATGCTACTAACCATAGCAAACTATGTCAAACTCACCTAAATTACTTCGGCTATCAAAAATCACCCCCAACTACACTTTACAGCAACAAACTAAGCCGAATCACTTTAAAATTAAAAAAAAAAGCGAAAAATCATAACAAACTATACCAGAATCACCTAAATTACTTCGGCTACCGTAAATCACCCCCAACTATCCCTTACCACAACAAACCAAACCATATCATCTTAAAATTACAAAAAAAGGTGTACAAATCATAACAAACTATGCCAGACTCACCTAAATTACTTCGGCTGCTCTAAATCATCACCAACTAACCCTTACCACAACAAACTAGACCCAATCACTTTTAAATTAAAAAAAATGCTACTAACCATAGCAAACTATGCCAAACTCACCTAAATTACTTCGGCTATCAAAGATCACCCCCAACTACACTTTACAGCAACAAACGAATCCCTATCACTTTAAAATTACAAAAAAATGCTAAAAATCATAACAAACTATACCAGGATCACCTAAATTACTTCGGCTATCGTAAGTCACCCCCAACTATCCCTTACCACAACAAACCAAACCATATCATTTTAAAATTACAAAAAAAGGTGTACAAATTATAACAAATTATGCCAGACTCACCTAAATTACTTCGGCTACTCTAAATCATCACCAACTAACCCTTACCACAACAAACTAAACCCAATCACTTTTAAATTACAAAAAAATGCTACTAATAATAGCAAACTATGCCAAACTCACCTAAATTACTTTGGCTATCAAAAATCACCCCCAACTACATTTTACAGCAACAAACTAAGCCCAATAATTTTCAAATTACAAAAAAATGCTAAAAATCATATCAAACTATACCAGAATCACCTAAATTACTTCGGCTATCATAAATCACCCCCAACTATCCCTTACCACAACAAACCAAACCATATCATCTTAAAATTACAAAAAAAGGTGTACAAATCATAACAAACTATGCCAGACTCACCTAAATTACTTCGGCTACTCTAAATCATCACCAACTAATCCTTACCACAACAAACTAAACCCAATCACTTTTAAATTACAAAAAAATGCTACTAACCATAGCAAACTATGCCAAACTCACCTAAATTACTTCGGCTATCAAAAATCACCCCCAACTACACTTTACAGCAACAAACTAAGCCCAATCACTTTAAAATTACACAAAAATGCTAAAAATCATAACATAACTATACCAGAATCACCTAAATTACTTCGGCTACCGTAAATCACCCCCAACTATCCCTTACCACAACAAACCAAATCATATCATCTTAAAATTACAAAAAAAGTGTACAAATCATAACAAACTATGCCAGACTTACCTAAATTACTTCGGCTACTCTAAATCATCACCAACTAACCCTTACCACAACAAACTAAACCCAATCACTTTAAATTACAAAAAAATGCTTCTAACCATAGCAAACTATGCCAAACTCACCTAATTTACTTCGGCTATCAAAAATCACCCCAAACTACACTTTACAGCAACAAACTAAACCCAATCACTTTAAAATTACAAAAAAATGCTAAAAATCATAACAAACTATACCAGAATAACTTAAATTACTTCGGCTACCGTAAATCACCCCCAACTATCCCTTACCACAACAAACCAAACCACATCATCTTAAAATTACAAAAAAAGGTGTACAAATCATAACAAACTATGCCAGACTCACCTAAATTACTTCGGCTACTCTAAATCATCACCAACTAACCCTTACCACAACAAACTAAACCCAATCACTTTTAAATAACAAAAAAATGCTACTAACCATAGCAAACTATGCCAAACTCACCTAAATTACTTCGGCTATCAAAAATCACCCCCAACTACACTTTACAGCAACAAACTAATCCCAATCACTTTAAAATTACAAAAAAATGCTAAAAATCATAACAAACTATACCAGAATCACCTAAATTACTTCGGCTACCGTAAATCACCCCCAACTATCCCTTACCACAACAAACCAAACCATATCATCTTAAAATTACAAAAAAAGGTGTACAAATCATAACAAATTATGCCAGACTCACCTAATTACTTCGGCTACTCTAAATCATCACCAACTAACCCTTACCACAAAAAACTAAACCCAATCACATTTAAATTACAAAAAAATGCTACTAACCTTATAAAACTATGCCAAACTCACCTAAATTACTTCGGCTATCAAAAATCACCCCCAACTACACTTTACAGCAACAAACTAAGCCCAATCACTTTAAAATTACAAAAAAATACTAAAAATCATAACAAACTATACCAGAATCACCTAAATTACTTCGGCTGCCGTAAATAACCCCCAACTATCCCTTACCACAACAAACCAAACCATATCATCTTAAAATTACAATAAAAGGTGTATAAACCATAACAAACTATGCCAGACTAACCTAAATTACTTCGGCTACTCTAAATCATCACCAACTAACCCTTACCACAACAAACTAAACCCAATCATTTTTAAATTACAAAAAAATGCTACTAACCATAGCAAACTATGCCAAACTCACCTAAATTACTTCGGCTATCAAAAATCACCCCCAACTACACTTTACAGCAACAAACTAAGCCCAATCACTTTAAAATTACACAAAAATGCTAAAAATCATTACATAACTATACCAGAATCACCTAAATTACTTCGGCTACCGTAAATCACCCCCAACTATCCCTTACCACAACAAACCAAATCATATCATCTTAAAATTACAAAAAAGGTGTACAAATCATAACAAACTATGCCAGACTTACCTAAATTACTTCGGCTACTCTAAATCATCACCAACTAACCCTTACCACAACAAACTAAACCCAATCACTTTAAATTACAAAAAAATGCTTCTAACCATAGCAAACTATGCCAAATTCACCTAATTTACTTCGACTATCAAAAATCACCCAAAACTACACTTTACAGCAACAAACTAAACCCAATCACTTTAAAATTACAAAAAAATGCTAAAAATCATAACAAACTATACCAGAATAACCTAAATTACTTCGGCTACCGTAAATCACCCCCAACTATCCCTTACCACAACAAACCAAACCACATCATCTTAAAATTACAAAAAAAGGTGTACAAATCATAACAAACTATGCCAGACTCACCTAAATTACTTCGGCTACTCTAAATCATCACCAACTAACCCTTACCACAACAAACTAAACCCAATCACTTTTAAATAACAAAAAAATGCTACTAACCATAGCAAACTATGTCAAACTCACCTAAATTACTTCGGCTATCAAAAATCACCCCCAACTACACTTTACAGCAACAAACTAATCCCAATCACTTTAAAATTACAAAAAAATGCTAAAAATCATAACAAACTATACCAGAATCACCTAAATTACTTCGGCTACCGTAAATCACCCCCAACTATCCCTTACCACAACAAACCAAACCATATCATCTTAAAATTACAAAAAAAGGTGTACAAATCATAACAAATTATGTCAGACTCACCTAATTACTTCGGCTACTCTAAATCATCACCAACTAACCCTTACCACAAAAAACTAAACCCAATCACATTTAAATTACAAAAAAATGCTACTAACCTTATAAAACTATGCCAAACTCACCTAAATTACTTCGGCTATCAAAAATCACCCCCAACTACACTTTACATCAACAAACTAAGCCCAATCACTTTAAAATTACAAAAAAATACTAAAAATCATAACAAACTATACCAGAATCACCTAAATTACTTCGGCTACCGTAAATAACCCCCAACTATCCCTTACCACAACAAACCAAACCATATCATCTTAAAATTACAATAAAAGGTGTACAAACCATAACAAACTATGCCAGACTAACCTAAATTACTTCGGCTATTCTAAATCATCACCAACTAACCCTTACCACAACAAACTAAACCCAATCACTTTTAAATTACAAAAAAATGCTACTAACCATAGCAAACTATGCCAAACTCACCTAAATTACGCCGGCTATCAAAAATCAACCCAACTACACTTTGCAGCAACAAACTAAGCCCAATCACTTAAAAATTACACAAAAATGCTAAAAATCATAACAAACTATACCAGAATTACCTAAATTACTTCGGCTACCGTAAATCACCCCCAACTATCCCTTACCACAACAAACCAAACCATATCACCTTAAAATGACAAAAAAAGGTGTACAAATCATAACAAACTATTCCAGACTCACCTAAATTACTTCGGCTACTCTAAATCATCACCAACTAACCCCTACCACAACAAACTAAACCCAATCACTTTTAAATTACAAAAAAATGCTACTAACCTTAGCAAACTATGCCAAACTCACCTAATTTACTTCGGCTACCATAAATCATCACCAAGTAACCCTTACCACAACAAACTAAACCCAATCACTTTAAAATTACAAAAAAATCCTACTAAACATAGCAAACTATGCCAAACTCACCTAAATTACTTCGGCTATCAAAAATCACCCCCAACTACACTTTACAGCAACAAACTAAGCCCAATCACTTTAAAATTACAAAAAAATGCTAAAAATCATAACAAACTATACCAGAATCACCTAAATTACTTCGGCTACCGTAAATCACCCCCAACTATCCCTTACCACAACAAACCAAACCACATCATCTTAAAATTACAAAAAAAGGTGTACAAACCATAACAAACTATGCCAGACTAACCTAAATTACTTCGGCTATTCTAAATCATCACCAACTAACCCTTACCACAACAAACTAAACCCAATCACTTTTAAATTACAAAAAAATGCTACTAACCATAGCAAACTATGCCAAACTCACCTAAATTACGTCGGCTATCAAAAATCAACCCAACTACACTTTACAGCAACAAACTAAGCCCAATCACTTTAAAATTTAAAAAAAATGATAAAAATCATAACAAACTATACCAGAATCACCTAAATTACTTCGGCTACCGTAAATCACCCCCAACTATCCCTTACCACAACAAACCAAACCATATCATTTTAAAATTACAAAAAAAGGTGTACAAATCATAACAAACTATGCCAGACTCACCTAAATTTCTTCGACTAGTCTAAATCATCACCAACTAACCCTTACAACAACAAACTAAACCCAATCACTTTTAAATTACAAAAAAATGCTACTAATCATAGCAAACTATGCCAAACTCACCTAAATTACTTCGGCTATCAAAAATCACCCCCAACTACACTTTACAGCAACAAACTAAGCCCAATAATTTTCAAATTACAAAAAAATGCTAAAAATCATATCAAACTATACCAGAATCACCTAAATTACTTCGGCTACCATAAATCACCCCCAACTATCCCTTACCACAACAAACCAAACCATATCATCTTAAAATTACAAAAAAAGGTTTACAAATCATAACAAACTATGCCAGACTCACCTAAATTACTTCGGCTACTCTAAATCATCACCAACTAACCCTGACCACAACAAACTAAACCCAATCACTTTTAAATTGCAAAAAAATGCTACTAACCATAGCAAACTATGCCAAACTCACCTAATTTACTTCGGCTATCAAAAATCACCCCCAACTACACTTTACAGCAACAAACTAAGCCCAATCACTTTAAAATTACAAAAAATGCTAAAAATCATAACAAACTATACCAGAATCACCTAAATTACTTCGGCTACCGTAAATCACCCCCAGCTAACCCTTACCACAACAAACCAAACCATATCATCTTAAAATTACAAAAAAAAGGTGTACAAATCATAACAAACTATGCCAGACTCACCTAAATTACTTCGGTTACTCTAAATCAACACCAACTAACCCTTACCACAACAAACTAAACCCAATCACTTTTAAATTACAAAAAAATGCTACTAACCATAGCAAACTATGCCAAACTCACCTAAATTACTTCGGCTACCATAAATCATCACCAACTAATCCCTACCACAACAAACTAAACCCAATCACTTTTAAATTACAAAAAAATGCTACTAACCATAGCAAACTATGCCAAACTCACCTAAATTACTTCGGCTATCAAAAATGACCCCCAACTACACTTTACAGCAACAAACTAAGCCCAATCACTTTAAAATTACAAAAAAATGATAAAAATCATAACAAACTATACCAGAATCACCTAAATTACTTCGGCTACCGTAAATCACCCCCAACTATCCCTTACCACAACAAACCAAACCATATCATCTTAAAATGACAAAAAAAGGTGTACAAATCATAACAAACAATTCCAGACTCACCTAAATTACTTCGGCTACTCTAAATCATCACCAACTAACCCTTACCACAACAAACTAAACCCAATCACTTTTAATTTACAAAAAAATGCTACTAACCATAGCAAACTATGCCAAACTCACCTAAATTACATCGGCTATCAAAAATCACCTCCAACTACACTTTATAGCAACAAACTAAGCCCAATCACTTTAAAATTAAAAAAAAATTATAAAAATCATAACAAACTATACCAGAATTACCTAAATTACTTCGGCTACCGTAAATCACCCCCAACTATCCCTTACCACAACAAACCAAACCATATCATCTTAAAATTACAAGAAAAAGAGTACAAATCATAACAAACTATGCCAGACTCACCTAAATTACTTCGGCTACTTTAAATCATCACCAACTAACCCTTACCACAACAAACTAAACCCAATCACTTTTTATTTACAAAAAAATGCTACTAACCAAAGCAAACTATGCCAAACTCCCCTAAATTACTTCGGCTACCATAAATCATCACCAACTAACCCTTACCACAACAAACTAAACCCAATCATTTTTAAATTACAAAAAAATGCTACTAACCATTGCAAACTATGCCAAACTCACCTAAATTACTTCGGCTATCAAAAATCACCCCCAACTACACTTTACAGCAACCAACTAAGCCCAATCACTTTAAAATTACAAAAAAATGCTAAAAATCATAACAAACTATACCAGAATCACCTAAATTACTTTGGCAACCGTAAATCACCCCCAACTATCCCTTACCACAACAAACCAAACCATACCAACTTAAAATTACAAAAAAAAGTGTACAAATCATAACAAACTATGAAAGACTCACCTAAATTACTTCGGCTACTCTAAATCATCACCAACTTACCCTTGCCACAACAAACTAAACCCAATCACTTTTAAATTACAAAAAAATGCTACTAACCATAGCAAACTATGCCAAACTCACCTAAATTACTTCGGCTATCAAAAATCACCCCCAACTACACTTTACAGCAACAAACTAAGCCCAATCACTTTAAAATTACAAAAAAATTCTAAAAATCATAACAAACTATACCAGAATCACCTAAATTACTTCGGCTACCGTAAATCACCCCCAACAATCCCTTACCACAACAAACCAAACCATATCATCTTAAAATTACAAAAAAAGGTGTACAAATCATAACAAACTATGCCAGACTCACCTAAATTACTTCGGCTACTCTAAATCATCACCAACTAACCCTTACCACAACAAACTAAACCCAATCACTTTTAAATTACAAAAAAAGCTACTAACCTTAGCAATCTATGCCAAACTCACCTAAATTACTTCGGCTACCATAAATCATCACCAAGTAACCCTTACCACAACAAACTAAACCCAATCACTTTAAAATTACAAAAAAATCCTACTAACCATAGCAAACTATGCCAAACTCACCTAAATTACTTCGGCTATCAAAAATCACCTCCAACTACACTTTACAGCAACAAACTAAGCCCAATCACTTTAAAATTACAAAAAAATACTAAAAATCATAACAAACTATTCCAGAATCACCTAAATTACTTCGGCTACCGTAAATCATCCCCAACTATCCCTTACCACAACAAACCAATCCATGTCATCTTAAAATTACAAAAAAAGGTGTACAAATCATAACAAACTATGCCAGACTCACCCAAAATTACTTCGGCTACTCTAAATCATCACCAACTAAACCTTACCACAAGAAACTAAACTCAATCACGTTTAAATTACAAAAAAATGCTACTAACCATAGCAAACTATGCCAAACTCACCTAAATTACTTCGGCTATCAAAAATCACCCCAACTACACTTTACAGCAACAAACAAAGCCCAATCATTTTAAAATTTTAAAAAAATGATAAAAATCTTAACAAACTATACCAGAATTACCTAAATTACTTCGGCTACCGTAAATCACCCCCAACTATCCCTTACCACAACAAACCAATCCATATCATCTTAAAATTACAAGAAAAGGTGTACAAATCATAACAAACTATGCCAGACTCACCTAAATTACTTCGGCTACTCTAAATCATCACCAACTAACCCTTACCACAACAAACTAAACCCAATCACTTTTAAATTACAAAAAAATGCTACTAACTATTGCAAACTATGCCAAACTTACCTAAATTACTTCGGCTATCAAAAATCACCCACAACTACACTTTACAGCAACAAACTAAGCCCAATCACTTTAAAATTACAAAAAAATGCTTAAAATCATTACAAACTATACCAGAATCACCTAAATTACTTCGGCTACCGTAAATCACCCCCAATTATCCCTTACCACAACAAACCAAACCATATCATCTTAAAATTACAAAAAATGGTGTACAAATCATAACAAACTATGCCAGACTCCCCTAAATTACTTCGGCTACTCTAAATCATCACCAACTATCCCTTACCACAACAAACTAAACCCAATCACTTTTAAATTACAAAAAAATGCTACTAACCATAGCAAACTATTCCAAACTCAACTAAATTACTTCGGCTACCATAAATCATCACCAACTAACCCTTACCACAACAAACTAAACCCAATCACTTTTAAATTACAAAAAAATGCTACTAACCATTGCAAACTATGCCAAACTCACCTAAATTACTTCGGCTATCAAAAATTACCCCCAACTACACTTTACAGCAACAAACTAAGCCCAATCACTTTAAAATTACAAAAAAATGCTAAAAATCTTAACTACACCAGAATCACCTAAATTACTTCGGCTACCGTAAATCACCCCCAACTATCCCTTACCACAACAAACTAAACCATATCATCTTAAAATTACAAAAAAAGGTGTACAAATCATAACAAACTATGCCAGACTCACCTAAATTACTTCGGCTACTCTAAATCATCACCAACTAACCTTTACCACAACAAACTAAACCCAATCACTTTCAAATTACAAAAAAATGCTACTAACCATAGCAAACTATGCCAAACTCACCTAAATTACTTTGGATACCATAAATCATCACCAACTAACCCTTACCACAACAAACTAAACCGAAATCACTTTCAAATTACAAAAAAATGCTACTAACCATAGCAAACTATGCCAAACTCACCTAAATTACTTCGGCTATCAAAAATCACCCCCAACTACACTTTACAGCAACAAACTAAGCCCAATCACTTTAAAATTACAAAAAAATGCTAAAAATCATAACAAATTATACCAGAATCACCTAAATTACTTCGGCTACCGTAAATCACCCCCAACTATCCCTTACCACAACAAACCAAACCATATCATCTTAAAATTACAAAAAAAAGTGTACAAATCATAACAAACTATGCCAGACTCACCTAAATTACTTCGGCTACTCTAAATCATCACCAAGTAACCCTTACCACAACAAACTAAACCCAATCAATTTTAATTACAAAAAAATGCTACTAACCATAGCAAACTATGTCAAACTCACCTAAATTACTTCGGCTACCATAAATCATCACCAACTAACCCTTACCACAACAAACTAAACCCAATCACTTTTAAATTACAAAAAAATGCTACTAACCATAGCAAACCATGCCAAACTCACCTAAATTACTTCGGCTATCACAAATCACCCAAAACTACACTTTACAGCAACAAACTAAGCCCAATCACTTTAAAATTACAAAAAAATGCTAAAAATCATAACAAACTATACCAGAATCACCTAAATTACTTCGGCTACCGTAAATCACCCCAACTATCCCTTACCACAACAAACCAAACCATATCATCTTAAAATTACAAAAAAAGGTGTACAAATCATAACAAACTATGCCAGACTCACCTAAATTACTTCGGCTACTCTAAATCATCACCAACTAACCCTTACCACAACAAACTAAACCCAATTACTTTTAAATTACAAAAAAATGTTACTAACCATAGCAAACTATGCCAAATTCACCTAAATTACTTCGGCTACCATAAATCATCACCAACTAACCCTTACCACAACAAACTAAACCCAATCACTTTTAAATTACAAAAAAATGCTACTAACCATAGCAAACTATGCCAAGCTCACCTAAATTACTGCGGCTATCAAAAATCACCCCCAACTACACTTTACAGCAACAAACTAAGCCCAATCACTTTAAAATTACAAAAAAATGCAAAAATCATAACAAACTATACCAGAATCACATAAATTACTTCGGCTACTGTAAATTACCCCCAACTATCCCTTACCACAACAAACCAAACCATATCATCTTAAAATTACAAAAAAAAGTGTACAAATCATAACAAACTATGCCAGACTCACCTAAATTACTTCGGCTACTCTAAATCATCACCAACGAAACCTTACCACAACAAACTTAACCCAATCACTTTTAAATTACAAAAAAATGCTACTAACCATATCAAACCATGCCAAACTCACCTAAATTACTTCGGCTACCATAAATCATCACCAACTAACCCTTACCACAACAAACTAAACCTAATCACTTTTAAATTACAAAAAAATGCTACTAACCATAGCAAACTATGCCGAACTCACCTAAATTACTTCGGCTATCAAAAATCACCCCCAACTACACTTTACAGCAACAAACTAAGCCCAATCACTTTAAAATTACAAAAAAATGCTAAAAATTATAACAAACTATACCAGAATCACCTAAATTACTTCGGCTACCGTAAATTACCCCCAACTATTCCTTACCACAACAAATCAAACCATATCATCTTAAAATTACAAAAAAAGGTGTACAAATCATAACAAACTATGCCAAATTCACCTAAATTACTTCGGCTACCATAAATCATCACCAACTAACCCTTACCACAACAAACTAAACCCAATCACTTTTAAATTACAAAAAAATGCTACTAACCATAGCAAACTATGCCAAGCTCACCTAAATTACTGCGGCTATCAAAAATCACCCCCAACTACACTTTACAGCAACAAACTAAGCCCAATCACTTTAAAATTACAAAAAAATGCAAAAATCATAACAAACTATACCAGAATCACATAAATTACTTCGGCTACTGTAAATTACCCCCAACTATCCCTTACCACAACAAACCAAACCATATCATCTTAAAATTACAAAAAAAAGTGTACAAATCATAACAAACTATGCCAGACTCACCTAAATTACTTCGGCTACTCTAAATCATCACCAACGAAACCTTACCACAACAAACTTAACCCAATCACTTTTAAATTACAAAAAAATGCTACTAACCATATCAAACCATGCCAAACTCACCTAAATTACTTCGGCTACCATAAATCATCACCAACTAACCCTTACCACAACAAACTAAACCTAATCACTTTTAAATTACAAAAAAATGCTACTAACCATAGCAAACTATGCCGAACTCACCTAAATTACTTCGGCTATCAAAAATCACCCCCAACTACACTTTACAGCAACAAACTAAGCCCAATCACTTTAAAATTACAAAAAAATGCTAAAAATTATAACAAACTATACCAGAATCACCTAAATTACTTCGGCTACCGTAAATTACCCCCAACTATTCCTTACCACAACAAATCAAACCATATCATCTTAAAATTACAAAAAAAGGTGTACAAATCATAACAAACTATGCCAGACTCACCTAAATTACTTCGGCTACTCTAAATCATCACCAACTAACCCTTACCACAACAAACTAAACCCAATCACTTTTAAATTAAAAAAAATGCTACTAACCATAGCAAACTATGCCAGACTCACCTAAATTATTTCGGCTACCATAAATCATCACCAACTAACCCTTACCACAACAAACTAAACACAATCACTTTTAAATTACAAAAAAATGCTACTAACCATAGCAAACTATGCCAAACTCACCTAAATTACTTCGGCTACCATAAATCATCACCAACTAACACTTACCACAACAAACTAAACCTAATCACTTTTAAATTACAAAAAAATGCTACTAACCATAGCAAACTATGCCGAACTCACCTAAATTACTTCGGCTTTCAAAAATCACCCCCAACTACACTTTACAGCAACAAACTAAGCCCAATCACTTTAAAATTACAAAAAAATGCTAAAAATTATAACAAACTATACCAGAATCACCTAAATTACTTCGGCTACCGTAAATCACCCCCAACTATCCCTTACCACAACAAACCATATCATCTTAAAATTACAAAAAAAGGTGTACAAATCATAACAAACTATGCCAGACTCACCTAAATTACTTCGGCTACTCTAAATCATCACCAACTAACCCTTACCACAACAAACTAAACCCAATCACTTTTAAATTACAAAAAAATGCTACTAACAATAGCAAACTATGTCAAACTCACCTAAATTACTTCGGCTATCAAAAATCACCCCCAATTACACTTTACAGCAACAAACAAAGCCCAATCACTTTAAAATTAAAAAAAATGCTCAAAATCATAACAAACTATACCAGAATCACCTAAATTACTTCGGCTAGCGTAAATTACCCCCAACTATTCCTTACCACAACAAATCAAACCTTATCATCTTAAAATTACAAAAAAAGGTGTACAAATCATAACAAACTATGCCAGACTCACCTAAATTACTTCGGCTACTCTAAATCATCACCAAGTAACCCTTGCCACAACAAACTAAACCCAATCAATTTTAATTACAAAAAAATGCTACTAACCATAGCAAACTATGCCAAACTCACCTAAATTACTTCGGCTACCATAAATCATCACCAACTAACCCTTACCACAACAAACTAAACCCAATCACTTTTAAATTACAAAAAAATGCTACTAACCATAGCAAACTATGCCAAACTCACCTAAATTACTTCGGCTATCACAAATCACCCAAAACTACACTTTACAGCAACAAACTAAGCCCAATCACTTTAAAATTACAAAAAAATGCTAAAAATCATAACAAACTATACCAGAATTACCTAAATTACTTCGGCTACCTTAAATCACCCCAACTATCCCTTACCACAACAAACCAAACCATATCATCTTAAAATTACAAAAAAAGGTGTACAAATCATAACAAACTATGCCAGATTCACCTAAATTACTTCGGCTACTCTAAATCATCACCAACTAACCCTTACCACAACAAACTAAACCAAATTACTTTTAAATTACAAAAAAAAGCTACTAACCATAGCAAACTATGCCAAACTCACCTAAATTACTTCGGCTACCATAAATCATCACCAACTAACCCTTACCACAACAAACTAAACCCAATCACTTTTAAATTACAAAAAAATGCTAAAAATCATAACAAACTATACCAGAATCACCTAAATTACTTCGGCTACTGTAAATCACCCCCAACTATCCCTTACCACAACAAACCAAACCATATCATCTTAAAATTACAAAAAAAAGTGTACAAATCATAACAAACTATGCCAGACTCACCTAAATTACTTCGGCTACTCTAAATCATCACCAACGAAACCTTACCACAACAAACTAAACCCAATCACTTTTAAATTACAAAAAAATGCTACTAACCATATCAAACTATGCCAAACTCACCTAAATTACTTCGGCTACCATAAGTCATCACCAACTAACCCTTACCACAACAAACTAAACCTAATCAATTTTAAATTCCAAAAAAATGCTACTAACCATAGCAAACTATGCTGAACTCACCTAAATTACTTCGGCTATCAAAAATCACCCCCAACTACACTTTACAGCAACAAACTAAGCCCAATCACTTTAAAATTACAAAAAAATGCTAAAAATCATAACAAACTATACCAGAATCACCTAAATTACTTCGGTTACCGTAAATCACCCCCAACTATCCCTTACCACATCAAACTAAACCATATCATCTTAAAATTACAAAAAAAGGTGTACAAATCATAACAAACTATGCCAGACTCACCTAAATTACTTCGGCTACTCTAAATCATCACCAACTAACCCTTACCACAACAAACTAAACCCAATCACTTTTAAATTACAAAAAAATGCTACTAACCATAGCAAACTATGCCAAACTCACCTAAATTACTTCGGCTATCAAAAATCACCCCCAACTTCACTTTACAGCAACAAACTAAGCCCAATCACTTTAAAATTAAAAAAAAAATGCTCAAAATCATAACAAACTATACCAGAATCACCTAAATTACTTCGGCTACCGTAAATCACCCCCAACTATCCCTTACCACAACAAACCAAACCATATCATCTTAAAATTACAAAAAAAAGGAGTACAAATCGTAACAAACTATGCCAGACTTACCTAAATTAATTTGGCTACTCTAAATCATCACCAAGTAACCCTTACCACAACAAACAAAACCCAATCACTTTTAATTACAAAAAAATGCTACTAACCATAGCAAAGTATGCCAAACTCACCTAAATTACTTCGGCTACCATAAATCGTCACCAACTAACCCTTACCACAACAAACTAAACCCAATCACTTTTAAATTACAAAAAAATGCTACTAACCATAGCAAACTATGCCAAACTCACCTAAATTACTTCGGCTATCACAAATGATCCCCAACTACACTTTACAGCAACAAACTAAGCCCAATCACTTTAAAATTACAAAAAAATGCTAAAAATAATAGCAAACTATACCAGAATCACCTAAATTACTTCGGCTACCGTAAATCACCCCCAACTATCCCTTACCACAACAAACCAAACCATATCATCTTAAAATTACAAAAAAAGGAGTACAAATCGTAACAAACTATGCCAGACTTACCTAAATTAATTTGGCTACTCTAAATCATCACCAAGTAACCCTTACCACAACAAACTAAACCCAATCACTTTTAAATTACAAAAAAATGCTACTAACTATAGCAAACTATGCCAAACTCACCTAAATTACTTCGGCTACCATAAATCATCACCAACTAACCTTTAGCACAACAAACTAAACCCAATCACTTTTAAATTACAAAAAAATGCTACTAACCATAGCAAACTATGCCAAACTCACCTAAATTACTTCGGCTATCACAAATCACCCCCAACTACACTTTACAGCAACAAACTAAGCCCAATCACTTTAAAATTACAAAAAAATGCTAAAAATAATAGCAAACTATACCAGAATCACCTAAATTACTTCGGCTACCGTAAATCACCCCCAACTATCCCTTACCACAACAAACCAAACCATATCATCTTAAAATTACAAAAAAAGAAGTACAAATCGTAACAAACTATGCCAGACTTACCTAAATTAATTTGGCTACTCTAAATCATCACCAAGTAACCCTTACCACAACAAACTAAACCCAATCACTTTTAATTACAAAGAAATGCTACTAACCATAGCAAAGTATGCCAAACTCACCTAAATTACTTCGGCTACCATAAATCATCACCAACTAACCCTTACCACAACAAACTAAACCCAATCACTTTTAAATTAAAAAAAAATGCTACTAACCATAGCAAACTATGCCAAACTCACCTAAATTACTTCGGCTACCATAAATCATCACCAACTAACCCTTACCACAACAAACTAAACCTAATCACTTTTAAATTACAAAAAAATGCTACTAACCATAGCAAACTATGCCGAACTCACCTAAATTACTTCGGCTATCAAAAATCACCCCCAACTACACTTTACAGCATCAAACTAAGCCCAATCACTTTAAAATTACAAAAAAATGCTAAAAATTATAACAAACTATACCAGAATCACCTAAATTACTTCGGCTACCGTAAATCACCCCCAACTATCCCTTACCACAACAAACCATATCATCTTAAAATTACAAAAAAAGGTGTACAAATCATAACAAACTATGCCAGACTCACCTAAATTACTTCGGCTACTCTAAATCATCACCAACTAACCCTTACCACAACAAACTAAACCCAATCACTTTTAAATTACAAAAAATGCTACTAACCATAGCAAACTATGCCAAACTCACCTAAATTACTTCGGCTATCAAAAATCACTCCCAATTACACTTTACAGCAACAAACTAAGCCCAATCACTTTAAAATTAAAAAAAATGCTCAAAATCATAACAAACTATACCAGAATCACCTAAATTACTTCGGCTAGCGTAAATTACACCCAACTATTCCTTACCACAACAAATCAAACCATATCATCTTAAAATTACAAAAAAAAGGTGTACAAATCATAACAAACTATGCCAGACTCACCTAAATTACTTCGGCTACTCTAAATCATCACCAACTAACCCTTACCACAACAAACTAAACCCAATCATTTTTAAATTACAAAAAAATGTTACTAATCATAGCAAACTATGCCAAACTCACCTAAATTACTTCGGCTATCAAAAATCACCCCCAACTACACTTTACAGCAACAAACTAAGCCCAATTACTTTAAAATTAAAAAAAAATGCTTAAAATCATAACAAACTATACCAGAATCACCTAAATTACTTCGGCTAGCGTAAATTACCCCCAACTATTCCTTACCACAACAAATCAAACCATATCATCTTAAAATTACAAAAAAAGGTGTACAAATCATAACAAACTATGCCAGACTCACCTAAATTACTTCGGCTACTCTAAATCATCACCAACTAACCCTTACCACAACAAACTAAACCCAATCACTTTTAAATTACAAAAAAATGCTACTAACCATAGCAAACTATGCCAAACTCACCTAAATTACTTCGGCTATCACAAATCACCCCCAACTACACTTTACAGCAACAAACTAAGCCCAATCACTTTAAAATTACAAAAAAATGCTAAAAATAATAGCAAACTATACCAGAATCACCTAAATTACTTCGGCTACCGTAAATCACCCCCAACTATCCCTTACCACAACAAACAAAACCATATCATCTTAAAATTACAAAAAAAGGAGTACAAATCGTAACAAACTATGCCAGACTTACCTAAATTAATTTGGCTACTCTAAATCATCACCAAGTAACCCTTACCACAACAAACTAAACCCAATCACTTTTAATTACAAAAAAATGATACTAACCATAGCAAAGTATGCCAAACTCACCTAAATTACTTCGGCTACCATAAATCATCACCAACCAACCCTTACCACAACAAACTAAACCCAATCACTTTTAAATTACAAAAAAATGCTACTAACCATAGCAAACTATGCCAAACTCACCTAAATTACTTCGGCTATCACAAATCACCCCCAACTACACTTTACAGCAACAAACTAAGCCCAATCACTTTAAAATTACAAAAAAATGCTAAAAATAATAGCAAACTATACCAGAATCACCTAAATTACTTCGGCTACCGTAAATCACCCCCAACTATCCCTTACCACAACAAACCAAACCATATCATCTTAAAATTACAAAAAAAGGAGTACAAATCGTAACAAACTATGCCAGACTTACCTAAATTAATTTGGCTACAATAAATCATCACCAAGTAACCCTTACCACAACAAACTAAACCCAATCTCTTTTAAATTACAAAAAAATGCTACTAACTATAGCAAACTATGCCAAACTCACCTAAATTACTTCGGCTACCATAAATCATCACCAACTAACCCTTACCACAACAAACTAAACCCAATCACTTTTAAATTACAAAAAAATGCTACTAACCATAGCAAACTATGCCAAACTCACCTAAATTACTTCGGCTATCACAAATCACCCCCAACTACACTTTACAGCAACAAACTAAGCCCAATCACTTTAAAATTACAAAAAAATGCTAAAAATAATAGCAAACTATACCAGAATCACCTAAATTACTTCGGCTACCGTAAATCACCCCCAACTATCCCTTACCACAACAAACCAAACCATATCATCTTAAAATTACAAAAAAAGGAGTACAAATCCTAACAAACTATGCCAGACTTACCTAAATTAATTTGGCTACTCTAAATCATCACCAAGTAACCCTTACCACAACAAACTAAACCCAATCACTTTTAATTACAAAAAAATGCTACTAACCATAGCAAAGTATGCCAAACTCACCTAAATTACTTCGGCTACCATAAATCATCACCAACTAACCCTTACCACAACAAACTAAACCCAATCACTTTTAAATTTAAAAAAAATGCTACTAACCATAGCAAACTATGCCAAACTCACCTAAATTACTTCGGCTACCATAAATCATCACCAACTAATTCTTACCACAACAAACTAAACCTAATCACTTTTAAATTACAAAAAAATGCTGCTAACCATAGCAAACTATGCCGAACTCACCTAAATTACTTCGGCTATCAAAAATCACCCCCAACTACACTTTACAGCATCAAACTAAGCCCAATCACTTTAAAATTACAAAAAAATGCTAAAAATTATAACAAACTATACCAGAATCACCTAAATTACTTCGGCTACCGTAAATCACCCCCAACTATCCCTTACCACAACAAACCATATCATCTTAAAATTACAAAAAAAGGTGTACAAATCATAACAAACTATGCCAGACTCACCTAAATTACTTCGGCTACTCTAAATCATCACCAACTAACCCTTACCACAACAAACTAAACCCAATCACTTTTAAATTACAAAAAAATGCTACTAACCATAGCAAACTATGCCAAACTCACCTAAATTATTTCGGCTATCAAAAATCACCCCCAATTACACTTTACAGCAACAAACTAAGCCCAAACACTTTAAAATTAAAAAAAAATGCTCAAAATCATAACAAACTATACCAGAATCACCTAAATTACTTCGGCTAGCGTAAATTACCCCCAACTATTCCTTACCACAACAAACCAAACCATATCAACTTAAAATTACAAAAAAAGGTGTACAAATCATAACAAACTATGCCAGACTCACCTAAATTACTTCGGCTACTCTAAGTCATCACCAACTAACCCTTACCACAACAAACTAAACCCAATCACTTTTAAATTAAAAAAAATGCTACTAACCATAGCAAACTATGCCAAACTCACCTAAATTACTGCGGCTATCAAAAATCACCCCCAACTACACTTTACAGCAACAAACTAAGCCCAATCACTTTAAAATTACAAAAAAATGCTAAAAATCATAACAAACTATACCAGAATCACCTAAATTACTTCGGCTACTATAAATCACCCCCAACTATCCCTTACCACAACAAACCAAACCATATCATCTTAAAATTACAAAAAAAGTGTACAAATCATAACAAACTATGCCAGACTCACCTAAATTACTTCGGCTACTCTAAATCATCACCAACGAAACCTTACCACATCAAACTAAACCCAATCACTTTTAAATTACAAAAAAATGCTACTAACCATAGAAAACTATGCCAAACTCACCTAAATTACTTCGGCTACCATAAATCATCACCAACTAACCTTTACCACTGTTAACATAAATTAAGTAACTAAGCAACAGACAATAACAAAATTGTTGATTTTATTGATTTTGTAAGATTTTGAAGTTTATAAAAATTTTCAAAAATATATAACTTGTACTCGTGTGGCGTATTTCACAAGAATCCACGAAACTCAAAACATTGGTCCTTCGAGCCGGATTGTAAAAGAATAACAACAATAAGAAGAAGCCGATCCATCACAACATATCGTCCAGCATTTTGCCTCAGGGTACAAGGTCAGTCAGATCATTGCATCATATCAAATCGTTCCATCCTCGAGTTACAATTAAATCGCATCCACCTTATTGATCAATCGTCAAAATATACATATTTTGGGCAAGAGGTGGTAAATTAATTGTAAACTAACATATCAATTTCAATAAATACAAATGGATATCGATCAATTAGTCGCACAACGTTTTTTCTTAAAGGCTAAACTAACAAGGTTTGTCAAGTTTTTAAAGGATTTAGAACATGACAACTCAAAGTCAGATCAATTACAGTTGCGTTTTGACATGCTACAGCAAGTCTGGAAGCAATTCGACGATGTACAATCACAAATCGAAATCATTGACAGTAGCGATGTTCAATGCTGCGAGCGCGAATCATTTGAGGACAAATATTTTGATGCAGCAACGCAGACAACTCAATTGTTGAGATCAACTACCCCGAGCACAAGCTCGATTCTAACCCATCCTCCAATGGACGCAATCTCAAATTCAAATACGAACAATCAATTTAACATAAAATTTCCTCAAATAAACTTGCCATCATTCAGCGGCGGTTATAATGACTGGATGCATTTTCATGACACATTCAATTCGTTAATTCACAATAATCCATGTTTGACAACTATTCAGAAATTTTATTATTTACAATCGTCACTCAAGGGCGAAGCTGCTCAAATTGTAGCATCACTTCAAATTACCGAAGACAACTACGTGTTAGCATGGGATTTGTTGAAGCGACGTTTTGAAGACAAAAAAGTAATAACTCGCGCACACATTAAGGAAATTGTTGATATTTCTCCTGTTAAACCCAATGCTCCCGCGTTAAGGAATTTTGTAAACACAATTGTCAAAAATTATCGATCACTTGCCAACCTTGGTGAATGTGTTGAGCAATGGGACACTATATTGCTATATATATTAACGTCAAAGTTAGATTTTGAAGTCAAGAAAAATTGGGAAATCTATATGAAAGACATCGCGAAACCTACATTTACAATCTTCACAGAATTTTTGACACAACAGTGCAAATTGCTAGAAGCTATTGATGAAAAGCCCGCAAAACTAACATTGTTCAAAAAACCGCCTGAACAGAAGTCATTTTCGCATTTAGCAATGAATCGAATAAAATGTCCGATATGTCAAGAAAATCATCCCATTTATCATTGTAAACAATTTTTGGGTTTGTCAATCAGCAACCGGCTAGCGAACGTCCGCAGATTGAATCTGTGCACAAATTGTCTACGGTCAGGACACACAAATTCAGAGTGCAGATCAAGTGCCTGTCGCAAATGCCAGAAAAAACACAATTCACTTTTGCATTTTCCATCAGCCACACAGCAAATTTCAACAGATGCAATGGCAAGCGTTTCAAATGAGAAAGAGTCAACTTCGATCGAAGTAAAACCTACAACTACGGCTTTAGCATCGCTCTATAATAGCAGTTTGTCTCCGGAGCCATTCGTCTTGTTAGCTACAGCGCAAATAATAATTTACGATTCAAATAATCAACCCGTTCTTTGTCGCGCTATTCTGGACAGTGGTTCACAATCTAATTTCATGACCAAGTGGTTGTCGGAAAGACTAAATCTCAAATCATCAAAAATAAGTGTTCCCGTATGCGGTATTAACCAAGCAGCATTGCGCATCAAAGCAAAAACAAAGGCAAGAATACAATCACGTCAAAATCAGTACTCTGCCGAGTTGACATTTCTAATTTTGGATCAAATTACTGGTCTCACTCCACAAAAAATGTTAAAACGTCATAAGCTGTGCATTCCGCCTGATATTCAAGATTGTTTAGCAGATCCTGAGTTTGATCAACCTGGGCGCATCGATGCACTTTTAGGAGCAAACATATTCTTTGATTTACTTTGCGTCGGACAAGTAAAGTTGGGACAGAATGAAATCATATTAAACAAAACAAATCTAGGATGGATTGTGTCGGGACAAACATTTCAGTGCGAACCACTGGAAACGAAATCATGTCTTTTAATCGCAAATTCAGATGTACAGGACCAACTTCAACAGTTTTGGCAACTGGAAAGCCACTATGCGATTCCCAAATACTCAAGGGAGGAAGTCGAGTGTGAAGAACATTTTTTAAAAACCGTGCGTCGAGACGAAACTGGTCGTTTCTCGGTTCAATTGCCTTTAAAGGCGAATTATACAGATTTAGGCGACTCCAGAGAAATGGCAATCACGCGTTTCGTTTCAATTGAACGTAAACTCCTCGCGAATCCAAAATTACGAGCAGACTATAATGAATTTATGGCAGAATATGAATCACTCGGTCATATGTCACGAGTAACTGTTGATCAATCAAGTTCTGAAGTACACATATTTTATCTACCACATCATGGAGTACTGAAGGAGCAAAGCACCACTACTCGCTTACGCGTTGTTTTTGACGCCTCTGCAAAAAGCACTTCCGGTTTATCACTAAATGATGTATTAAAAATCGGTCCAACGATTCAAAACGACCTATTCACTACCCTCATACGATTTCGGCAGCATTCCGTAGTTTTAATTGCAGACATAGGGAAGATGTATAGGCAAATTAACATTGAACCAGCTCAACGTGACCTTCAGCGCATTGTTTGGCGATCGGATCCAAAAGGTGAGCTTAAGCATTATCGGCTCAACACGGTGACATACGGCACAGCTTCCGCGTCATTTCTATCAACTCGATGCCTAAAGCAATTGGCAATTGAAAATAGTTCAACTTACCCTCGAGAAGCAGCAATAATACAAAACGATTTTTACGTGGATGATCTTTTGACAGGATCTAATGATTCACGTGATTTAAGTACAATTTCACAAAACTTAATCACGATTTTCAACAGTGCCGGGTTTGAATTAAGAAAATTCTTATCAAATGATTCATCAGTACTTGATAATTTGACCAGGGCACCAGACAATGCATCGAGATTTTTAATTGCAGATGATCAATCTAAAACTTTAGGAATTTCATGGCACGCGTCATCGGACAATTTTGAATATAAGATACGCGAATATGGCAATCATTGTCATGTCACAAAAAGAAAAATCCTGTCAATTATAGCTAAGATATTCGATCCTTTGGGCCTTCTTGGGCCAATCACGGTGCAAGCCAAGATCATATTACAAAAACTATGGCAATTAAACGTAACATGGGACGAATCAGTGCCTATCAGTTTGCACACGGCATGGATACAGTTTTGCAAACGGCTCGAGGATTCGCAAACCGTTCGCGTACCTCGGCATACAATTTTACCCAACGCAAGAACCGTGCAACTCCATGGCTTCTGTGACTCAAGCGAGTTGGCTTATGGAGCCTGTGTATACATCCGATCACAAGCGTCCCGCGAACGCGTCCAGGTGAGTCTTCTCTGCGCAAAGTCGCGTGTCGCGCCGCTTAAGGCAATCTCTCTTCCGCGTCTCGAATTGTGTGGTGGCTTACTTCTCGCACAACTTATGAAAAGGGTTAAAAACGCTCTAGACATTCACATCAGCGATATTTTTTATTGGACGGACTCTACTATATTACTTTCTTGGCTAGCTGCTGAGCCTAACACCTGGAAAACATTCGTGTCAAATCGCGTATCGGAAATCCAAACTTTAACAGATGTTAAACATTGGCGGCATGTAAAATCAGCAGATAATCCCGCAGACATAATCTCCCGCGGGATATTCCCGGGCGAGTTTGCAGAGACCAAATTGTGGTGGGGTGGCCCGTCATTTTTAAGCAAGGATTTCACGGTGTGGGAAGCCGAAACACGAGACAATCTATTGTTAAAACATCAAGAAGCTCCAGAACGTAAAATCATAAGTTTGCCCTGTTCATTGGAATTAGATTTTGTAACCAAATTCTCAAGTATCAAAACGTTACAACGAATAATCGCATATTGCTTGAGATTTATTTCAAATGCTCAATTATCATCAAACTTCCGTATCTCGGGTAATCTAAGTACACAGGAAATCGAAAGGGCTACAACAGTGCTTCTAAAATATGTTCAGAAAAGGCATTTCACGTCGGAAATCGCGGCGCTTCGCCGTACGGGTTCTGTTAAACCGAGCAGTCGACTAAGAACTCTTAATGTATTCTTGGATCCAGAAGGATTGATTCGCGTCGGTGGTAGGTTAAAAAATTCAAATTTGGAATACAATCAAAAACATCCTATCGTTTTGCCAAGTCAATATCATGTGACCAAACTCATCATAGAAGATTATCACCGCAAAAGTTTGCATTCCGGGGCTCAAGCCACACTCGCGTCAGTTCGACAAAACTATTGGCCACTCAAAGGCAATCAAACAGTGAAAGGAGTGTTAAGACGATGCGTAGTCTGTTTTAGAGCTAATCCAATTTCAGTGATTCCCCAAATGGGTGACTTACCAAAACAAAGAGTCACGCCTGCGCGTCCATTCTACCACTGTGGGGTAGATTACGCAGGGCCATATGCATTGAAGGGAGGTCAAACACGCAACAGCAAAATAGTAAAGTCGTATTTATGCATTTTCGTCTGTCTTGCTACGAAAGCTGTACACATTGAGCTCGCAACTGACTTGACCACACAATGTTTTTTTAAACGCATTTAAGAGATTTGCTTCTAGGCGTGGAGCAGCGCGTCAAATGTTTTCTGATAATGCCACCAATTTTACTGGGGCTAATAACTATCTACAGAAAATTTCTAAGTTGTTGCAAACTAACGATTTTCAAAATTATTTCTCGTATTCCAGTATTGAATGGAAATTCATTCCTCCTCACAGTCCGCACTTTGGCGGCCTGTGGGAAGCATCAGTAAAATCTATCAAATATCATCTCAAACGTATTTTGACCAACATTAACTTAACTTACGAGGAGTTTTACACTCTCCTCACTCAGGTGGAAGCGGTTTTAAACTCGCGGCCCTTAATTCCCCTTTCCGAGGATCCCAATGATCTGACAGCGTTGACCCCGGGACATTTCTTGATCGGGGAGCCGCTAAATGCAATTCCGCAGCCACATCTAACAGACCAGCCGATCAACTTTGTACATCGATTCAAACACATACAATTGATGAGCCAACACTTCTGGACCCGCTGGTCCAAAGACTATTTACATCGGTTGCAGCAGCGTACCAAGTCCCACTTCAACAAGTCTCCTTCTCTCCTCGTCGGTTCACTTGTACTTTTGAAGGAAGACAACGCACCTCCCCTACATTGGCTGCTAGGACGCATTACAGCAGTTCATCCAGGAGCGGATGGCGTTGTGCGTGTCGTCACCGTGAAAACGAGAGGCGGCGAAGTTAAGCGTGCCAGTGCCAAAGTGTGCCTGCTACCAATCATGGACAATATGGACGCTTAAGAGTGCTTATTATTGAAGTTCTTTAGATAATTTGTTAGTTGTCTTTGAAGCAATCACGTGAATTTTCGTTGAAAGGGAGCCTTTCAAGGGCGGCGGTATGTTAACATAAATTAAGTAACTAAGCAACAGACAATAACAAAATTGTTGATTTTATTGATTTTGTAAGATTTTGAAGTTTATAAAAATTTTCAAAAATATATAACTTGTACTCGTGTGGCGTATTTCACAAGAATCCACGAAACTCAAAACAACCACAACAAACTAAACCTAATCACTTTTAAATTACAAAAAAATGCTACTAACAATAGCAAACTATGCCGAACTCACCTAAATTACTTCGGCTATCAAAAATCACCCCCAACTACACTTTACAGAAACAAACTAAGCCCAATCACTTTAAAATTACAAAAAAATGCTAAAAATTATAACAAACTATACCAGAATCACCTAAATTACTTCGGCTACCGTAAATCACCCCCAACTATCCCTTATCACAACAAACCATATCATCTTAAAATTACAAAAAAAGGTGTACAAATCATAACAAACTATGCCAGACTCACCTAAATTACTTCGGATACTCTAAATCATCACCAACTAACCCTTACCACAACAAACTAAACCCAATCACTTTTAAATTACAAAAAAATGCTACTAACCATAGCAAACTATGCCAAACACACCTAAATTACTTCGGCTATCAAAAATCACCCCCAACTACACTTTGCAGCAACAAACTAAGCCCAATCACTTTAAAATTAAAAAAAAATGCTCAAAATCATAACAAACTATACCAGAATCACCTAAATTACTTCGGCTAGCGTAAATTACCCCCAACTATTCCTTACCACAACAAATCAAACCATATCATCTTAAAATTACAAAAAAAGGTGTACAAATCATAACAAACTATGCCAGACTCGCCTAAATTACTTCGGCTACTCTAAATCATCACCAAGTAACCCTTACCACAACAAACTAAACCCAATCACTTTTAATTACAAAAAACTGCTACTAACCATAGCAAACTATGCCAAACTCACCTAAATTACTTCGGCTACCATAAATCATCACCAACTAACCCTTACAACAACAAACTAAACCCAATCACTTTTAAATTACACAAAAATGTTACTAACCATAGCAAACTATGCCAAACTCACCTAAATTACTTCGGCTATCAAAAATTACCCCCAACTACACTTTACAGCAACAAACTAAGCCCAATCACTTTAAAATTACGAAAAAATGCTACTAATCATAGCAAACTATGCCAAACTCACCTAAATTACTTCGGCTACCATAAATCATCACCAACTAACCCTTACCACAACAAACTAAACCTAATCATTTTTAAACTAGCTGAATCTACCCGGCGTTGCCCGGACGTAGATTAAATAAACTCAGTGTTGACTAAAGTGGTGATGTTGACTAATCGACATTATAATACAATTAAACAGGAATGCTCTACTTTTCCAATCACAAAATAAACAAATATGCTGAAATTAACCTGCGTTGCCAGGACCGGGTACTTCAATATGATTTGGACAAAGAGGATACCTTGGTTGATATCTGAGATGAAAAATTTTGAATAGACTCTTTAGGCAGTTGTTCTATAAGCGATTCCAGGAAATCGAAATTAACTTTATATAATTTTAGGGGAAATCGAAGTTTACAAATTAGCTGATCATGTTATGATAAAATTGAAAACACAATGGAACAATTCCTCTTGCTGCAGTCAACTCACAAACAGAACAGTATGTAGATGATTTTGACTTATCTCCGGAATAAACAAACACTTATCTCCTTCTGAACTGCACAAAAATTATTACAACCTGGCCCTAACTGGTTGGACAATTAAAGTGCGAACCTTTTGAGCTCCCTTTCCAGTATTAAAATTTTGGTATGTGGTAAAATGTGGTATTTTATGGTATTTGTGCATCGCTAGATTTTCAAACTTGTCCATCTTAGTTATAAATGATGTAAAGCAATAATGAACACAATGTATTTACGTAAAATAAACAGTGTAAAACGCGTATCAATGTCAGTAATGTCTGGTCCAACGCTGTAAATTTTGGATTTCAGCCGAGGCAGATTTGGTGAAAAATAAATACACCATTATCATTAACTGAACGGTCGTCCGGTACGACGAAGGTGATTGGGAACATATTTTGTTAACGGCAAAATTAAAATTCTAAAATAAATAAATATTTTGACGGGAATATGGTGAATGTAAAAATCTTATTCGGTCTCTCCGACGGACTCACACCTGTTTACATTAACACACACTTGTTGAACAATTAAAGTGCCAACCTATTGAGCTTACGTTCCAGTATTAAAATATCAATACCAATACCATAGATATAAAAAAAGACAATTTCCATCACCTTTCATAATACGGTGTGGTATTTGTACATCGCTAGATTTTCAAACTTCTCCATCTTAGTTATAAATGATGTAAAGCAATAATAAATACAGTGAACGTAAAATAAATAGTGTAAAACGTGTATAAGCACATAATTATTAAGGGTATGAATGTCAGTGATCTCTGGTACATACATACAACGGTGAAAATTTCGGATTTCAGCCGGGGCAAATTTGGTGAAAAACAAATACACCACTACCATTAACTGAAAGAAAAAATTAGCGTACAAATATAAGTGGAATCCGGTTCGACGCTGGTAATTTTTCGAAAATTGATTGGGGGCAGATTTGGTTAACGCGAGGATCAAATGTTAAATTAAAATACTTTATTTGATAGCGGTAGACCTTCGAACACTGATGGGTCGCCTCATCGAATTTGGCGACTTTGCGAACAGTTTCAGACGCTGGAGCAGCAATTTTCACAATTGTAGTTGTGTTAAAATTAAACACCGCGATCGAGTACTGCTCCACACGCTGAACCAGCAATTCTCGAATTCTAAGAAACGATAAGAAATACTTATCCAACGCTTGGTATGTGCGAATTTCTGCATAGATACTCAATCAAACTAAATCGAGCATTGCCTTTTCACGTTTGTGACCTTGCCCTTGACGTGGCAGGCTCCAGCTGCTTCAATAATGTAAAAATCTTATTCGGCGTCTCCAATAAACTCACATTTGTTTACATTAACACGCATTCCCTCATGGACTTCTGACGAATTACAAACAAATATTGCAACTTCAAGTGTTCCATTTAATTTCGTTTCTGGGTGCAAGCTCCTTTCTTTTCACTCTAGTCAGTCTAAACTTATTATACAAAGTTATATTTTCAAATCCAGGCGCCCTAAAGAATTTTGTCGTTGTTTTCCAAAGTTTCAAGAGAAGGAGAGTTGACATAGAAGCTAAATTATTCCAAATTATTCCCATTTAGTTCTCTGACAACGTTAAAGACAATGTTGAAATATATAGATACAAAATTTTACACCATAAAAACGAAGTATTTAGGAATTATGTATAAAAAAAGTCGAAGTTATTCTTCGCCCTTGAGCTCTATTTCCGGTATTAAAAATGTAATAGGTAAGATAGTAAGAAAGACTATTTCCATCACTTTTCACGGGAATTATGCATGGTGGTATTTATTCTCCGCTTACTATTAGATTTTCAAACTGCTCCATCTTAGTTATAAATAATGCAGAACCATAATGAACGCAATGTACGTAAAATAAATAGTGTAAATCGTGTATAAGCACATAATTATTAAGGGTATGAATGTCAGTGATGTCTGGTACATACAACGGTGAAAATTTCGGATTTCAGCGTATGATGTCAGTGAAAATTTCGGATTTTGGCCGGAGCAGGTTTGGTGAAGAACAAATACACCACTATGATTAACTGAACGTAAAAATTAGCGTACGATAATAAGTGACGTCCGGTCCGACGCTGGAAATTTTTCGAAAATCGATTGGGGAGAGTTTTGGTTAACGGCAAGAACAAATCGGGAATATCGGGAATAAAATAATTTATTTAATAGCGATAGAACTTCGAATACCGATGCGTCGCCTCGACCTTGGCGACGTTGAGTACCAGCGTTTCAGACGCTGAAGCAGCAATTTTCACAATTATATGAGGTGCACGTGCCTAGTGCGTATGTAAACAATTTGGATAACAAAAGAGATTAATTTGTATGTACCAAATAATACTCGCACAGGTGTACTCGTATGGCCCGTCATAATTTTCACGAAATGAATTTAAAAAATTAACATTCTAAAGTAAATAAATATTTTGACAGGAATGTTAAAAATCTTATTCGGTCTCTCCAACAAACTAACACTTGTTTACATTAACATGCATTCCTTCATGGACCTGTGACGAATTACAAACAAATATCGAAATTTCAAGTGTTCCATATCAGTCTGAACTTATTACACAGTGATATTTTCACATTCAGGCGCCCTAAATTATTTTGACGTTGATTTATAAAGTTTCCCTGAAAGGAGAGTAGTCAGCAGGTGCCTCGTCAGGGGTGACAGGGTTGGCAGTGCCACTCCAAGTATAAATTTACTATCGAACACAAAGATAGTTCTGATTCAATTGCAGAATTTCGAATTTTTCAGATATTTTTACGAAACTCTAGCGCTTACACCGCCTTTATACCTCTTTAAAGTTAAAAACCATAGAGCTGTTTATACAAATGCACGCATGTTGAAAAGGTAGGGCTTGCCCCGTCAGCGTGTTGCAATTCAGAAATACGTTTATGTTTGCATCTCAACTGGAACAAATATTTATTGGAAGGTGGAAGAGAATCGAAATAGGTATCAGCCTATTTAATATTCAGAATAACGACTATTAGTCGGAACAATATATTTTATGTGCAGATATTTATTAATATTTTATGATTTAATACGATAAGGCATTTATAAATAACACAACCAAATAGAAGATTTTGATTGAAAACGATTATTTATTTATGGTAGCCGAAGTAATTTAAGTGAGTTTGGCATAGCTTGCTATGTTTTGTAGCATTTTTGTAATTTTAAAGTGATTAGGCTAATTTTGGGGCGGTAAGGGGTAGTTGGGGGTGATTTATGGTAGCCGAAGTAATTTAGGTGAGTTTGGAATAGTTTGCTATGGTTTGTATAATTTTTTGTAATTTTAAAGTAATAGGGCTTATTTTGGGGTGGTAAGGGTGTGACATTCCCAAAATTTTGAAATATATATTTTTGATCAAATTAGCTTTTGCTAAAAATTTTGTTTGACTTGGTGACAAAAATAATAACGAAAAATTATTAAGAGATATCGCGAAAACGTATAACGTATAGATATAACGTCCCTGAAATTCTACGTCTCGACCCGACCTACCGAATCGAAAGACTACGCTCCATCCCGTTCCCGAATTAGACTACGCTCCATCCCGTTCCCGAATAGAAAGACTACGCTCCACCCCGTTCCCGAATTAGACTACGCTCCATCCCTGTCCTGTTCTACGCCCGTTCGTTCCTGTGTGCTACGATCCCCACCATTCCGTTCCCGAGTCCTGCGTCCCAATCGTCCCTTCCCAAAGGTTTGGTCAAACAAAAAAAAATTTAAGTGAAGTTTCCTTTATTTATTTATTTTTTTTTGGTAATTTTACGTAAAATTTAAGTATTCCTATTTGTAAGCGTGTCGTCGTGGGCCCCGGACGTCGCGTAGTTTGTTGAGTTGTCGGTTAATTTCGAATTTTTATTTATTCATTTATTTATTTTTGTACGGTTACTGTATTTATTATTTTCTTTTGTTATTAAATTGTTGCCCGCTTAACCCAATTCATTATTTTATATTGAACAAGTCCTTCGTAATTGGGACTGGTAGCGTGAAGACCTCTGGCAGAAAAGTGTAACAATTACGTGGCGCCCCCCTTCCAACGGACCTACGCTTCCACGACTGAAGTCGGCCGGGACCCAGAGGTTACTTCCGCTACCATAGGGACAATAGGAAAATTTAAGACGTTACAAGGGGTAGTTGGGGGTGATTTATGATAGCCGAAGTAATTTAAGTGAGTTTGGCATAGTTTGCTATGGTTTGTAGAATATTTTGTAATTTTAAAGTGATTGGGTTTAGTTTGTGGTTGGTAAGGGGTAGTTGGGGGTGACTTATGGTAGCCGAAGTAATTTAGGTGAGTTTGGAAGAGTTTGCTATGGTTTGTAGCATTTTTTGTAATTTTAAAGCGATTGGGCTTAGTTTCGGGTGGTAAGGGGTAGTTGGGGGTGATTTATGGTAGCCAAAGTAATTCAGGTGAGTTTGAGATAGTTTGCTATGGTTTGTAGCATTTTTCGTAATTTTAAAGTGATTGGGCTAATTTTAGGGTTGTAAGGGGTAGTTGGGGGTGATTTATGGTAGCCGAAGTAATTTAGGTGAGTTAGGCATAATTTGCTATGATTTGTTGAATATTTTGTAATTTTAAAGTGATTGGGCTTATTTTGGGGTTGTAAGGGGTAGTTCGGGGTGATTTATGGTAGCCGAAGTAATTTAGAGGAGTTTGGTATAGTTTGCTACGGTTTGTAGAATTTTTTTGTAATTTTAAAGTGATTGAGCCTATTTTGGGGTGGTAAGGGGTAGTTGGGGGTGATTTATAGAAGCCAAAGTAATTTAAGTGAGTTTGGCATAGTTTGCTATGGTTTGTAGCATTTTTTGTAATTTTAAAGTGATTGGGTTTATTTTGTGGTTGTAAGGGGTAGTTCGGGGTGATTTATGGTAGCCGAAGTAATTTAGGGGAGTTTGGCATAGTTTGCTACGATTTGTAGAATTTTTTTGTAATTTTAAAGTGATTGAGCCTATTTTGGGGTGGTAAGGGGAAGTTGGGGGTGATTTATGGAAGCCAAAGTAATTTAGATGAGTTTGGCATAGTTTGATATGGCTTGTAACATTTTTTGTAATTTTAAAGTGATTGGGCTGAGTTAGGGGTGGTAAGGGGTGGTTGGGGGTGATTTATGATAGCCGAAGTAATTTAAGTGAGTTTGGCATAGTTTGCTATGGTTTGTAGCATTTTTTGTAATTTTAAAGTGATTGGGTTTAGTTTGTGGTTGGTAAGGGGTAGTTGGGGGTGATTTATGGTAGCCGCAGTAATTTAAGTGAGTTTGGCATAGTTTGCTATGGTTTGTAGCATTTTTTGTAATTTTAAAGTGATTGGGCTTATTTTGGGGTGGTAAGGGGTAGTTGGGGGTGATTTATGGTAGCCGAAGTAATTTAGGTGAGTTAGGCATAGTTTGCTATGGTTTGTAGCATTTTTTTGTAATTTTAAAGTGATTGGGCTTATTTTGGGGTAGTAAGGGGTTGTTGGGGGTGATTTATGTTAGCCGAAGTAATTTAGGTGAGTTAGGCATAGTTTGCTATGGTTTGTAGCATTTTTTGTAATTTTAAAGTGATTGGGATGAGTTAGGGGTGGTAAGGGGTAGTTGGGGGTGATTTATGATAGCCGAAGTAATTTAAGTGAGTTTGGCATAGTTTGCTATGGTTTGTAGCATTTTTTGTAATTTTAAGGTGATTGGGCTTATTTTGGGTAGTAAGGGGTTGTAGGGGGTGATTTATGTTAGCCGAAGTAATTTAGGTGAGTTAGGCATAGTTTGCTATGGTTTGTAGCATTTTTTGTAATTTTAAAGTGATTGGGATGAGTTAGGGGTGGTAAGGGGTAGTTGGGGGTGATTTATGGAAGCCAAAGTAATTTAAGTGAGTTTGGCATAGTTTGCTATGGTTTGTAGCATTTTTTGTAATTTTAAAGTGATTGGGCTTATTTTGGGGTGGTAAGGGGTAGTTGGGGCTGATTTATGGTAGCCGAAGTAATTTAGGTGAGTTAGGCATAGTTTGCTATGGTTTGTAGCATTTTTTTGTAATTTTAAAGTGATTGGGCTTATTTTGGGGTAGTAAGGGGTTGTTGGGGGTGATTTATGTTAGCCGAAGTAATTTAGGTGAGTTAGGCATAGTTTGCTATGGTTTGTAGCATTTTTTGTAATTTTAAAGTGATTGGGCTTATTTTGGGGTAGTAAGGGGTTGTTGGGGGTGATTTATGTTAGCCGAAGTAATTTAGGTGAGTTAGGCATAGTTTGCTATGGTTTGTAGCATTTTTTTGTAATTTTAAAGTGATTGGGCTTATTTTGGGGTAGTAAGGGGTTGTTGGGGGTGATTTATGTTAGCCGAAGTAATTTAAGTGAGTTTGGCATAGTTTGCTATGGTTTGTAGCATTTTTTGTAATTTTAAAGTGATTGGGCTTATTTTGGGGTGGTAAGGGGTAGTTGGGGCTGATTTATGGTAGCCGAAGTAATTTAGGTGAGTTAGGCATAGTTTGCTATGGTTTGTAGCATTTTTTTGTAATTTTAAAGTGATTGGGCTTATTTTGGGGTAGTAAGGGGTTGTTGGGGGTGATTTATGTTAGCCGAAGTAATTTAGGTGAGTTAGGCATAGTTTGCTATGGTTTGTAGCATTTTTTGTAATTTTAAAGTGATTGGGCTTATTTTGGGGTAGTAAGGGGTTGTTGGGGGTGATTTATGTTAGCCGAAGTAATTTAGGTGAGTTAGGCATAGTTTGCTATGGTTTGTAGCATTTTTTGTAATTTTAAAGTGATTGGGATGAGTTAGGGGTGGTAAGGGGTAGTTGGGGGTGATTTATGTTAGCCGAAGTAATTTAAGTGAGTTAGGCATAGTTTGCTATGGTTTGTAGCATTTTTTGTAATTTTAAAGTGATTGGGATGAGTTAGGGGCGGTAAGGGGTAGTTGGGGGTGATTTATGATAGCCGAAGTAATTTAAGTGAGTTTGGCATAGTTTGCTATGGTTTGTAGCATTTTTTGTAATTTTAAAGTGATTGGGCTTATTTTGGGGTAGTAAGGGGTTGTTGGGGGTGATTTATGTTAGCCGAAGTAATTTGGGTGAGTTAGGCATAGTTTGCTATGGTTTGTAGCATTTTTTGTAATTTTAAAGTGATTGGGATGAGTTAGGGGTGGTAAGGGGTAGTTGGGGGTGATTTATGATAGCCGAAGTAATTTAAGTGAGTTTGGCATAGTTTGCTATGGTTTGTAGCATTTTTTGTAATTTTAAAGTGATTGAGCTTATTTTGGGGTAGTAAGGGGTTGTTGGGGGTGATTTATGTTAGCCGAAGTAATTTAGGTGAGTTAGGCATAGTTTGCTATGGTTTGTAGCATTTTTTGTAATTTTAAAGTGATTGGGATGAGTTAGGGGTGGTAAGGGGTAGTTGGGGGTGATTTATAATAGCCGAAGTAATTTAAGTGAGTTTGGCATAGTTTGCTATGGTTTGTAGCATTTTTTGTAATTTTAAAGTGATTGGGCATATTTTGGGGTAGTAAGGGGTTGTTGGGGGTGATTTATGTTAGCCGAAGTAATTTAGGTGAGTTAGGCACAGTTTGCTATGGTTTGTAGCATTTTTTATAATTTTAAAGTGATTGGGCTTATTTTGGGGTGGTAAGGGGTAGTTGGGGGTGATTTTTGGTAGACGAAATAATATGTGTGAGTTCGAAATAGTCTGCTATGGTTTGTGTCATTTTGTTTTATTTTAAACTGATTGGAGTTACTTGGGGTTGCTAAGGGGTGGTAAGGGATGATTTAAAATAACGGATCTAGTTTATGTCAGTTTGGCATAGTTCGGGAATTTTTTGGGGTTGATTTGGTAAAGTTTGCAGTGGTAAGAGATATTTGAGGATGTTTAATGTTGACGGATTAAATTTGGAGTGGTTTGGTAATTTTTAATTGAGTCACGGATCGACATTATAATTGAAATCAAAATTATAATTGAAATATCTGCGGCCTCGCTAGGTACGGCAAAAGTATGATCACGAAAGCAGAAACTCGACGTTGAAATTGTTTAGGTTAAATAAGTGCTTTTAATGTAAACCGGTCGCCCGTCGTCGAAGTTGTTTTGGCTAGATACGTGCTTCTAACATAAACACGGTCTCCGCGATCCGATCATTTTTTGTTTATTTTAGCCGGTTTTTATTGAATTACAAAGGAACCGGGCCGAATTTCGCAAAATCCCTTCTTAGTGTTCAGTTTCGGCACATGATACACCCGTGTCTAAAATTTCAAGTCTCCAGCCCTCACGGTTTGGGCTGTGGGTTGATTATGAATCAGTGTGTAGATGTGTAGATGAATGAGTGAATGAATGAGTGTGTCAGTGAGGACACTTCGCTTTATATATATGGATTAAAAAAAATGCTACTAACCATAGCAAACTATGCCGAACTCACCTAAATTACTTTGGCTATCAAAAATCACCCGCAACTACACTTAACAGCAACAAACTAAGCCCAATCACTTTAAAATTACAAAAAAATGCTAAAAAGTATAACAAACTATACCAGAATCACCTAAATTACTTCGGCTACTGTAAATCACCCCCAACTATCCCTTATCACAACAAACCATATCACCTTAAAATTACAAAAAAAGGTGTACAAATCATAACAAACTATGCCAGACTCACCTAAATTACTTCGGCTACTCTAAATCATCACCAACTAACCCTTACCACAACAAACTAAACCCAATCACTTTTAAATTACAAAAAAATGCTACTAACCATAGCAAACTATGCCAAACTCACCTAAATTACTTCGGCTATCAAAAATCACCCCCAACTACACTTTACAGCAACAAACTAAGCCCAATCACTTTAAAATTAAAAAAAAATGCTCAAAATCATAACAAACTATACCAGAATCACCTAAATTACTTCGGCTAGCGTAAATTACCCCCAACTATTCCTTACCACAACAAATCAAACCATATCATCTTAAAATTACAAAAAAAGGTGTACAAATCATAATAAACTATGCCAGACTCACCTAAATTACTTCGGCTACTCTAAATCATCACCAACTAAGCCTTACCACAACAAACTAAACACAATCACTTTTAAATTACAAAAAAATGCTACTAACCATAGCAAACTATGCCAAACTCACCTAAATTACTTCGGCTATCAAAAATCACCCCCAACTACACTTTACAGCAACAAACTAAGCCCAATCATTTTAAAATTACAAAAAAATGCTAAAAATCATAACAAACTATACCAGAATCACCTAAATTACTTCGGCTACCGTAAATCACCCCCAACTATCCCTTACCACAACAAACAAAACCATATCATCTTAAAATTACAAAAAAAGGAGTACAAATCGTAACAAACTATGCCAGACTTACCTAAATTAATTTGGCTACTCTAAATCATCACCAAGTAACCCTTACCACAACAAACTAAACCCAATCACTTTTAATTACAAAAAAATGATACTAACCATAGCAAAGTATGCCAAACTCACCTAAATTACTTCGGCTACCATAAATCATCACCAACCAACCCTTACCACAACAAACTAAACCCAATCACTTTTAAATTACAAAAAAATGCTACTAACCATAGCAAACTATACCAAACTCACCTAAATTACTTCGGCTATCCCAAATCACCCCCAACTACACTTTACAGCAACAAACTAAGCCCAATCACTTTAAAATTACAAAAAAAATGCTAAAAATAATAGCAAACTATACCAGAATCACCTAAATTACTTCGGCTACCGTAAATCACCCCCAACTATCCCTTACCACAACAAACCAAACCATATCATCTTAAAATTACAAAAAAAGGAGTACAAATCGTAACAAACTATGCCAGAATTACCTAAATTAATTTGGCTACAATAAATCATCACCAAGTAACCCTTACCACAACAAACTAAACCCAATCTCTTTTAAATTACAAAAAAATGCTACTAACTATAGCAAACTATGCCAAACTCACCTAAATTACTTCGGCTACCATAAATCATCACCAACTAACCCTTACCACAACAAACTAAACCCAATCACTTTTAAATTACAAAAAAATGCTACTAACCATAGCAAACTAGGCCAAACTCACCTAAATTACTTCGGCTATCACAAATCACCCCCAACTACACTTTACAGCAACAAACTAAGCCCAATCACTTTAAAATTACAAAAAAATGCTAAAAATAATAGCAAACTATACCAGAATCACCTAAATTACTTCGGCTACCGTAAATCACCCCCAACTATCCCTTACCACAACAAACCAAACCATATCATCTTAAAATTACAAAAAAAGGAGTACAAATCCTAACAAACTATGCCAGACTTACCTAAATTAATTTGGCTACTCTAAATCATCACCAAGTAACCCTTACCACAACAAACTAAACCCAATCACTTTTAATTACAAAAAAATGCTACTAACCATAGCAAAGTATGCCAAACTCACCTAAATTACTTCGGCTACCATAAATCATCACCAACTAACCCTTACCACAACAAACTAAACCCAATCACTTTTAAATTAAAAAAAAATGCTACTAACCATAGCAAACTATGCCAAACTCACCTAAATTACTTCGGCTACCATAAATCATCACCAACTAATTCTTACCACAACAAACTAAACCTAATCACTTTTAAATTACAAAAAAATGCTACTAACCATAGCAAACTATGCCGAACTCACCTAAATTACTTCGGCAATCAAAAATCACCCCCAACTACACTTTACAGCATCAAACTAAGCCCAATCACTTTAAAATTACAAAAAAATGCTAAAAATTATAACAAACTATACCAGAATCACCTAAATTACTTCGGCTACCGTAAATCACCCCCAACTATCCCTTACCACAACAAACCATATCATCTTAAAATTACAAAAAAAGGTGTACAAATCATAACAAACTATGCCAGACTCACCTAAATTACTTCGGCTACTCTAAATCATCACCAACTAACCCTTACCACAACAAACTAAACCCAATCACTTTTAAATTACAAAAAAATGCTACTAACCATAGCAAACTATGCCAAACTCACCTAAATTACTTCGGCTATCAAAAATCACCCCCAATTACACTTTACAGCAACAAACTAAGCCCAAACACTTTAAAATTAAAAAAAAATGCTCAAAATCATAACAAACTATACCAGAATCACCTAAATTACTTCGGCTAGCGTAAATTACCCCCAACTATTCCTTACCACAACAAACCAAACCATATCAACTTAAAATTACAAAAAAAGGTGTACAAATCATAACAAACTATGCCAGACTCACCTAAATTACTTCGGCTACTCTAAGTCATCACCAACTAACCCTTACCACAACAAACTAAACCCAATCATTTTTAAATTAAAAAAAATGCTACTAACCATAGCAAACTATGCCAAACTCACCTAAATTACTGCGGCTATCAAAAATCACCCCCAACTACACTTTACAGCAACAAACTAAGCCCAATCACTTTAAAATTACAAAAAAATGCTAAAAATCATAACAAACTATACCAGAATCACCTAAATTACTTCGGCTACTATAAATCACCCCCAACTACACTTTACAGCAACAAACTAAGCCCAATCATTTTAAAATTACAAAAAAATGCTAAAAATCATAACAAACTATACCAGAATCACCTAAATTACTTCGGCTACCGTAAATCACCTCCAACTATCCCTTACCACAACAAACCAAACCATATCATCTTAAAATTAAAAAAAAAGTGTACAAATCATAACAAACTATGCCAGACTCACCTAAATTACTTCGGCTACTCTAAATCATCACCAACGAACCCTTACCACAACAAACTAAACCCAATCACTTTTAAATTACAAAAAAATGCTACTAACCATAGCAAACTATGCCAAACTCACCTAAATTACTTCGGCTACCATAAATCATCACCAACTAACCCTTACCACAACAAACTAAACCTAATCACTTTTAAATTACAAAAAAATGCTACTAACTATAGCAAACTATGCCAAACTCACCTAAATTACTTCGGCTATCAAAAATCACCCCCAACTACACTTTACAGCAACAAACTAAGCCCAATCACTTTAAAATTACAAAAAAATGCTAAAAATCATAACAAACTATACCAGAATCACCTAAATTACTTCGGCTACCGTAAATCACCCCCAACTATCCCTTACCACAACAAACCAAACCATATCATCTTAAAATTACAAAAAAAGGTGTACAAATCATAACAAACTATGCCAGACTCGCCTAAATTACTTCGGCTACTATAAATCATCACCAACTAACCCTTACCACAACAAACTAAACCCAATCATTTTTAAATTACAAAAAAATGCTACTAACCATAGCAAACTATGCCAAACTCACCTAAATTACTTCGGCTATCAAAAATCACCCCTAACTACACTATACAGTAACAAACTAAGCCCAATCACTTTAAAATTACAAAAAAATGCTAAAAATCATAACAAACTATACCAGAAACACCTAAATTACTTCGGCTACCGTAAATCACCCCCAACTATCCCTTACCACAACAAACCAAACCATATCATCTTAAAATTACAATAAAAGGTGTACAAATCCTAACAAACTATGCCAGACTCACCAAAATTACTTCGGCTACTCTAAATCAACACCAACTAACCCTTACCACAACAAACTAAACCCAATCACTTTTAGATTACAAAAAAATGCTACTAACCATAGCAAACTATGCCAAACTCACCTTAATTACTTCGGCTATCAAAAATCACCCCCAATTACACTTTACAGCAACAAACTAAGCCCAATCACTTTGAAATTACAAAAAAATGCTAAATATCATAACAAACTATACCAGAATCACCTAAATTACTTCGGCTAGAGTAAATCACCCCCAACTATCCCTTACCACAACAAACCAAACCATATCATCTTAAAATTACAAAAAAAGGTGTACAAATCATAACAAACTATGCCTGGCTCACTTAAATTACTTCGGCTACTCTAAATCGTCACCAACTAACCCTTACCACAACAAACTAAACCCAATCACTTTTAAATTACAAAAAAATGCTACTAATAATAGCAAACTATGCCAAACTCACCTAAATTACTTCGGCTATCAAAAATCACCCCCAACTACACTTTACAGCAACAAACTAAGCCGAATCACTTTAAAATTACAAAAAATGCTAGACATCATAACAAACTATACCAGACTCACCTAAATTACTTCGGCTACTCTAAATCATCACCAACTAACCCTTACCACAACAAACTAAACCCAATAACTTTTAAATTACAAAAAAATGCTACTAACCATAGCAAACTATGCCAAACTCACCTAAATTACTTCGGCTACTCTAAATCATCACCAACTAACCCTTATCACAACAAACTAAACCCAATCACTTTTAAATTACAAAAAAATGCTACTAACCATAGCAAACTATACCAAACTCTCCTAAATTACTTCTGCTACCATAAATCATCACCAACTAACCCTTACCACAACAAACTAAACCCAATCATTTTTAAATTACAAAAAAATGCTACTAGCCATAGCAAACTATGCCAAACTCACCTAAATTACTTCGGCTACCATAAATCATCACCAACTAACCCTTACCACAACAAACTAAACCCAATAACTTTTAAATTACAAAAAAATGCTACTAACCATAGCAAATTATGCCAAACTCACCTAAATTACTTCGGCTATCAAAAATCACCCCCAACTACACTTTTTCGGTAACAAACTAAGCCCAATCACTTTAAAATTACAAAAAAATGCTAAAAATCATAACAAACTATACCAGAATCACCTAAATTACTTCGGCTACCGTAAATCACCCCCAACTATCCCTTACCACAACAAACCAAACCATATCATCTTAAAATTACAAAAAAAGGTGTACAAATCATAACAAACTATGCCAGACTCACCTAAATTACTTCGGCTACATTAAATCATCACCATTTAACCCTTACCACAACAAACTAAACCCAATCAATTTTATATTACAAAAAAATGCTACTAACCATAGCAAACTATGCCAAACTCACCTAAATTACTTCGGCTACCATAAATCATCACCAACTACACTTTACATCAACAAACTAAGCCCAATCACTTTAAAATTACAAAAAAATGCTAAAAATCATAACAAACTATACCAGAATCACCTAAATTACTTCGGCTACCGTAAATCACCCCCAACTATCCCTTACCACAACAAACCAAACCATATCATCTTAAAATTACAAAAAAAGGTGTACAAATCTTAACAAACTATGCCAGACTCACCTAAATTACTTCGGCTACTCTAAATCATCACCAACTAACCCTTACCACAACAAACTAAACCCAATCACTTTTAAATTACAAAAAAATGCTACTAACCATAGCAAACTATGCCAAACTCACCCAAATTACTTCGGATATCAAAAATCACCCCCAACTACACTTTACAGCAACAATCTAAACCCAATCACTTTAAAATTACAAAAACATTCGAAAAATCATAACAAACTATACCAGAATCACCTAAATTACTTCGGCTACCGTAAATCACCCCCAACTATCCCTTACCACAACAAACCAAACCATATCATCTTAAAATTACAAAAAAAGTTGTACAAATCATAACAAATTATGCCAGACTCACCTAAATTACTTCGGCTACTCTAAATCATCACCAACTAACCCTTACCACAACAAACTAAACCCAATCACTTTTAAATTACAAAAAAATGCTACTAACTAAAGCAAACTATGCCAAACTCTCCTAAATTACTTCGGCTACCATAAATCATCACCAACTAACCCTTACCACAACAAACTAAACCCAATCACTTTTAACTTACAAAAAAATGCTACTAACCATAGCAAACTATGCCAAACTCACCTAAATTACTTCGGCTATCAAAAATCACCCCCAACTGCACTTTACAGCAACAAACTAAACCCAACCACTTTAAAATTACAAAAAAATGCTAAAAATCATAACAAACTATACCAGAATCACCTAAATTACTTCGGCTACCGTAAATCATTCCCAACTATCCCTTACCGCAACAAACCAAACCATATAATCTTAAAATTACAAAAAAAGGTGTACAAATCATAACAAACTATCCCAGACTCACCTAAATTACTTCGGCTACTCTAAATTATCACCAACTATCCCTTACCACTACAAACTAAACCCAATCACTTTTAAATTACAAAAAAATGCTACTAACCATAGCAAACTATGCCAAACTCACCTAAATTGCTTCGGCTATCAAAAATCACCCCCAACTTCACTTTACAGCAACAAACTAAGCCCAATCACTTTAAAATTACAAAAAAATGCTAAAAATCATAACAAACTATACCAGAATCACCTAAATTACTTCGGCTAACGTAAATCACCCCCAACTATCCCTTACCACAAGAAACCAAACCATATCATTTTAAAATTACAAAAAAAGGTGTACAAATCATAACAAAATATGCCAGATTCACCTAAATTACTTCGGCTACTCTAAATCATCACCAACTAACCCTTACCACAACAAACTAAACCCAATCACTTTTAAATTACAAAAAAATGCTACTAACCATAGCAAAATATGCCAAACTCACCTAAATTACTTCGGCTACCATAAATCATCACCAACTAACCCTTACCACAACAAACTAAACCCAATCACTTTTAAATTACAAAAAAATGCTACTAACCATAGCAAACTATGCCAAACTCACCTAAATTACTTCGGCTATCAAAAATCACCTCCAACTGCACTTTACAGCAACAAACTAAACCCATCCACTTTAAAATTACAAAAAAATGCTAAAAATTATAACAAACTATACCAGAATCACCTAAATTACTTCGGCTACCGTAAATCACCCCCAACTATCCATTACCACAACAAACCAAACCATATCATCTTAAAATTACAAAAAAAGGTGTACAAATCATAACAAACTATGCCAGACTCGCCTAAATTACTTCGGCTACTATAAATCATCACCAACTAACCCTTACCACAACAAACTAAACCCAATCATTTTTAAATTACAAAAAAATGCTACTAACCATAGCAAACTATGCCAAACTCACCTAAATTACTTCGGCTATCAAAAATCACCCCTAACTACACTATACAGTAACAAACTAAGCCCAATCACTTTAAAATTACAAAAAAATGCTAAAAATCATAACAAACTATACCAGAAACACCTAAATTACTTCGGCTACCGTAAATCACCCCCAACTATCCCTTACCACAACAAACCAAACCATATCATCTTAAAATTACAAAAAAAGGTGTACAAATCATAACAAACTATGCCAGACTCGCCTAAATTACTTCGGCTACACTAAATCATCACCAAGTAACCCTTACCACAACAAACTAAACCCAATCACTTTTAATTACAAAAAAATGCTACTAACCATAGCAAACTATGCCAAACTCACCTAAATTACTTCGGCTACTCTAAATCATCACCAACTAACCCTTACCACAACAAACTAAACCCAATCACTTTTAAATTACAAAAAAATGCTACTAACCATAGCAAACTATGCCAAACTCACCTAAATTACTTCGGCTACCATAAATCATCACCAACTAACCCTTACCACAACAAACTAAACCTAATCACTTTTAAATTACAAAAAAATGCTACTAACCATAGCAAACTATGTCAAACTCACCTAAATTACTTCGGCTATCAAAAATCACCCCCAACTACACTTTACAGCAACAAACTAAGCCCAATCTCTTTAAAATTACAAAAAAATGCTAAAAATCATAACAAACTATACCAGAATCACCTAAATTACTTCGGCTACCGTAAATCACCCCCAACTATCCCTTACCACAACAAACCATATCATCTTAAAATTACAAAAAAAGGTGTACAAATCATAACAAACTATGCCAGACTCACCTAAATTACTTCGGCTACTCTAAATCATCACCAACTAACCCTTACCACAACAAACTAAACCCAATCACTTTTAAATTACAAAAAAATGCTACTAACCATAGCAAACTATGCCAAACTCACTTAAATTACTTCGGCTATCAAAAATCACCCCCAACTACACTTTACAGCAACAACCTAAGCCCAATCACTTTAAAATTTAAAAAAAATGCTCAAAATCATAACAAACTATACCAGAATCACCTAAATTAGTTCGGCTAGCGTAAATTACCCCCAACTATTCCTTACCACAACAAATCAAACCATATCATCTTAAAATTACAAAAAAAGGTGTACAAATCATAACAAACTATGCCAGACTCACCTAAATTACTTCGGCTACTCTAAATCATCACCAATTAACCCTTACCACAACAAACTAAACCCAATAACTTTTAAATTAAAAAAAATGCTACTAACCATAGCAAACTATGCCAAACTCACCTAAATTACTTCGGCTACCATAAATCATCACCAACTAACCCTTACCACAACAAACTAAACACAATCACTTTTAAATTACAAAAAAATGCTACTAACCATAGCAAACTATGCCAAACTCACCTAAATTACTTCGGATACCATAAATCATCACCAACTAACCCTTACCACAACAAACTAAACCCAATCACTTTTAAATTACAAAAAAATGCTACTTACCATAGCAAACTATGCCAAACTCACCTAAATTACTTCGGCTATCAAAAATCACCGCCAACTACACTTTACAGCAACAAACTAAGCCCAATCACTTTAAAATTACAAAAAAATGCTAAAAATCATAACAAACTAAACCAGAATCACCTAAATTACTTCGGCTACCGTAAATCACCCCCAACTATCCCTTACCACAACAAACCAAACCCTATCATTTTAAAATTACAAAAAAAAGTGTACAAATCATAACAAACTATGCCAGACTCACCTAAATTACTTCGGCTACTCTAAATCATCACCAAGTAACCCTTACCACAACAAACTAAACCCAATCACTTTTAATTACAAAAAAATGCTAATAACCATAGCAAACTATGCCAAACTCACCTAAATTACTTCGGATACCATAAATCATCACCAACTAACCCTTATCACAACAAACTAAACCCATTCACTTTTAAATTACAAAAAAATGCTACTAACCATAGCAAACTATGCCAAACTCACCTATATTACTTCGGCTATCAAAAATCAGCCCCAACTACACTTTACAGCAACAAACTAAGCCCAATCACTTTAAAATTACAAAAAAATGCTAAAAATCATAACAAACTATACCAGAATCACCTAAATTACTTCGGCTACCGTAAATCACCCCCAACTATCCCTTACCACAACAAACCAAACCATATCATCTTAAAATTACAAAAAAAGTGTACAAATCATAACAAACTATGCCAGACTCACCTAAATTACTTCGGCTACTCTAAATCATCACCAAGTAACCCTTACGACAACAAACTAAACCCAATCAATTTTAATTACAAAAAAATGCTACTAACCATAGCAAACTTTGCCAAACTCACCTAAATTACTTCGGCTACCATAAATCATCACCAACTAACCCTTACCACAACAAACTAAACCCAATCACTTTTAAATTACAAAAAAATGCTACTAACCATAGCAAACTATGCCAAACTCACCTAAATTACTTCGGCTATCACAAATCACCCAAAACTACACTTTACAGCAACAAACTAAAAATGCTAAAAATCATAACAAACTATACCAGAATCACCTAAATTACTTCGGCTACCGTAAATCACCCCAACTATCCCTTACCACAACAAACCAAACCGTATCATCTTAAAATTACAAAAAAAGGTGTACAAATCATAACAAACTATGCCAGACTCACCTAAATTACTTCGGCTACTCTAAATCATCACCAACTAACCCTTACCACAACAAACTAAACCCAATTACTTTTAAATTATAAAAAAATGCTACTAACCATAGCAAACTATGCCAAACTCACCTAAATTACTTCGGCTACTCTAAATCATCACCAACTAAACCTTACCACAACAAACTAAACCCAATCACGTTTAAATTACAAAAAAATGCTACTATTCATAGCAAACTAAGCCAAACTCACCTAAATTACTTCGGCTATCAAAAATCACCCCCAACTACACTTTACAGCAACAAACTAAGCCCAATCACTTTAAAATTACAAAAAAATGCTAAAAATCATAACAAACTATACCAGAATCACCTAAATTACTTCGGCTAATGTAAATCACCCCCAACTATCCCTTACCACAACAAACCAAACCATATCATCTTAAAATTAAAAAAAAAGTGTACAAATCATAACAAACTATGCCAGACTCACCTAAATTACTTCGGCTACTCTAAATCATCACCAACGAACCCTTACCACAACAAACTAAACCCAATCACTTTTAAATTACAAAAAAATGCTACTAACCATAGCAAACTATGCCAAACTCACCTAAATTACTTCGGCTACCATAAATCATCACCAACTAACCCTTACCACAACAAACTAAACCTAATCACTTTTAAATTACAAAAAAATGCTACTAACCATAGCAAACTATGCCAAACTCACCTAAATTACTTCGGCTATCAAAAATCACCCCCAACTACACTTTACAGCAACAAACTAAGCCAAATCACTTTAAAATTACAAAAAAATGCTAAAAATCATAACAAACTATACCAGAATCACCTAAATTACTTCGGCTACCGTAAATCACCCCCAACTATCCCTTACCACAACAAACCAAACCATATCATCTTAAAATTACAAAAAAAGGTGTACAAATCATAACAAACTATGCCAGACTCGCCTAAATTACTTCGGCTACTATAAATCATCACCAACTAACCCTTACCACAACAAACTAAACCCAATCATTTTTAAATTACAAAAAAATGCTACTAACCATAGCAAACTATGCCAAACTCACCTAAATTACTTCGGCTATCAAAAATCACCCCTAACTACACTATACAGTAACAAACTAAGCCCAATCACTTTAAAATTACAAAAAAATGCTAAAAATCATAACAAACTATACCAGAAACACCTAAATTACTTCGGCTACCGTAAATCACCCCCAACTATCCCTTACCACAACAAACCAAACCATATCATCTTAAAATTACAATAAAAGGTGTACAAATCCTAACAAACTATGCCAGACTCACCAAAATTACTTCGGCTACTCTAAATCAACACCAACTAACCCTTACCACAACAAACTAAACCCAATCACTTTTAGATTACAAAAAAATGCTACTAACCATAGCAAACTATGCCAAACTCACCTAAATTACTTCGGCTATCAAAAATCACCCCCAACTACACTTTACAGCAACAAACTAAGCCCAATCACTTTGAAATTACAAAAAAATGCTAAATATCATAACAAACTATACCAGAATCACCTAAATTACTTCGGCTAGAGTAAATCACCCCCAACTATCCCTTACCACAACAAACCAAACCATATCATCTTAAAATTACAAAAAAAGGTGTACAAATCATAACAAACTATGCCTGGCTCACTTAAATTACTTCGGCTACTCTAAATCGTCACCAACTAACCCTTACCACAACAAACTAAACCCAATCACTTTTAAATTACAAAAAAATGCTACTAACAATAGCAAACTATGCCAAACTCACCTAAATTACTTCGGCTATCAAAAATCACCCCCAACTACACTTTACAGCAACAAACTAAGCCGAATCACTTTAAAATTACAAAAAATGCTAGACATCATAACAAACTATACCAGACTCACCAAAATTACTTCGGCTACTCTAAATCATCACCAACTAACCCTTACCACAACAAACTAAACCCAATAACTTTTAAATTACAAAAAAATGCTACTAACCATAGCAAACTATGCCAAACTCACCTAAATTACTTCGGCTACTCTAAATCATCACCAACTAACCCTTACCACAACAAACTAAACCCAATCACTTTTAAATTACAAAAAAATGCTACTAACCATAGCAAACTATACCAAACTCTCCTAAATTACTTCTGCTACCATAAATCATCACCAACTAACCCTTACCACAACAAACTAAACCCAATCATTTTTAAATTACAAAAAATGCTACTAGCCATAGCAAACTATGCCAAACTCACCTAAATTACTTCGGCTACCATAAATCATCACCAACTAACCCTTACCACAACAAACTAAACCCAATAACTTTTAAATTACAAAAAAATGCTACTAACCATAGCAAACTATGCCAAACTCACCTAAATTACTTCGGCTATCAAAAATCACCCCCAACTACACTTTACGGTAACAAACTAAGCCCAATCACTTTAAAATTACAAAAAAATGCTAAAAATCATAACAAACTATACCAGAATCACCTAAATTACTTCGGCTACCGTAAATCACCCCCAACTATCCCTTACCACAACAAACCAAACCATATCATCTTAAAATTACAAAAAAAGGTGTACAAATCATAACAAACTATGCCAGACTCACCTAAATTACTTCGGCTACATTAAATCATCACCATTTAACCCTTACCACAACAAACTAAACCCAATCAATTTTATATTACAAAAAAATGCTACTAACCATAGCAAACTATGCCAAACTCACCTAAATTACTTCGGCTACCATAAATCATCACCAACTGCACTTTACATCAACAAACTAAGCCCAATCACTTTAAAATTACAAAAAAATGCTAAAAATCATAACAAACTATACCAGAATCACCTAAATTACTTCGGCTACCGTAAATCACCCCCAACTATCCCTTACCACAACAAACCAAACCATATCATCTTAAAATTACAAAAAAAGTTGTACAAATCATAACAAATTATGCCAGACTCACCTAAATTACTTCGGCTACTCTAAATCATCACCAACTAACCCTTACCACAACAAACTAAACCCAATCACTTTTAAATTACAAAAAAATGCTACTAACCAAAGCAAACTATGCCAAACTCACCTAAATTACTTCGGCTATCAAAAATCACCCCCAACTGCACTTTACAGCAACAAACTAAACCCAACCACTTTAAAATTACAAAAAAATGCTAAAAATCATAACAAACTATACCAGAATCACCTAAATTACTTCGGCTACCGTAAATCACCCCCAACTATCCCTTACCGCAACAAACCAAACCATATAATCTTAAAATTACAAAAAAAGGTGTACAAATCATAACAAACTATCCCAGACTCACCTAAATTACTTCGGCTACTCTAAATTATCACCAACTATCCCTTACCACTACAAACTAAACCCAATCACTTTTAAATTACAAAAAAATGCTACTAACCATAGCAAACTATGCCAAACTCAGCTAAATTGCTTCGGCTATCAAAAATCACCCCCAACTTCACTTTACAGCAACAAACTAAGCCCAATCACTTTAAAATTACAAAAAAATGCTAAAAATCATAACAAACTATACCAGAATCACCTAAATTACTTCGGCTAACGTAAATCACCCCCAACTATCCCTTACCACAAGAAACCAAACCTTATCATTTTAAAATTACAAAAAAAGGTGTACAAATCATAACAAAATATGCCAGATTCACCTAAATTACTTCGGCTACTCTAAATCATCACCAACTAACCCTTACCACAACAAACTAAACCCAATCACTTTTAAATTACAAAAAAATGCTACTAACCATAGCAAAATATGCCAAACTCACCTAAATTACTTCGGCTACCATAAATCATTACCAACTAACCCTTACCACAACAAACTAAACCCAATCACTTTTAAATTACAAAAAAATGCTACTAACCATAGCAAACTATGCCAAACTCACCTAAATTACTTCGGCTATCAAAAATCACCCCCAACTGCACTTTACAGCAACAAACTAAACCCATCCACTTTAAAATTACAAAAAAATTCTAAAAATTATAACAAACTATACCAGAATCACCTAAATTACTTCGGCTACCGTAAATCACCCCCAACGATCCATTACCACAACAAACCAAACCATATCATCTTAAAATTACAAAAAAAGGTGTACAAATCATAACAAACTATGCCAGACTCGCCTAAATTACTTCGGCTACTATAAATCATCACCAACTAACCCTTACCACAACAAACTAAACCCAATCATTTTTAAATTACAAAAAAATGCTACTAACCATAGCAAACTATGCCAAACTCACCTAAATTACTTCGGCTATCAAAAATCACCCCTAACTACACTATACAGTAACAAACTAAGCCCAATCACTTTAAAATTACAAAAAAATGCTAAAAATCATAACAAACTATACCAGAAACACCTAAATTACTTCGGCTACCGTAAATCACCCCCAACTATCCCTTACCACAACAAACCAAACCATATCATCTTAAAATTACAATAAAAGGTGTACAAATCCTAACAAACTATGCCAGACTCACCAAAATTACTTCGGCTACTCTAAATCAACACCAACTAACCCTTACAACAACAAACTAAACCCAATCACTTTTAAATTACAAAAAAATGCTACTAACCATAGCAAACTATGCCAAACTCACCTAAATTACTTCGGCTATCAAAAATCACCCCCAACTACACTTTACAGCAACAAACTAAGCCCAATCACTTTGAAATTACAAAAAAATGCTAAATATCATAACAAACTATACCAGAATCACCTAAATTACTTCGGCTAGAGTAAATCACCCCCAACTATCCCTTACCACAACAAACCAAACCATATCATCTTAAAATTACAAAAAAAGGTGTACAAATCATAACAAACTATGCCTGGCTCACTTAAATTACTTTGGCTACTCTAAATCGTCACCAACTAACCCTTACCACAACAAACTAAACCCAATCACTTTTAAATTACAAAAAAATGCTACTAACAATAGCAAACTATGCCAAACTCACCTAAATTACTTCGGCTATCAAAAATCACCCCCAACTACACTTTACAGCAACAAACTAAGCCCAATCACTTTAAAATTACAAAAAATGCTAGACATCATAACAAACTATACCAGACTCACCTAAATTACTTCGGCTACTCTAAATCATCACCAACTAACCCTTACCACAACAAACTAAACCCAATCACTTTTAAATTACAAAAAAATGCTACTAACCATAGCAAACAATGCCAAACTCACCTAAATTACTTCGGCTACTCTAAATCATCACCAACTAACCCTTACCACAACAAATTAACCCAATCACTTTTAAATTACAAAAAAATGCTACTAACCATAGCAAACTATACCAAACTCTCCTAAATTACTTCTGCTACCATAAATCATCACCAACTAACCCTTACCACAACAAACTAAACCCAATCATTTTTAAATTACAAAAAAATGCTACTAGCCATAGCAAACTATGCCAAACTCACCTAAATTACTTCGGCTACCATAAATCATCACCAACTAACCCTTACCACAACAAACTAAACCCAATAACTTTTAAATTACAAAAAAATGCTACTAACCATAGCAAACTATGCCAAACTCACCTAAATTACTTCGGCTATCAAAAATCACCCCCAACTACACTTTACGGTAACAAACTAAGCCCAATCACTTTAAAATTACAAAAAAATGCTAAAAATCATAACAAACTATACCAGAATCACCTAAATTACTTCGGCTACCGTAAATCACCCCCAACTATCCCTTACCACAACAAACCAAACCATATCATCTTAAAATTACAAAAAAAGGTGTACAAATCATAACAAACTATGCCAGACTCACCTAAATTACTTCGGCTACTTTAAATCATCACCAACTAACCCTTACCACAACAAACTAAACCCAATCAATTTTATATTACAAAAAAATGCTACTAACCATAGCAAACTATGCCAAACTCACCTAAATTACTTCGGCTACCATAAATCATCACCAACTAACCCTTACCACAACAAACTAAACCCAATCACTTTAAAATTACATAAAAATGCTACTAACCATAGCAAACTATGCCAAACTCACATAAATTACTTCGGCTATCAAAAATCACCCCCAACTACACTTTACATCAACAAACTAAGCCCAATCACTTTAAAATTACAAAAAAATGCTAAAAATCATAACAAACTATACCAGAATCACCTAAATTACTTCGGCTACCGTAAATCACCCCCAACTATCCCTTACCACAACAAACCAAACCATATCATCTTAAAATTACAAAAAAAGTTGTACAAATCATAACAAACTATGCCAGACTCACCTAAATTACTTCGGCTACTCTAAATCATCACCAACTAACCCTTACCACAACAAACTAAACCCAATCACTTTTAAGTTACAAAAAAATGCTACTAACCATGCAAACTATGCCAAACTCACCTAAATTACTTCGGCTACCATAAATCATCACCAACTAACCCTTACCACAACAAACTAATCCCAATCACTTTAAAATTACAAAAAAATGCTACTAACCATAGCAAACTATGCCAAACTCACATAAATTACTTCGGCTATCAAAAATCACCCCCAACTACACTTTACATCAACAAACAAAGCCCAATCACTTTAAAATTACAAAAAAATGCTAAAAATCATAACAAACTATACCAGAATCACCTAAATTACTTCGGCTACCGTAAATCACCCTCAACTATCCCTTACCACAACAAACCAAACCATATCATCTTAAAATTACAAAAAAAGGTGTACAAATCTTAACAAACTATGCCAGACTCACCTAAATTACTTCGGCTACTCTAAATCATCACCAACTAACCCTTACCACAACAAACTAAACCCAATCACTTTTAAATTACAAAAAAATGCTACTAACCATAGCAAACTATGCCAAACTCACCCAAATTACTTCGGCTATCAAAAATCACCTCCAACTACACTTTACAGCAACAATCTAAACCCAATCACTTTAAAATTACAAAAACATTCGAAAAATCATAACAAACTATACCAGAATCACCTAAATTACTTCGGCTACCGTAAATCACCCCCAACTATCCCTTACCACAACAAACCAAACCATATCATCTTAAAATTACAAAAAAAGTTGTACAAATCATAACAAACTATGCCAGACTCACCTAAATTACTTCGGCTACTCTAAATCATCACCAACTAACCCTTACCACAACAAACTAAACCCAATCACTTTTAAATTACAAAAAAATGCTACTAACCAAAGCAAACTATGCCAAACTCTCCTAAATTACTTTGGCTACCATAAATCATCACCAACTAACCCTTACCACAACAAACTAAACCCAATCACTTTTAACTTACAAAAAAATGCTACTAACCATAGCAAACTATGCCAAACTCACCTAAATTACTTCGGCTATCAAAAATCACCCCCAACTGCACTTTACAGCAACAAACTAAACCCAACTACTTTAAAATTACAAAAAAATGCTAAAAATCATAACAAACTATACCAGAATCACCTAAATTACTTCGGCTACCGTAAATCACCCCCAACTATCCCTTACCGCAACAAACCAAACCATATCATCTTAAAATTACAAAAAAAGGTGTACAAATCATAACAAACTATCCCAGACTCACCTAAATTACTTCGGCTACTCTAAATTATCACCAACTATCCCTTACCACTACAAACTATACCCAATCACTTTTAAATTACAAAAAAATGCTACTAACCATAGCAAACTATGCCAAACTCACCTAAATTACTTCGGCTATCAAAAATCACCCCCAACTTCACTTTACAGCAACAAACTAAGCCCAATCACTTTAAAATTACAAAAAAATGCTAAAAATCATAACAAACTATACCGGAATCACCTAAATTACTTTGGCTACCGTAAATCACTCCAACTATCCCTTACCACAACAAACCAAACCATATCATCTTAAAATTACAAAAAAAGGTGTACAAATCATAACAAACTATGCCAGACTCACCTAAATTACTTCGGCTAATCTAAATCATCACCAACTAACCCTTACCACAACAAACTAAACCCAATCACTTTTAAATTACAAAAAAATGCTACTAACCATAGCAAACTATGCCAAACTCACCTAAATTACTTCGGCTATCAAAAATCACCCCCAACTACAATTTACAGCAACAAACTAAGCCCAATCACTTTAAAATTACAAAAAAATGCTAAAAATCATAACAAACTATACCAGAATCACCTAAATTACTTCGGCTAACGTAAATCACCCCCAACTATCCCTTACCACAAGAAACCAAACCATATCATTTTAAAATTACAAAAAAAGGTGTACAAATCATAACAAAATATGCCAGATTCACCTAAATTACTTCGGCTACTCTAAATCATCACCAACTAACCCTTACCACAACAAACTAAACCCAATCACTTTTAAATTACAAAAAAATGCTACTAACCATAGCAAAATATGCCAAACTCACCTAAATTACTTCGGCTACCATAAATCATCACCAACTAACCCTTACCACAACAAACTAAACCCAATCACTTTTAAATTACAAAAAAATGCTACTAACCATAGCAAACTATGCCAAACTCACCTAAATTACTTCGGCTATCAAAAATCACCCCCAACTGCACTTTACAGCAACAAACTAAACCCAACCACTTTAAAATTACAAAAAAATGCTAAAAATTATAACAAACTATACCAGAATCACCTAAATTACTTCGGCTACCGTAAATCACCCCCAACTATCCCTTACCGCAACAAACCAAACCATATCATCTTAAAATTACAAAAAAAGGTGTACAAATCATAACAAACTATGCCAGACTCACCTAAATTACTTCGGCTACTCTAAATTATCACCAACTATCCCTTACCACTACAAACTAAACCCAATCACTTTTAAATTACAAAAAAATGCTACTAACCATAGCAAACTATGCCAAACTCACCTAAATTACTTCGGCTATCAAAAATCACCCCCAACTACACTTTACAGCAACAAACTAAGCCCAATCACTTTAAAATTACAAAAAAATGCTAAAAATCATAACAAACTATACCGGAATCACCTAAATTACTTTGGCTACCGTAAATCACCCCAACTATCCCTTACCACAACAAACCAAACCATATTATCTTAAAATTACAAAAAAAGGTGTACAAATCATAACAAACTATGCCAGACTCACCTAAATTACTTCGGCTAATCTAAATCATCACCAACTAACCCTTACCACAACAAACTAAACCCAGTCACATTAAATTACAAAAAAATGCTACTAACCATAGCAATCTATGCCATACTCACCTAAATTACTTCGGCTATCAAAAATCACCCCCAACTACACTTTACAGCAACAAACTAAGCCCAATCACTTTAAAATTACTAAAAAATGCTAAAAATCATAACAAGCTATACCAGAATCACCTAAATTACTTCGGCTACCGTAAATCACCCCCAACTATCCCTTACCACATCAAACCAAACCATATCATCTCAAAATTACAAAAAAAGATGTACAAATCATAACAAACTATGCCAGACTCACCTAAATTACTTCGGCTACTATAAATCATCACCAACTAACCCTTACCACAACAAACTAAACCCAATCACTTTTAAATTACAAAAAAATGCTACTAACCATAGCAAACTATGCCAAACTCACCTAAATTACTTCGGCTATCAAAAATCACCCCAACTACACTTTACAGCAACAAACAAAGCCCAATCACTTTAAAATTACAAAAAAATGCTAAAAACCATAACAAACTATACCAGAATCACCTAAATTACTTCGGCTACCGTAAATCACCCCCAACTATCCCTTACCACAACAAACCAAACCATATCATCTTAAAATTACAAAAAAAGATGTACAAATCATAACAAACTATGCCAGACTCACCTAAATTACTTCGGCTGCTCTAAATCATCACCAACTAACCCTTACCACAATAAACTAAACCCAATCACTTTTAAATTACAAAAAAATGCTACTAACCATAGCAAACTATGCCAAACTCACCTAAATTACTTCGGCTAACATAAATCATCACCAACTAACCCTTACCACAACAAACTAAACCCAATCACTTTTAAATTACAAAAAAATGCTACTAACAATATCAAACTATGCCAAACTTACCTAAATTACTTCGGCTATCAAAAATCACCCCCAACTACACTTTACAGCAACAAACTAAGCCCAATCACTTTAAAATTACAAAAAAAATGCTAAAAATCATAACAAACTATATTGGAATCACCTAAATTACTTCGGCTACCGTAAATCACCCCCAACTATCCCTTACCGCAACAAACCAAACCATATTATCTTAAAATTACAAAAAAAGGTGTACAAATCATAACAAACTATGCCAGACTCACCTAAATTACTTCGGCTAATCTAAATCATCACCAACTAACCCTTACCACAACAAACTAAACCCAGTCACTTTAAATTACAAAAAAATGCTACTAACCATAGCAATCTATGCCAAACTCACCTAAATTACTTCGGCTATCAAAAATCACCCCCAACTACACTTTACAGCAACAAACTAAGCCCAATCACTTTAAAATTACTAAAAAATGCTAAAAATCATAACAAGCTATACCAGAAACACCTAAATTACTTCGGCTACCGTAAATCACCCCCAACTATCCCTTACCACATCAAACCAAACCATATCATCTCAAAATTACAAAAAAAGATGTACAAATCATAACAAACTATGCCAGACTCACCTAAATTACTTCGGCTACTATAAATCATCACCAACTAACCCTTACCACAACAAACTAAACCCAATCACTTTTAAATTACAAAAAAATGCTACTAACCATAGCAAACTATGCCAAACTCACCTAAATTACTTCGGCTATCAAAAATCACCCCCAACTACACTTTACAGCAACAAACAAAGCCCAATCACTTTAAAATTACAAAAAAATGCTAAAAACCATAACAAACTATACCAGAATCACCTAAATTACTTCGGCTACCGTAAATCACCCCCAACTATCCCTTACCACAACAAACCAAACCATATTATCTTAAAATTACAAAAAAGGTGTACAAATCATAACAAACTATGCCAGACTCACCTAAATTACTTCGGCTAATCTAAATCATCACCAACTAACCCTTACCACAACAAACTAAACCCAGTCACTTTAAATTACAAAAAAATGCTACTAACCATAGCAATCTATGCCAAACTCACCTAAATTACTTCGGCTATCAAAAATCACCCCCAACTACACTTTACAGCAACAAACTAAGCCCAATCACTTTAAAATTACTAAAAAATGCTAAAAATCATAACAAGCTATACCAGAATCACCTAAATTACTTCGGCTACCGTAAATCACCCCCAACTATCCCTTACCACATCAAACCAAACCATATCATCTCAAAATTACAAAAAAAGATGTACAAATCATAACAAACTATGCCAGACTCACCTAAATTACTTCGGCTACTATAAATCATCACCAACTAACCCTTACCACAACAAACTAAACCCAATCACTTTTAAATTACAAAAAAATGCTACTAACCATAGCAAACTATGCCAAACTCACCTAAATTACTTCGGCTATCAAAAATCACCCCCAACTACACTTTACAGCAACAAACAAAGCCCAATCACTTTAAAATTACAAAAAAATGCTAAAAACCATAACAAACTATACCAGAATCACCTAAATTACTTCGGCTACCGTAAATCACCCCCAACTATCCCTTACCACAACAAACCAAACCATATCATCTTAAAATTACAAAAAAAGATGTACAAATCATAACAAACTATGCCAGACTCACCTAAATTACTTCGGCTGCTCTAAATCATCACCAACTAACCCTTACCACAATAAACTAAACCCAATCACTTTTAAATTACAAAAAAATGCTACTAACCATAGCAAACTATGCCAAACTCACCTAAATTACTTCGGCTAACATAAATCATCACCAACTAACCCTTACCACAACAAACTAAACCCAATCACTTTTAAATTACAAAAAAATGCTACTAACAATATCAAACTATGCCAAACTCACCTAAATTACTTCGGCTATCAAAAATCACCCCCAACTACACTTTACAGCAACAAACTAAGCCCAATCACTTTAAAATTACAAAAAAATGCTAAAAATCATAACAAACTATACCGGAATCACCTAAATTACTTTGGCTACCGGAAATCACCCCAACTATCCCTTACCACAACAAACCAAACCATATTATCTTAAAATTACAAAAAAAGGTGTACAAATCATAACAAACTATGCCAGACTCACCTAAATTACTTCGGCTAATCTAAATCATCACCAATTAACCCTTACCACAACAAACTAAACCCTATCACTTTTAAATTACAAAAAAATGTTACTAACTATAGCAAACTATGCCAAACACACCTAAATTACTTCGGCTATCAAAAATCACCCCCAACTACATTTTACAGCAACAAACTAAGCCCAATCACTTTAAAATTACAAAAAAATGCTAAAAATCATAACAAACTATACCAGAATCACCTAAATTACTTTGGCTAACGTAAATCACCCCCAACTATCCCTTACCACAACAAACCAAACCATATCATCTTAAAATTACAAAAAAAGGTGTACAAATCATAACAAACTATGCCAGACTCACCTAAATTACTTCGGCTAATTAAATCATAACCAACTAACGCTTACCACAACAAAATAAACCCAATCACTTTTAATTTGCAAGAAAATGCTACTAACCATAGCAAACTATGCCAAACTCACCTAAATTACTTCGGCAACCATAAATCATCACCAACTAACCCTTACCACAACAAACTAAACCCAATCACTTTTAAATTACAAAAAAATGCTACTAGCCATAGCAAACTATGCCAAACTCACCTAAATTACTTCGGTTATCAAAAATCACCCCCAACTACACTTTACAGCAACAAACTAAGCCCAATCACTTTAAAATTACAAAAAAATGCTACTAACAATATCAAACTATGCCAAACTCACCTAAATTACTTCGGCTATCAAAAATCACCTCCAACTACATTTTACAGCAACAAACTAAGCCCAATCACTTTAAAATTACAAAAAAATGCTAACAATCATAACAAACTATACCAGAATCACCTAAATTACTTCGGCTACCGTAAATCACCCCCAACTATCCCTTACCACAACAACCCAAACCATATCATCTTAAAATTACAAAAAATGTGTACAAATCATAACAAACTATGCCAGACTCACCTAAATTACTTCGGCTAATCTAAATCATCACCAATTAACCCTTACCACAACAAACTAAACCCTATCACTTTTAAATTACAAAAAAATGTTACTAACTATAGCAAACTATGCCAAACACACCTAAATTACTTCGGCTATCAAAAATCACCCCCAACTACATTTTACAGCAACAAACTAAGCCCAATCACTTTAAAATTACAAAAAAATGCTAAAAATCATAACAAACTATACCAGAATCACCTAAATTACTTTGGCTAACGTAAATCACCCCCAACTATCCCTTACCACAACAAACCAAACCATATCATCTTAAAATTACAAAAAAAGGTGTACAAATCATAACAAACTATGCCAGACTCACCTAAATTACTTCGGCTAATTAAATCATAACCAACTAACGCTTACCACAACAAAATAAACCCAATCACTTTTAATTTGCAAGAAAATGCTACTAACCATAGCAAACTATGCCAAACTCACCTAAATTACTTCGGCAACCATAAATCATCACCAACTAACCCTTACCACAACAAACTAAACCCAATCACTTTTAAATTACAAAAAAATGCTACTAGCCATAGCAAACTATGCCAAACTCACCTAAATTACTTCGGTTATCAAAAATCACCCCCAACTACACTTTACAGCAACAAACTAAGCCCAATCACTTTAAAATTACAAAAAAATGCTAAAAATCATAACAAACAATACCAGAATCACCTAAATTACTTCGGCTACCGTAAATCACCCCCAACTATCCCTTACCACAACAAACCAAACCATATCATCTTAAAATTACAAAAATAGTTGTACAAATCATAACAAACTATGCCAGACTCATCTAAATTACTTCGGCTGCTCTAAATCATCACCATCTAACCCTTACCACAACAAACTAAACCCAATCACTTTTAAATTACAAAAAAATGCTACTAACCATAGCAAACTATGCCAAACTCACCTAAATTACTTCGGCTGTCAAAAATCACCCCAAACTACACTTTACAGCAACAAACTAAGCCCAATCACTTTAAAATTACAAAAAAATGCTAAAAATCATAACAAACTATACGAGAATCACCTAAATTACTTCGGCTACCGTAAATCACCCCCACCTATCCCTTACCACAACAAACCAAACCATATCTTCTTAAAATTACAAAAAAAAGGTGTAGAAATCATAACAAACTATGCCAGACTCACCTAAATTACTTCGGCTACCGTATATCACCCCCAACTATCCCTTACCACAACAAACCAAACCATATCATTTTAAAATTACAAAAAAAGGTGTACAAATCATAACAAACTATGCCAGACTCACCTAAATTACTTCGGCTACTCTAAATCATCACCAACTAACCCTTACCACAACAAACTAAACCCAATCACTTTTAAATTACAAAAAAATGCTTCTAACCATAGCAAACTATGCCAAACTCACCTAAATTACTTCGGCTACCATAAATCATCACCAACTAAACCTTACCACAACAAACTAAACCCAATCACTTTTAAATTACAAAAAAATGCTACTAACCATAGCAAACTATGCCAAACTCACCTAAATTACTTCGGCTATCAAAAATCACTCCCAACTACACTTTACAGCAACAAACTAAGCCCAATCACTTTAAAATTACAAAAAAATGCTAAAAATCATAACAAACTATACCAGAATCACCTAAATTACTTCGGCTACCGTAAATCACCCCCAACTATCCCTTACCACAACAAACCAAACCATATCATCTTAAAATTACAAAAAATGGTGTACAAATCATAACAAACTATGCCAGACTCACCTAAATTACTTCGGCTACTCTAAATCATCACCAACTAACCCTTACCACAACAAACTAAACCCAATCACTTTTAAATTACAAAAAAATGCTACTAACCATAGCAAACTAGGCTAAACTCACCTAAACTACTTCGGCTACCATAAATCATCACCAACTGACCCTTACCACAACAAACTAAACCCAATCACTTTTAAATTACAAAAAAATGCTACTAACCATAGCAAACTATGCCAAACTCACCTAAATTACTTCGGCTATCATAAATCAACCCCCAACTACACTTTACAGCAACAAACTAAGCCCAATTACTTTAAAATTACAAAAAAATGCTAAAAATCATAACAAACTATACCAGAATCACCTAAATTACTTCGGCTACCGTAAATCACCCCCAACTATCCCTTACCACAACAACCCAAACCATATCATCTTAAAATTACAAAAAAAGTGTACAAATCGTAACAAACTATGCCAGACTCACCTAAATTACTTCGGCTACTCAAAATCATCACCAACTAACCCTTACCACAACAAACTACACCCAATCACTTTTAAATTACAAAAAAATGCTAATAACCATATCAAACTATGCCAAACTCACCTAAATTACTTCGGCTACCATAAATCATCACCAAATAACCTTTACCACAACAAACTAAACCCAATCACTTTTAAATTACAAAAAAATGCTACTAACCATAGCAAACTATGCCAAACTCACCAAAATTACTTCGGCTATCAAAAATCACCCCCAACTACACTTTACAGCAACAAACTAAGCCCAATCACTTTAAAATTACAAAAAAATGCTAAAAATCATAACAAACTATACCAGAATCAACTAAATTACTTCGGCTACCGTAAATCACCCCCAACTATCCCTTACCACAACAAACAAAACCATATCATCTTAAAATTACAAAAAAAGGTGTACAAATCATAACAAACAATGCTAGACTCACCTAAATTACTTCGGCTACTCTAAATCATCACCAACTAACCCTTACCACAACAAACTAAACCCAATCACTTTTAAATTACAAAAAAATGCTACTAACCAAACATAGCAAACTATGCCAAACTCACCTAAATTACTTCGGCTATCAAAAATCACCCCCAACTACACTTTACAGCAACAAACTAAACCCAATCACTTTAAAATTACAAAAAAATGCTAAAAATCATAACAAACTATACCAGAATCACCTAAATTACTTCTGCTACCGTAAATCACCCCCAACTATCCCTTACCACAACAAACCAAACCATATCATCTTAGAATTACAAAAAAAGTTGTACAAATCATAACAAACTATGCCAGACTCACCTAAATTACTTCGGCTACTCTAAATCATCACCAACTAACCCTTACCACAACAAACTAATCCCAATCACTTTTAAATTACAAAAAAATGCTACTAACCATAGCAAACTATGCCAAACTCACCTAAATTACTTCGGCTACCATAAATCATCACCAACTAACCCTTACAACAACAAACTAAACCCAATCACTTTTAAATTACAAAAAAAAATGCTACTAACCATAGCAAACTATGCCAAACTCACCTAAATTACTTCGGATATCAAAAATCACCCCCAACTACACATTACAGCAACAAACTAAGCCCCGCTCACTTTAAAATTACAAAAAAATGCTAAAAATTATAACAAACTATACCAGAATCACCTAAATTACTTCGGCTACCGTAAATCACCTCCAACTATCCCTTACCACAACTAACCAAACCATATCATCTTAAAATTACAAAAAAAGGTGTACAAATCATAACAAACTATGCCAGACTCACCTAAATTACTTCGGCTACTCTAAATCATCACCAACTAACCCTTACGACAACAAACTAAACCCAATCACTTTTAAATTACAAAAAAAATGCTACAAACCATAGCAAACTATGCCAAACTCACCTAAATTACTTCGGCTATCAAAAATCACCCCCAACTACACTTTACAGCAACAAACTAAGCCCAATCACTTTAAAATTACAATAAAATGTTAAAAATCATAACAAACTATACCAGAATCACCTAAATTACTTCGGCTACCGTAAATCACCCCCAACTATCCCTTACCACAACAAACCAAACCATATCATCTTAAAATTACAAAAAAAAATGTACAAATCATAACAAACTATGCCAGACTCACCTAAATTACTTCGGCTACTCTAAATCATCACCAACTAACCCTTGCCGCAACAAACTAAACCCAATCACTTTTAAATTTCAAAAAAATGCTACCAACCATAGCAAACTATGCCAAACTCACCTAAATTACTTCGGCTACCATAAATCATTACCAACTAACCCTTACCACAACAAACTAAACCCAATCACTTTTAAATTACAAAAAAATGCTACTAACCATAGCAAACTATGCCAAACTCACCTAAATTACTTCGGCTATCAAAAATCACTCCCAACTACACTTTACAGCAACAAACTAAGCCCAATCACTTTAAAATTACAAAAAAATGCTAAAAATCATAACAAACTATACCAGAATCACCTAAATTACTTCGGCTACCGTAAATCACCCCCAACTATCCCTTACCACAACAAACCAAACCATATCATCTTAAAATTACAAAAAATGGTGTACAAATCATAACAAACTATGCCAGACTCACCTAAATTACTTCGGCTACCATAAATCATCACCAACTGACCCTTACCACAACAAACTAAACCCAATCACTTTTAAATTACAAAAAAATGCTACTAACCATAGCAAACTATGCCAAACTCACCTAAATTACTTCGGCTATCAAAAATCACTCCCAACTACACTTTACAGCAACAAACTAAGCCCAATCACTTTAAAATTACAAAAAAATGCTAAAAATCATAACAAACTATACCAGAATCACCTAAATTACTTCGGCTACCGTAAATCACCCCCAACTATCCCTTACCACAACAAACCAAACCATATCATCTTAAAATTACAAAAAATGGTGTACAAATCATAACAAACTATGCCAGACTCACCTAAATTACTTCAGCTACTCTAAATCATCACCAACTAACCCTTACCACAACAAACTAAACCCAATCACTTTTAAATTACAAAAAAATGCTACTAACCATAGCAAACTAGGCTAAACTCACCTAAACTACTTCGGCTACCATAAATCATCACCAACTGACCCTTACCACAACAAACTAAACCCAATCACTTTTAAATTACAAAAAAACGCTACTAACCATAGCAAACTATGCCAAACTCACCTAAATTACTTCGGCTATCATAAATCACCCCCAACTACACTTTACAGCAACAAACTAAGCCCAATTACTTTAAAATTACAAAAAAATGCTAAATATCATAACAAACTATACCAGAATCACCTAAATTACTTCGGCTACCGTAAATCACCCCCAACTATCCCTTACCACAACAACCCAAACCATATCATCTTAAAATTACAAAAAAAGTGTACAAATCATAACAAACTATGCCAGACTCACCTAAATTACTTCGGCTACTCAAAATCATCACCAACTAAACCTTACCACAACAAACTACACCCAATCACTTTTAAATTACAAAAAAATGCTAATAACCATATCAAACTATGCCAAACTCACCTAAATTACTTCGGCTACCATAAATCATCACCAACTAACCTTTACCACAACAAACTAAACCCAATCACTTTTAAATTACAAAAAATGCTACTAACCATAGCAAACTATGCCAAACTCACCAAAATTACTTCGGCTATCAAAAATCACCCCCAACTACACTTTACAGCAACAAACTAAGCCCAATCACTTTAAAATTACAAAAAAATGCTAAAAATCATAACAAACTATACCAGAATCAACTAAATTACTTCGGCTACCGTAAATCACCCCCAACTATCCCTTACCACAACAAACAAAACCATATCATCTTAAAATTACAAAAAAAGGTGTACAAATCATAACAAACAATGCCAGACTCACCTAAATTACTTCGGCTACTCTAAATCATCACCAACTAACCCTTACCACAACAAACTAAACCCAATCACTTTTAAATTACAAAAAAATGCTACTAACCAACCATAGCAAACTATGCCAAACTCACCTAAATTACTTCGGCCATCAAAAATCACCCCCAACTACACTTTACAGCAACAAACTAAGCCCAATCACTTTAAAATTACAAAAAAATGCTAAAAATCATAACAAACTATGCCAAACTCACCTAAATTACTTCGGCTACCATAAATCATTACCAACTAACCCTTACCACAACAAACTAAACCCAATCACTTTTAAATTACAAAAAAATGCTACTAACCATAGCAAACTATGCCAAACTCACCTAAATTAGTTCGGCTATCAAAAATCACCCCCAACTACACTTTACAGCAACAAACTAAGCCCAATCACTTTAAAATTACAAAAAAGTGCTAAAAATTATAACAAACTATACCAGAATCACCTAAATTACTTCGGCTACCGTAAATCACCCCCAACTATCCCTTACCACAACTAACCAAACCATATCATCTTAAAATTACAAAAAAAGGTGTACAAATCATAACAAACTATGCCAGACTCACCTAAATTACTTCGGCTACTCTAAATCGTCACCAACTAACCCTTACCAAAACAAACTAAACCCAATCACTTTTAAATTACAAAAAAATGCTACTAACCATAGCAAACTATGCCAAACTCACCTAAATTACTTCGGCTATCAAAAATCACTCCCAACTACACTTTACAGCAACAAACTAAACTCAATCACTTTAAAATTACAAAAAAATGCTAAAAATCATAACAAACTATACCAGAATCACCTAAATTACTTCGGCTACCGTAAATCACCCCCAACTATCCCTTACCACAACAAACCAAACCATATCATCTTAGAATTACAAAAAAAGTTGTACAAATCATAACAAACTATGCCAGACTCACCTAAATTACTTCGGCTACTCTAAATCATCACCAACTAAGCCTTACGACAACAAACTAAACTCAATCACTTTTAAATTACAAAAAAAATGCTACAAACCATAGCAAACTATGCCAAACTCACCTAAATTACTTCGGCTATCAAAAATCACCCCCAACTACACTTTACAGCAACAAACTAAGCCCAATCACTTTAAAATTACAAAAAAATGTTAAAAATCATAACAAACTATACCAGAATCACCTAAATTACTTCGGCTACCGTAAATCACCCCCAACTATCCCTTACCACAACAAACCAAACCATATCATCTTAAAATTACAAAAAAAGGTGTACAAATCATAACAAACTATGCCAGACTCACCTAAATTACTTCGGCTACTCTAAATCATCACCAACTAACCCTTGCCGCAACAAACTAAACCCAATCACTTTTAAATTACAAAAAAATGCTACCAACCATAGCAAACTATGCCAAACTCACCTAAATTACTTCGGCTACCATAAATCATTACCAACTAACCCTTACCACAACAAACTAAACCCAATCACTTTTAAATTACAAAAAAATGCTACTAACCATAGCAAACTATGCCAAACTCACCTAAATTAGTTCGGCTATCAAAAATCACCCCCAACTACACTTTACAGCAACAAACTAAGCCCAATCACTTTAAAATTACAAAAAAATGCTAAAAATTATAACTAACTATACCAGAATCACCTAAATTACTTCGGCTACCGTAAATCACCCCCAACTATCACTTACCACAACTAACCAAACCATATCATCTTAAAATTACAAAAAAAGGTGTACAAATCATAACAAACTATGCCAGACTCACCTAAATTACTTCGGCTACTCTAAATCGTCACCAACTAACCCTTACCAAAACAAACTAAACCCAATCACTTTTAAATTACAAAAAAATGCTACTAACCATAGCAAACTATGCCAAACTCACCTAAATTACTTCGGCTATCAAAAATCACTCCCAACTACACTTTACAGCAACAAACTAAGCCCAATCACTTTAAAATTACAAAAAAATTTTACAAATCATAACAAACTATACCAAAATCACCTAAATTACTTCGGCTACCGTAAATCACCCCCAACTATCCCTTACCACAACAAACCAAACCATATTATCTTAGAATTACAAAAAAAGTTGTACAAATCATAACAAACTATGCCAGACTCACCTAAATTACTTCGGCTACTCAAAATCATCACCAACTAACCCTTACAACAACAAACTAAACCCAATCACTTTTAAATTACAAAAAAAATGCTACAAACCATAGCAAACTATGCCAAACTCACTTAAATTACTTCGGCTATCAAAAATCACCCCCAACTACACTTTACAGCAACAAACTAAGCCCAATCACTTTAAAATTACAAAAAAATGTTAAAAATCATAACAAACTATACCAGAATCACCTAAATTACTTCGGCTACCGTAAATCACCCCCAAATATCCCTTACCACAACAAACCAAACCATATCATCTTAAAATTACAAAAAAAGGTGTACAAATCATAACAAACTATGCCAGACTCACCTAAATTACTTCGGCTACTCTAAATCATCACCAACTAACCCTTGCCGCAACAAACTAAACCCAATCACTTTTAAATTACAAAAAAATGCTACCAACCATATCAAACTATGCCAAACTCACCTAAATTACTTCGGCTACCATAAATCATTACCAACTAACCCTTACCACAACAAACTAAACCCAATCACTTTTAAATTACAAAAAAATGCTACTAACCATAGCAAACTATGCCAAACTCACCTAAATTAGTTCGGCTATCAAAAATCACCCCCAACTACACTTTACAGCAACAAACTAAGCCCAATCACTTTAAAATTACAAAAAAATGCTAAAAATTATAACAAACTATACCAGAATCACCTAAATTACTTCGGCTACCGTAAATCACCCCCAACTATCCCTGACCACAACTAACCAAACCATATCATCTTAAAATTACAAAAAAAGGTGTACAAATCATAACAAACTATGCCAGACTCACCTAAATTACTTCGGCTACTCTAAATCGTCACCAACTAACCCTTACCAAAACAAACTAAACCCAATCACTTTTAAATTACAAAAAAATGCTAGTAACCATAGCAAACTATGCCAAACTCACCTAAATTACTTCGGCTATCAAAAATCACCCACAACTGCACTTTACAGCAACAAACTAAACCCAACCACTTTAAAATTACAAAAAAATGCTAAAAATCATAACAAACTATACCAGAATCAACTAAATTATTTTGGCTACCGTAAATCACCCCCAACTATCCCTTACCACAACAAACCAAACCATATCATCTTAGAATTACAAAAAAAGTTGTACAAATCATAACAAACTATGCCAGACTCACCTAAATTACTTCGGCTACTCTAAATCATCACCAACTAACCCTTACCACAACAAACTAAACCCAATCACTTTTAAATTACAAAAAAATGCTACTAACCATAGCAAACTATGCCAAACTCACCTAAACTACTTTGGCTACTCTAAATCATCACCAACTAACCCTTACCACAACAAACTAAACCCAATCACTTTTAAATTACAAAAAAATGCTACTAACCATAGGAAACTATGCCAAACTCACCTAAATTACTTCGGCTACCAAAAATCACCCCCAACTACACTTTACAGCAACAAACTAAACCCAATCACTTTAAAATTACAAAAAAAATGCTAAAAATCATAACAAACTATACCAGAATCACCTAAATTACTTCGGCTACCGTAAATCACCCCCAACTATCCCTTACCACAACAAACCAAACCATATCATCTTAAAATTACAAAAAAAGGTGTACAAATCATAACAAACTATGCCAGACTCACCTAAATTACTTCGGGTTCTCTAAACCATCACCAACTAACCCTTACCACAACAAACTAAACCCAATCACTTTTAAATTACAAAAAAATGCTACTAACCATAGCAAACTATGCCAAACTCACCTAAATTACTTCGGTTATAAAAAATCACCCCCAACTACACTTTACAGCAACAAACTAAGCCCAATCACTTTAAAAGTACAAAAAAATGCTAAAAATCATAACAAACTATACCAGAATCACCTAAATTACTTCGGCTACCGTAAATCACCCCCAACTATCCCTTACCACAACAAACCAAACCATATCATCTTAAAATTACAAAAAAAGGTGTACAAATCATAACAAACTATGCCAGACTCACCTATATTACTTCGGCTACTCTAAATCATCACCAACTAACCCTTACCACAACAAACTAAACGCAATCACTTTTAAATTGCAAAAAAATGGTACTAACCATAGCAAACTATGCCAAACTCACCTAAATTACTTCGGCTACCATAAATCATCACCAACTAACCCTTGCCACAACAAACTAAACCCAATCACTTTTAAATTACAAAAAAATGCTACTAACCATAGCAAACTAGGCTAAACTCACCTAAACTACTTCGGCTACCATATATCATCACCAACTAACCCTTACCACAACAAACTAAACCCAATCACTTTTAAATTACAAAAAAATGCTACTAACCATAGCAAACTATGCCAAACTCACCTAAATTACTTCGGTTATCAAAAATCACCCCCAACTATACTTTACAGCAACAAACTAAGCCCAATCACTTTAAAAGTACAAAAAAATGCTAAAAATCATAACAAACTATACCAGAATCAACTAAATTACTTCGGCTACCGTAAATCACCCCCAACTATCCCTTACCACAACAAACAAAACCATATCATCTTAAAATTACAAAAAATGATGTACAAATCATAACAAACAATGCCAGACTCACCTAAATTACTTCGGCTACTCTAAATTATCACCAACTAACCCTTACCACAACAAACTAAACCCAATCACTTTTAAATTACAAAAAAACGCTACTAACCATAGCAAACTATGCCAAACTCACCTAAATTACTTCGGCTATCAAAAATCACCCCCAACTACACTTTACAGCAACAAACTAAGCCCAATTACTTTAAAATTACAAAAAGATGCTAAAAATCATAACAAACTATACCAGAATCAACTAAATTACTTCGGCTACCGTAAATCACCCCCAACTATCCCTTACCACAACAAACCAAACCATATCATCTTAAAATTACAAAAAAAGATGTACAAATCATAACAAACTATGCCAGACTCACCTAAATTACTTCGGCTACTCTAAATCATCACCAACTAACCCTTACCACAACAAACTAAACGCAATCACTTTTAAATTGCAAAAAAATGCTACTAACCATAGCAAACTATGCCAAACTCACCTAAATTACTTCGGCTACCATAAATCATCACCAACTAACCCTTACCACAACAAACTAAACCCAATCACTTTTAAATTACAAAAAAATGCTACTAACCATAGCAAACTATGCCAAACTCACCTAAATTACTTCGGCTACCAAAAATCACCCCCAACTACACTTTACAGCAACAAACTAAGCCCAATCACTTTAAAATTACAAAAAAATGCTAAAAATCATAACAAACTATACCAGAACCGCCTAATTTACATCGGCTACCGTAAATCACCCCCAACTATCCCTTACCACAACAAACCAAACCATATCATCTTAAAATTACAAAAAAAGTGTATAAATCATAACAAACTATGCCAGACTCACCTAAACTACTTCGGCTACTCTAAATCATCACCAACTAACCCTTACCACAACAAACTAAACCCAATCACTTTTAAATTACAAAAAAATGCTACTAACCATAGGAAACTATGCCAAACTCACCTAAATTACTTCGGCTACCAAAAATCACCCCCAACTACACTTTACAGCAACAAACTAAACCCAATCACTTTAAAATTACAAAAAAAATGCTAAAAATCATAACAAACTATACCAGAATCACCTAAATTACTTCGGCTACCGTAAATCACCCCCAACTATCCCTTACCACAACAAACCAAACCATATCATCTTAAAATTACAAAAAAAGGTGTACAAATCATAACAAACTATGCCAGACTCACCTAAATTACTTCGGGTTCTCTAAACCATCACCAACTAACCCTTACCACAACAAACTAAACCCAATCACTTTTAAATTACAAAAAAATGCTACTAACCATAGCAAACTATGCCAAACTCACCTAAATTACTTCGGCTACCATAAATCATCACCAACTAACCCTTACCACAACAAACTAAACCCAATCACTTTTAAATTACAAAAAAAATGCTACTAACCATAGCAAACTATGCCAAACTCACCTAAATTACTTTGGCTATCAAAAATCACCTTCAACTACACTTTACAGCGACAAACTAAGCCCACTCACTTTAAAATTACAAAAAAATGCTAAAAATTATAACAAACTATACCAGAATTACCTAAAATACTTCGGCTACCGTAAATCACCCCTAACTATCCCTTACCACAACTAAAAAAACCATATCATCTTAAAATTACAAAAAAAGGTGTACAAATTATAACAAACTATGCCAGACTCACCTAAATTACTTCGGCTACTCTAAATCATCACCAACTAACCCTTACCACAACAAACTAAACCCAATCACTTTTAAATTACAAAAAAATGCTACTAACCATAGCAAACTATGCCAAACTCACCTAAATTACTTCGGCTATCAAAAATCATTCCCAACTACACTTTACAGCAACAAACTAAGCCCAATCACTTTAAAATTACAAAAAAATGTTAAAAATCATAACAAATTATACCAGAATCACCTAAATTACTTCGGCTATCAAAAATCACCTTCAACTACACTTTACAGCGACAAACTAAGCCCACTCACTTTAAAATTACAAAAAAATGCTAAAAATTATAACAAACTATACCAGAATTACCTAAATTACTTCGGCTACCGTAAATCACCCCTAACTATTCCTTACCACAACAAACCAAACCATATCATCTTAAAATTATAAAAAAAGGTGTACAAATCATAACAAACTATGCCAGACTCACCTAAATTACTTCGGCTATTCTAAATCATCACCAACTAACCCTTGCCACAACAAACTAAACCCAATCACTTTTAAATTACAAAAAAATGCTACCAACCATAGCAAACTATGCCAAACTCACCTAAATTACTTCGGCTACCATAAATCATCACCAACTAACCCTTACCACAACAAACTAAACCCAATCACTTTTAAATTACAAAAAAATGCTATTAACCATAGCAAACTATGCCAAACTCACCTAAATTAGTTCGGCTATCAAAAATCACCCCCAACTACACTTTACAGCAACAAACTAAGCCCAATCACTTTAAAATTACAAAAAAATGCACAAAATCATAACAAACTATACCTGAATTACCTAAATTACTTCGGCTACCGTAAATCACCCCCAACTATCCCTTACCACAACAAACCAAACCATATTATCTTAAAATTACAAAAAAAATGTACAAATCATAACAAACTATGCTAGACTCACCTAAGTTACTTCGGCTACTCTAAATGATCACCAACTAACCCTTACCACAACAAACTAAACCCAATCACTTTTAAATTACAAAAATATGCTACATACCCTAGCAAACTATGCCAAACTCACCTAAATTACTTCGGCTATCAAAAATCACCCCCAACTACACTTTACAGCAACAAACTAAGCCCAATCACTTTAAAATTACAAAAAAATGTTAAAAATCATAACAAACTATACCAGAATCACCTAAATTACTTCGGCTACCGTAAGTCACCCCCAACTATCCCTTACCACAACAAACCAAACCATATCATCTTAAAATTACAAAAAAAGGTGTACAAATCATAACAAACTATGCCAGACTCACCTAAATTACTTCGGCTACTCTAAATCATCACCAACTAACCCTTACCACAACAAACTAAACCCAATCACTTTTAAATTACAAAAAAATGCTACTAACCATAGCAAACTATGCCAAACTCACCTAAATTACTTCGGTTATCAAAAATCACCCCCAACTACACTTTACAGCAACAAACTAAGCAAAATCATTTTAAAAGTACCAAAAAATGCTAAAAATCATAACAAACTATACCAGAATCACCTAAATTACTTCGGCTACCGTAAATCACCCCCAACTATCTCTTACCACAACAAACCAAACCATATCATCTTAAAATTACAAAAAAAGGTGTACAAATCATAACAAACTATGCCAGACTCACCTAAATTACTTCGGCTACTCTAAATCATCACCAACTAACCCTTACCACGACAAACTAAACGCAATCACTTTTAAATTGCAAAAAAATGCTACTAACCATAGCAAACTATGCCAAACTCACCTAAATTACTTCGGCTACCATAAATCATCACCAACTAACCCTTACCACAACAAACTAAACCCAATCACTTTTAAATTACAAAAAAATGCTACTAACCATAGCAAACTATGCCAAACGCACCTAAATTACTTCGGCTATCAAAAATCACCCCCAACTACACTTTACAGCAACAAACTAAGCCCAATCACTTTAAAATTACAAAAAAATGCTAAAAATCATAACAAACTATACCAGAATCGCCTAATTTACTTCAACTACCGTAAATCACCCCCAACTATCCCTTACCACAACAAACCAAACCATATCATCTTAAAATTACAAAAAAAGTGTATAAATCATAACAAACTATGCCAGACTCACCTAAACTACTTCGGCTACTCTAAATCATCACCAACTAACCCTTACCACAACAAACTAAACCCAATCACTTTTAAATTACAAAAAAATGCTACTAACCATAGGAAACTATGCCAAACTCACCTAAATTACTTCGGCTACCAAAAATCACCCCCAACTACACTTTACAGCAACAAACTAAACCCAATCACTTTAAAATTACAAAAAAAATGCTAAAAATCATAACAAACTATACCAGAATCACCTAAATTACTTCGGCTACCGTAAATCACCCCCAACTATCCCTTACCACAACAAACCAAACCATATCATCTTAAAATTACAAAAAAGGTGTACAAATCATAACAAACTATGCCAGACTCACCTAAATTACTTCGGGTTCTCTAAACCATCACCAACTAACCCTTACCACAACAAACTAAACCCAATCACTTTTAAATTACAAAAAAATGCTACTAACCATAGCAAACTATGCCAAACTCACCTAAATTACTTCGGCTACCATAAATCATCACCAACTAACCCTTACCACAACAAACTAAACCCAATCATTTTTAAATTACAAAAAAAATGCTACTAACCATAGCAAACTATGCCAAACTCACCTAAATTACTTTGGCTATCAAAAATCACCTTCAACTACACTTTACAGCGACAAAGTAAGCCCACTCACTTTAAAATTACAAAAAAATGCTAAAAATTATAACAAACTATACCAGAATTACCTAAAATACTTCGGCTACCGTAAATCACCCCTAACTATCCCTTACCACAACTAAAAAAACCATATCATCTTAAAATTACAAAAAAAGGTGTACAAATTATAACAAACTATGCCAGACTCACCTAAATTACTTCGGCTACTCTAAATCATCACCAACTAACCCTTACCACAACAAACTAAACCCAATCACTTTTAAATTACAAAAAAATGCTACTAACCATAGCAAACTATGCCAAACTCACCTAAATTACTTCGGCTATCAAAAATCATTCCCAACTACACTTTACAGCAACAAACTAAGCCCAATCACTTTAAAATTACAAAAAAATGTTAAAAATCACAACAAATTATACCAGAATCACCTAAATTACTTCGGCTATCAAAAATCACCTTCAACTACACTTTACAGCGACAAACTAAGCCCACTCACTTTAAAATTACAAAAAAATGCTAAAAATTATAACAAACTATACCAGAATTACCTAAATTACTTCGGCTACCGTAAATCACCCCTAACTATTCCTTACCACAACAAACCAAACCATATCATCTTAAAATTATAAAAAAAGGTGTACAAATCATAACAAACTATGCCAGACTCACCTAAATTACTTCGGCGATTCTAAATCATCACCAACTAACCCTTGCCACAACAAACTAAACCCAATCACTTTTAAATTACAAAAAAATGCTGCCAACCATAGCAAACTATGCCAAACTCACCTAAATTACTTCGGCTACCATAAATCATCACCAACTAACCCTTACCACAACAAACTAAATCCAATCACTTTTAAATTACAAAAAAATGCTACTAACCATAGCAAACTATGCCAAACTCACCTAAATTACTTCGGCTATCAAAAATCACCCCCAACTACACTTTACAGCAACAAACTAAGCCCAATCACTTTAAAATTACAAAAAAATGCTAAAAATCATAACAAACTATACCAGAATCACCTAAATTACTTTGGCTACCGTAAATCACCCCCAACTATCCCTTACCACAACAAACCAAACCATATCATCTTAAAATTACAAAAAAAGCTGTACAAATCATAACAAACTATGCCAGACTCACCTAATTTACTTCGGCTACTCTAAATCATTACCAACTAACCCTTACCACAACAAACTAAACGCAATCACTTTTAAATTACAAAAAAATGCTACTAACCATAGCAAACTATGCCAAACTCACCTAAATTACTTCGGCTATCAAAAATCACCCCCAACTGCTCTTTACAGCAACAAACTAAACCCAACCACTTTAAAATTACAAAAAAATGCTTAAAATCATAACAAACTATACCAGAATCAACTAAATTATTTCGGCTACCGTAAATCACCCCCAACTATCCTTTACCACAACAAACGCAACCATATCATCTTAGAATTACAAAAAAAGGTGTACAAATCATAACAAACTATGCCAGACTCACCTAAATTACTTCGGATACACTAAATCATTACCAACTAACCCTTACCACAACAAACTAAACCCAATCACTTTTAAATTACAAAAAAATGCTACTAACCAGAGCAAACTATGCCAAACTCACCTAAATTACTTCGGCTATCAAAAATCACCCCCAACTACACTTTACAGCAACAAATTAAGCCCAATCACTTTAAAATTACAAAAAAATGCTAAAAATCATAACAAACTATACCAGAATCACCTAAATTACTTCGGCTACCGTAAATCACCCCCAACTATCCCTTACCACAACAAACCAAACCATATCACTTTAAAATTACAAAAAAATGCTACTAACCATAGCAAACTAAGCCAAACTCACCTAAATTACTACGGCTACCATAAATCATCACCAACTAACCCTTACCACAACAAACTAAACCCAATCACTTTAAAATTACAAAAAAATGCTACTAACCATAGCAAACTATGCCAAACTCACCTAAATTAGTTCGGCTATCAAAAATCACCCCCAACTACACTTTACAGCAACAAACTAAGCCCCGCTCACTTTAAAATTACAAAAAAATGCTAAAAATTATAACAAACTATACCAGAATCACCTAAATTACTTCGGCTACCGTAAATCACCTCTAACTATCTCTTACCACAACTAACCGAACCATATCATCTTAAAATTACAAAAAAAGGTGTACAAATCATAACAAACTATGCCAGACTCATATAAATTACTTCGGCTACTCTAAATCATCACCAACTAACCCTTACCACAACAAACTAAACCCAATCACTTTTAAATTACAAAAAAATGCTACTAACCATAGCAAACTATGCCAATCTCACCTAAATTACTTCGGCTATCAAAAATCACACCCAACTACACTTTACAGCAACAAACTAAGCCCAATCACTTTAAAATTACCAAAAAATGCTAAAAATTATAACAAACTATACCAGAATCACCTAAATTACTTCGGCTACCGTAAATCACCCCTAACTATCCCTTACCACAACTAACCAAACCATATCATCTTAAAATTACAAAAAAAGGTGTACAAATCATAACAAACTATGCCAGACTCACCTAAATTACTTCGGCTACTCTAAATCATCACCAACTAACCCTTACCACAACAAACTAAACCCAATCACTTTTAAATTACAAAAAAATGCTACTAACCATAGCAAACTATGCCAAACTCACCTAAATTACTTCGGCTATCAAAAATCACCCCCAACTACACTTTACAGCAACAAACTAAGCCCAATCACTTTAAAATTACAAAAAAATGTTAAAAACCATAACAAACTATACCAGAATCACCTAAATTACTTCGGCTACTCTAAATCATCATCAAATAACCCTTGCTGCAACAAACTAAACCCAATCACTTTAAAATTACAAAAAAATGCTACCAACCATAGCAAACTATGCCAAACTCACCTAAATTACTTCGGCTACCATAAATCATCACCAACTAACCCTTACCACAACAAACTAAACCCAATCACTTTTAAATTACAAAAAAATGCTATTAACCATCGCAAACTATGCCAAACTCACCTAAATTAGTTCGGCTATCAAAAATCACACCCAACTACACTTTACAGCAACAAACTAAGCCCAATCACTTTAAAATTACAAAAAAATGTTAAAAATCATAACAAACTATACCTGAATCACCTAAATTACTTCGGCTACCGTAAATCACCCCCAACTATCCCTTACCACAACAAACCAAACCATATCACCTTAAAATTACAAAAAAAATTTACAAATCATAACAAACTATGCTAGACTCACCTAAGTTACTTCGGCTACCGTAAATCACCCCTAACTATCCCTTACCACAACTAACCAAACCATATCATCTTAAAATTACAAAAAAAGGTGTACAAATTATAACAAACTATGCCAGACTCACCTAAATTACTTCCGCTACTCTAAATCATCACCAACTAACCCTTACCACAACAAACTAAACCCAATCACTTTTAAATTACAAAAAAATGCTACTAACCATAGCAAACTATGCCAAACTCACCTAAATTACTTCGGCTATCAAAAATCACCCCCAACTACACTTTACAGCAACAAACTGAGCCCAATCACTTTAAAATTACAAAAAAATGTTAAAAATTATAACAAACTATACCAGAATCACCTAAATTACTTCGGCTACTCTAAATCATCACCAACTAACCCTTGCCGCAACAAACTAAACCCAATCACTTTTAAATTACAAAAAAATGCTACCAACCATAGCAAACTATGCCAAACTCACCTAAATTAGTTCGGCTATCAAAAATCACCCCCAACTACACTTTACAGCAACAAACTAAGCCCAATCACTTTAAAATTACAAAAAAATGCTAAAAATTATAACAAACTATACCAGAATCACCTAAATTACTTCGGCTACCGTAAATCACCCCCAACTATCCCTTACCACGACAAACCAAACCATATCATCTTAAAATTACAAAAAATGGTGTACAAATCATAACAAACTATACCAGAATCACCTAAATTACTTCGCCTACCGTAAATCACCCCCAACTATCCCTTACCACAACAAACCAAACCATATCATCTTAAAATTACAAAAAATGGTGTACAAATCATAACAAACTATGCCAGACTCACCTAAATTACTTCGGCTACTCTAAATCATCACCAACTAACCCTTACCACAACAAACTAAACCCAATAACTTTTAAATTACAAAAAAATGCTACTAACCAACCATAGCAAACTATGCCAAACTCACCTAAATTACTTCGGCTACCATAAATCATCACCAACTAACCCTTACCACAACAAACTAAACCCAATCACTTTTAAATTACAAAAAAATGCTACTAACCATAGCAAACTATGCCAAACGCACCTAAATTACTTCGGCTATCAAAAATCACCCCCAACTACACTTTACAGCAACAAACTAAGCCCAATCACTTTAAAATTACAAAAAAATGCTAAAAATCATAACAAACTATACCAGAATCGCCTAATTTACTTCGGCTACCGTAAATCACCCCCAACTATCCCTTACCACAACAAACCAAACCATATCATCTTAAAATTACAAAAAAAGTGTATAAATCATAACAAACTATGCCAGACTCACCTAAACTACTTCGGCTACTCTAAATCATCACCAACTAACCCTTACCACAACAAACTAAACCCAATCACTTTTAAATTACAAAAAAATGCTACTAACCATAGGAAACTATGCCAAACTCACCTAAATTACTTCGGCTACCAAAAATCACCCCCAACTACACTTTACAGCAACAAACTAAACCCAATCACTTTAAAATTACAAAAAAAATGCTAAAAATCATAACAAACTATACCAGAATCACCTAAATTACTTCGGCTACCGTAAATCACCCCCAACTATCCCTTACCACAACAAACCAAACCATATCATCTTAAAATTACAAAAAAGGTGTACAAATCATAACAAACTATGCCAGACTCACCTAAATTACTTCGGGTTCTCTAAACCATCACCAACTAACCCTTACCACAACAAACTAAACCCAATCACTTTTAAATTACAAAAAAATGCTACTAACCATAGCAAACTATGCCAAACTCACCTAAATTACTTCGGCTTCCATAAATCATCACCAACTAACCCTTACCACAACAAACTAAACCCAATCATTTTTAAATTACAAAAAAAATGCTACTAACCATAGCAAACTATGCCAAACTCACCTAAATTACTTTGGCTATCAAAAATCACCTTCAACTACACTTTACAGCGACAAACTAAGCCCACTCACTTTAAAATTACAAAAAAATGCTAAAAATTATAACAAACTATACCAGAATTACCTAAAATACTTCGGCTACCGTAAATCACCCCTAACTATCCCTTACCACAACTAAAAAAACCATATCATCTTAAAATTACAAAAAAAGGTGTACAAATTATAACAAACTATGCCAGACTCACCTAAATTACTTCGGCTACTCTAAATCATCACCAACTAACCCTTACCACAACAAACTAAACCCAATCACTTTTAAATTACAAAAAAATGCTACTAACCATAGCAAACTATGCCAAACTCACCTAAATTACTTCGGCTATCAAAAATCATTCCCAACTACACTTTACAGCAACAAACTAAGCCCAATCACTTTAAAATTACAAAAAAATGTTAAAAATCATAACAAATTATACCAGAATCACCTAAATTACTTCGGCTATCAAAAATCACCTTCAACTACACTTTACAGCGACAAACTAAGCCCACTCACTTTAAAATTACAAAAAAATGCTAAAAATTATAACAAACTATACCAGAATTACCTAAATTACTTCGGCTACCGTAAATCACCCCTAACTATTCCTTACCACAACAAACCAAACCATATCATCTTAAAATTATAAAAAAAGGTGTACAAATCATAACAAACTATGCCAGACTCACCTAAATTACTTCGGCGATTCTAAATCATCACCAACTAACCCTTGCCACAACAAACTAAACCCAATCACTTTTAAATTACAAAAAAATGCTGCCAACCATAGCAAACTATGCCAAACTCACCTAAATTACTTCGGCTACCATAAATCATCACCAACTAACCCTTACCACAACAAACTAAACCCAATCACTTTTAAATTACAAAAAAATGCTACTAACCATAGCAAACTATGCCAAACTCACCTAAATTACTTCGGCTATCAAAAATCACCCCCAACTACACTTTACAGCAACAAACTAAGCCCAATCACTTTAAAATTACAAAAAAATGCTAAAAATCATAACAAACTATACCAGAATCACCTAAATTACTTTGGCTACCGTAAATCACCCCCAACTATCCCTTACCACAACAAACCAAACCATATCATCTTAAAATTACAAAAAAAGCTGTACAAATCATAACAAACTATGCCAGACTCACCTAAATTACTTCGGCTACTCTAAATCATTACCAACTAACCCTTACCACAACAAACTAAACGCAATCACTTTTAAATTACAAAAAAATGCTACTAACCATTGCAAACTATGCCAAACTCACCTAAATTACTTCGGCTATCAAAAATCACCCCCAACTGCTCTTTACAGCAACAAACTAAACCCAACCACTTTAAAATTACAAAAAAATGCTTAAAATCATAACAAACTATACCAGAATCAACTAAATTATTTCGGCTACCGTAAATCACCCCCAACTATCCCTTACCACAACAAACGCAACCATATCATCTTAGAATTACAAAAAAAGGTGTACAAATCATAACAAACTATGCCAGACTCACCTAAATTACTTCGGATACACTAAATCATTACCAACTAACCCTTACCACAACAAACTAAACCCAATCACTTTTAAATTACAAAAAAATGCTACTAACCAGAGCAAACTATGCCAAACTCACCTAAATTACTTCGGCTATCAAAAATCACCCCCAACTACACTTTACAGCAACAAACTAAGCCCAATCACTTTAAAATTACAAAAAAATGCTAAAAATCATAACAAACTATACCAGAATCACCTAAATTACTTCGGCTACCGTAAATCACCCCCAACTATCCCTTACCACAACAAACCAAACCATATCATCTTAAAATTACAAAAAAAAGTGTACAAATCATAACAAACTATGCCAGACTTACCTAAATTACTTCGGCTACTCTAAATCATCACCAACAAACCCTTACCACAACAAACTAAACCCAATCACTTTTAAATTACAAAAAAATTCTACTAGCCATAGCAAACTATGCCAAACTCACCTAAATTACTTCGGCTACCATAAATCATCACCAACTAACCCTTACCACAACAAACTAAACCCAATCACTTTTAAATTACAAAAAAATGCTACTAGCCATAGCAAACTATGCCAAACTCACCTAAATTACTTCGGCTACCATAAATCATCACCAACTAACCCTTACCACAACAAACTAAACCCAATCACTTTTAAATTACAAAAAAATGCTACTAACCATAGCAAACTATGCCAAACTCACCTAAATTACTTCGGCTATCAAAAATCACCCCCAACTACACTTTACAGCAACAAACTAAGCCCAATCACTTTAAAATTACAAAAAAATGCTAAAAATCATAACAAACTATACCAGAATCACCTAAATTACTTCGGCTACCGTAAATCACCCCCAACTATCGCTTACCACAGCAAACCAAACCATATCATCTTAAAATTACAAAAAAAAGTGTACAAATCATAACAAACTATGCCAGACTCACCTAAATTACTTCGGCTACTCTAAATCATAACCAACTAACGCTTACCACAACAAAATAAACCCAATCACTTTTAAATTACAAAAAAATGCTACTAACCATAGAAAACTATGCCAAACTCACCTAAATTACTTCGGCAACCATAAATCATCACCAACTAACCCTTACCACAACAAACTAAACCCAATCACTTTTAAATTACAATAAAATGCTACTAACCATAGCAAACTATGCCAAACTCACCTAAATTACTTCGGCTTCCAAAAATCACCCCCAACTACACTTTACAGCAACAAACTAAACCCAATCACTTTAAAATTACAAAAAAATGCTAAAAATCATAACAAACTATACCAGAATCACGTAAATTACTTCGGCTACCGTAAATCACCCCCAACTATCCCTTACCACAACAAACCAAACCATATCATCTTAAAATTACAAAAAAAGGTGTACAAATCATAACAAATTATGCCAGACTCACCTAAATTACTTCGGGTTCTCTAAACCATCACCAACTAACCCTTACCACAACAAACTTACCCAATCACTTTTAAATTACAAAAAAATGCTACTAACCATAGCAAATTATGCCAAACTCACCTAAATTACTTCGGCTACCATAAATCATCACCAACTAACCCTTACCACAACAAACTAAACCCAATCACTTTTAAATTACAAAAAAAATGCTACTAAATATAGCAAACTATGCCAAACTCACCTAAATTACTTTGGCTATCAAAAATCACCCCCAACTACACTTTACAGCAACAAACTAAGCCCACTCACTTTAAAATTACAAAAAAATGCTAAAAATTATAACAAACTATACCAGAATCACCTAAATTACTTCGGCTACCGTAAATCACCCGTAACTATCCCTTACCACAACTAACCAAACCATATCATCTTAAAATTACTAAAAAAGGTGTACAAATCATAACAAACTGTGCCAGACTCACCTAAATTACTTCGGCTACTCTAAATCATCACCAACTAACCCTTACCACAACAAACTAAACCCAATCACTTTTAAATTACAAAAAAATGCTACTAACCATAGCAAACTATGCCAAACTCACCTAAATTACTTTGGCTATCAAAAATCACCCCCAACTACACTTTACAGCAACAAACTAAGCCCAATCATTTTAAAATTACAAAAAAATGTTAAAAATCATAACAAACTATTCCAGAATCACCTAAATTACTTCGGTTACCGTAAATCACCCCCAACTATCCCTTACCACAACAAATCAAACCATATTATCTTAAAATTACAAAAAAAAGGTTTACAAATCATAACAAACTATGCCAGACTCACCTAAATTACTTCGGCTACTCTAAATCATCTCCAACTAACCCTTGCCACAACAAACTAAACCCAATCACTTTTAAATTACAAAAAAATGCTACCAACCATAGCAAACTATGCCAAACTCAATTAAATTACTTCGGCTACCATAAATCATCACCAACTAACCCTTACCACAACAAACTAAACCCAATCACTTTTAAATTACAAAAAAATGCTACTAACCATAGCAAACTATGCCAAAGTCACCTAAATTACTTCGGCTATCAAAAATCACCCCCAACTACACTTTACAGCAACAAACTAAGCCCAATCACTTTAAAATTACAAAAAAATGCTAAAAATCATAACAAACTATACCAGAATCAACTAAATTACTTCGGCTACCGTAAATCACCCCCAACTATCCCTTACCACAACAAACCAAACCATATCATCTTAAAATTACAAAAAAAGGTGTACAAATCATAAAAAACTATGCCAGACTCACCTAAATTACTTCGGCTACACTAAATCATCACCAACTAACCCTTATCACAACAAACTAAACCCAATCACTTTTAAATTACAAAAAAATGCTATTAACCATAGCAAACTATGCCTAACTCACCTAAATTACTTCGGCTATCAAAAATCACCCCCAACTACACTGTACAGCAACAAACTAAGCCCAATCACTTTAAAATTACAAAAAAATGCTAAAAATCATAACAAACTATACCAGAATCACCTAAATTACTTTGGCTAACGTAAATCACCCCCAACTATCCCTTACCACAACAAACCAAACCATATCATCTTAAAATTACAAAAAAAGGTGTACAAATCATAACAAACTATGCCAGACTCACCTAAATTACTTCGGCTACTTAAATCATAACCAACTAATGCTTACCACAACAAAATAAACCCAATCACTTTTAAATTGCAAGAAAATGCTACTAACCATAGCAAACTATGCCAAACTCACCTAAATTACTTCGGCAACCATAAATCATTACCAACTAACCCTTACCACAACAAACTAAACCCAATCACTTTTAAATTACAAAAAAATGCTATTAACCATAGCAAACTATGCCAAACTCACCTAAATTACTTCGGCTATCAAAAATCACCCCCAACTACACTTTACAGCAACAAACTAAGCCCAATCACTTTAAAATTACAAAAAAATGCTAAAAATCATAACAAACTATACCAGAATCACCTAAATTACTTTGGCTAACGTAAATCACCCCCAACTATCCCTTACCACAACAAACCAAACCATATCATCTTAAAATTACAAAAAAAGGTGTACAAATCATAACAAACTATGCCAGACTCACCTAAATTACTTCGGCTACTTAAATCATAACCAACTAATGCTTACCACAACAAAATAAACCCAATCACTTTTAAATTGCAAGAAAATGCTACTAACCATAGCAAACTATGCCAAACTCACCTAAATTACTTCGGCAACCATAAATCATTACCAACTAACCCTTACCACAACAAACTAAACCCAATCACTTTTAAATTACAAAAAAATGCTATTAACCATAGCAAACTATGCCAAACTCACCTAAATTACTTCGGCTATCAAAAATCACCCCCAACTACACTTTACAGCAACAAACTAAGCCCAATCACTTTAAAATTACAAAAAAATGCTAAAAATCATAACAAACTATACCAGAATCACCTAAATTACTTTGGCTAACGTAAATCACCCCCAACTATCCCTTACCACAACAAACCAAACCATATCATCTTAAAATTACAAAAAAAGGTGTACAAATCATAAAAAACTATGCCAGACTCACCTAAATTACTTCGGCTACTTAAATCATAACCAACTAATGCTTACCACAACAAAATAAACCCAATCACTTTTAAATTACAAAAAAATGCTACTAGCCATAGCAAACAATGCCAAACTCACCTAAATTACTTCGGTTATCAAAAATCAACCCCAACTACACTTTACAGCAACAAACTAAGCCCAATCACTTTAAAATTACAAAAAAATGCTAAAAATCATAACAAACTATACCAGAATCAACTAAATTATTTCGGCTACCGTAAATCACCCCCAACTATCCCTTACCACAACAAACCCAACCATATCATCTTAGAATTACAAAAAAAGGTGTACAAATCATAACAAACTATGCCAGACTCACCTAAATTACTTCGGCTACTCTAAATCATCACCAACTAACCCTTACCACAACAAACTAAACCCAATCACTTTTAAATTACAAAAAAATGCTACTAACCAGAGCAAACTATGCCAAACCCACCTAAATTACTTCGGCTACCAAAAATCACCCCCAACTACACTTTACAGCAACAAAATAAACCCAATCACTTTAAAATTACAAAAAAATGCTAAAAATCATAACAAACTATACCAGAATCACCTAAATTACTTCGGCTACCGCAAATCACCCCCAACTATCCCTTGCCACAACAAACCAAACCATATCATCTTAAAATTACAAAAAAAGGTGTACAAATCATAACAAACTGTGCCAGACTCACCTAAATTACTTCGGCTAATTTAAATCATCACCAACTAACCCTTACCACAACAAACTAAACCCAATCACTTTTAAATTACAAAAAAATGCTACTAACCACAGCAAACTAGGCCAAACTCACCTAAATTTCTTTGGCTATCAAAAATCACCCCCAACTACACTTTACAGCAACAAACTAAGCCCAATCATTTTAAAATTACAAAAAAAGGTGTACAAATCATAACAAACTATGCCAGACTCACCTAAATTACTTCGGCTACTCTAAATCATCACCAACTAACCCTTGCCACAACAAACTAAACCCAATCACTTTTAAATTACAAAAAAATGCTACCAACCATAGCAAACTATGCCAAACTCACCTAAATTACTTCGGCTACCATAAATCATCACCAACTAACCCTTACCACAACAAACTAAACCCAATCAATTTTAAATTACAAAAAAATGCTACTAACCATAGCAAACTATGCCAAACTCACCTAAATTACTTCGGCTATCAAACATCACCCCCAACTACACTTTACAGCAACAAACTAAGCCCAATCACTTTAAAATTACAAAAAAATGCTAAAAATCATAACAAACTATACCAGAATCAACTAAATTACTTCGGCTACCGTAAATCACCCCCAACTATCCCTTACCACAACAAACCAAACCATATCATCTTAAAATTACACAAAAAGGTGTACAAATCATAAAAAACTATGCCAGACTCACCTAAATTACTTCGGCTACTCTAAATCATCACCAACTAACCCTTACCACAACAAACTAAACCCAATCATTTTAAAATTACAAAAAAATGCTAAAAATCAAAACAAACTATACCAGAATCACCTAAATTACTTTGGCTAACGTAAATCACCCCCAACTATCCCTTACCACAACAAACCAAACCATATCATCTTAAAATTACAAAAAAAGGTGTACAAATCATAACAAACTATGCCAGACTCACCTAAATTACTTCGGCTACTTAAATCATAACCAACTAATGCTTACCACAACAAAATAAACCCAATCACTTTTAAATTGCAAGAAAATGCTACTAACCATAGCAAACTATGCCAAACTCACCTAAATTACTTCGGCAACCATAAATCATTACCAACTAACCCTTACCACAACAAACTAAACCCAATCACTTTTAAATTACAAAAAAATGCTACTAGCCATAGCAAACAATGCCAAACTCACCTAAATTACTTCGGTTATCAAAAATCACCCCCAACTACACTTTACAGCAACAAACTAAGCCCAATCACTTTAAAATTACAAAAAAATTCTAAAAATCATAACAAACAATACCAGAATCACCTAAATTACTTCGGCTACCGTAAATCACCCCCAACTATCCCTTACCACAACAAACCAAACCATATCATCTTAAAATTACAAAAAAAGGTGTACAAATCATAAAAAACTATGCCAGACTCACCTAAATTACTTCGGCTACTCTAAATCATCACCAACTAACCCTTACCACAACAAACTAAACCCAATCACTTTTAAATTACAAAAAAATGCTACTAACCATAGCAAACTATGCCAATCTCACCTAAATTACTTCGGCTATCAAAAATCACACCCAACTACACTTTACAGCAACAAACTAAGCCCAATCACTTTAAAATTACAAAAAAATGCTAAAAATCATAACAAACTGTACCAGAATCACCTAAATTACTTCGGCTACCGTAAATCACCCCCAACTATCCCTTACCACAACAAACCAAACCATATCATCTTAAAATTACAAAAAATGGTGTACAAATCATAACAAACTATGCCAGACTCACCTAAATTACTTCGGCTACTCTAAATCATTACCAACTAACCCTTACCACAACAAACTAAACCCAATCACTTTTAAATTACAAAAAAATGCTACTAACCAACCATAGCAAACTATGCCAAACTCACCTAAATTACTTCGGCTATCAAAAATCACTCCTAACTACACTTTACAGCAACAAACTAAGCCCAATCACTTTATAATACAAAAAAATGCTAAAAATCATAACAAACTATACCAGAATCACCTAAATTACTTCGGCTACTCTAAATCATCACCAACTAACCCTTGCCGCAACAAACTAAACCCAATCACTTTTAAATTACAAAAAAATGCTACCAACCATAGCAAACTAAGCCAAACTCACCTAAATTACTTCGGCTACCATAAATCATCACCAACTAACCCTTACCACAACAAACTAAACCCAATCACTTTAAAATTACAAAAAAATGCTACTAACCATAGCAAACTATGCCAAACTCACCTAAATTAGTTCGGCTATCAAAAATCACCCCCAACTACACTTTACAGCAACAAACTAAGCCCCGCTCACTTTAAAATTACAAAAAAATGCTAAAAATTATAACAAACTATACCAGAATCACCTAAATTACTTCGGCTACCGTAAATCACCTCTAACTATCTCTTACCACAACTAACCGAACCATATCATCTTAAAATTACAAAAAAAGGTGTACAAATCATAACAAACTATGCCAGACTCATATAAATTACTTCGGCTACTCTAAATCATCACCAACTAACCCTTACCACAACAAACTAAACCCAATCACTTTTAAATTACAAAAAAATGCTACTAACCATAGCAAACTATGCCAATCTCACCTAAATTACTTCGGCTATCAAAAATCACACCCAACTACACTTTACAGCAACAAACTAAGCCCAATCACTTTAAAATTACCAAAAAATGCTAAAAATTATAACAAACTATACCAGAATCACCTAAATTACTTCGGCTACCGTAAATCACCCCTAACTATCCCTTACCACAACTAACCAAACCATATCATCTTAAAATTACAAAAAAAGGTGTACAAATCATAACAAACTATGCCAGACTCACCTAAATTACTTCGGCTACGCTAAATCATCACCAACTAACCCTTACCACAACAAACTAAACCCAATCACTTTTAAATTACAAAAAAATGCTACTAACCATAGCAAACTATGCCAAACTCACCTAAATTACTTCGGCTATCAAAAATCACCCCCAACTACACTTTACAGCAACAAACTAAGCCCAATCACTTTAAAATTACAAAAAAATGTTAAAAACCATAACAAACTATACCAGAATCACCTAAATTACTTCGGCTACTCTAAATCATCATCAAATAACCCTTGCTGCAACAAACTAAACCCAATCACTTTTAAATTACAAAAAAATGCTACCAACCATAGCAAACTATGCCAAACTCACCTAAATTACTTCGGCTACCAGAAATCATCACCAACTAACCCTTACCACAACAAACTAAACCCAATCACTTTTAAATTACAAAAAAATGCTATTAACCATCGCAAACTATGCCAAACTCACCTAAATTAGTTCGGCTATCAAAAATCACACCCAACTACACTTTACAGCAACAAACTAAGCCCAATCACTTTAAAATTACAAAAAAATGTTAAAAATCATAACAAACTATACCTGAATCACCTAAATTACTTCGGCTACCGTAAATCACCCCCAACTATCCCTTACCACAACAAACCAAACCATATCACCTTAAAATTACAAAAAAAATTTACAAATCATAACAAACTATGCTAGACTCACCTAAGTTACTTCGGCTACCGTAAATCACCCCTAACTATCCCTTACCACAACTAACAAAACCATATCATCTTAAAATTACAAAAAAATTTTAAAAATCATAACAAACTATACCAGAATCACCTAAATTGCTTCGGATACTCTAAATCATCACCAACTAACCCTTGCCGCAACAAACTAAACCCAATCATTTTTAAATTACAAAAAAATGCTACCAACCATAGCAAACTATGCCAAACTCACCTAAGTTACTTCGGCTACCATAAATCATCACCAACTAACCCTTACCACAACAAACTAAACCCAATCACTTTAAAATTACAAAAAAATGCTACTAACCATAGCAAACTATGCCAAACTCACCTAAATTAGTTCTGCTATCAAAAATCACCCCCAACTACACTTTACAGCAACAAACTAAGCCCAATCACTTTAATATTACCAAAAAATGCTAAAATTTATAACAAACTATACCAGAATCACCTAAATTACTTCGGCTACTCTAAATCATCACCAACTAACCCTTGCCGCAACAAACTAAACCCAATCACTTTTAAATGACAAAAAAACGCTACTAACCATAGCAAACTATGCCAAACTCACCTAAATTACTTCGGCTATCAAAAATCACCCCCAACTACACTTTACAGCAACAAACTAAGCCCAATCACTTTAAAATTACAAAAAAATGTTAAAAATCATAACAAACTATACCAGAATCACCTAAATTACTTCGGCTACCGTAAATCACCCCCAACTATCCCTTACCACTACAAACCAAACCATATCATCTTAAAATTACAAAAAAAGGTGTACAAATCATAACAAACTATGCCAGACTTACCTAAATTACTTCGGCTACTCTAAATCATCACCAACTAACCCTTGCCACAACAAACTAAACCCAATCACTTTTAAAATATAAAAAAATGCTGTTAACCATAGCAAACTATGCCAAACTCACCTAAATTAGTTCGGCTATCAAAAATCACCCCCAACTACACTTTACAGCAACAAACTAAGCCCAATCACTTTAAAATTACAAAAAAATGCAAAAAATCATAACAAACTATACCTGAATCACCTAAATTACTTCGGCTACCTTAAATCACCCCTAACTATCCCTTACCACAACTAACCAAACCATATCATCTTAAAATTACAAAAAAAGGTGTACAAATCATAACAAACTATGCCAGACTCACCTAAATTACTTCGGCTACTCTAAATCATCACCAACTAACCCTTACCACAACAAACTAAACCCAATCACTTTTAAATTACAAAAAAATGCTACTAACCACAGCAAACTATGCCAAACTCACCTAAATTACTTCGGCTATCAAAAATCACCCCCAACTGGACTTTACAGCAACAAACTAAACCCAACCACTTTAAAATTACAAAAAAATGCTAAAAATCATAACAAACTATACCAGAATCAACTAAATTATTTTGGCTATCGTAAATCACCCCCAACTATCCCTTACCATAACAAACCAAACCATATCATCTTAGAATTACAAAAAAAGGTGTACAAATCATAACAAACTATGCCAGACTCACCTAAATTACTTCGGCTACTCTAAATCATCACCAACTAACCCTTACCACAACAAACTAAACTCAATCACTTTTAAATTACAAAAAAATGCTACCTAACCATAGCAAACTATGCCAAACTCACCTAAATTACTTCGGCTATCAAAAATCACCCCCAACTACACTTTTCAGCAAAAAACTAAGCCCAATCACTTTAAAATTACAAAAAAATGTTCAAAATCATATCAAACTATACCAGAATTAGCTAAATTACTTCGGCTACTCTAAATCATCACCAAATAACCCTTGCCGCAACAAACTAAACCCAATCACTTTTAAATTACAAAAAAATGCTACCAACCATAGCAAACTATGCCAAACTCACCTAAATTACTTCGGCTACCATAAATCAGCACCAACTAACCCTTACCACAACAAACAAAACCTAATCACTTTAAAATTACATAAAAATGCTACTAACCATAGCAAACTATGCCAAACTCACCTAAATTAGTTCGGCTATCAAAAATCACTCCCAACTACACTTTACAGCAACAAACTGAGCCCAATCACTTTAAAATTACAAAAAAATGCTAAAAATTATAACAAACTATACCAGAATCACCTAAATTACTTCGGCTACCGTAAATCACCCCCAACTATCCCTTACCACAACAAACCAAACCATATCATCTTAAAATTACAAAAAAAATTTACAAATCATAACAAACTTTGCTAGACTCACCTAAGTTACTTCGGCTACTCTAAATCATCACCAATTAACCCTTACCACAACAAACTAAACGCAATCACTTTTAAATTACAAAAAATAGCTACTAACCATAGCAAACTATGCCAAACTCACCTAAATTACTTCGGCTATCAAAAATCACCCCCAACTGCACTTTACAGCAACAAACTAAACCCAACCACTTTAAAATTACAAAAAAATGCTAAAAATCATAACAAACTATACCAGAATCAACTAAATTATTTCGGCTACCGTAAATCACCCCCAACTATCCCTTACCACAACAAACCTAACCATATCATCTTAGAATTACAAAAAAAGGTGTACAAATCATAACAAACTATGCCAGACTCACCTAAATTACTTCGGCTACTCTAAATCATCACCAACTAACCCTTACCACAACAAACTAAACCCAATCACTTTTAAATTACAAAAAAATGCTACTAACCAGAGCAAACTATGCCAAACTCACCTAAATTACTTCGGCTACCAAAAATCACCCCCAACTGCACTTTACAGCAACAAACTAAACCCAACCACTTTAAAATTACAAAAAAATGCTAAAAATCATAACAAACTATACCAGAATCAACTAAATTATTTCGGCTACCGTAAATCACCCCCAACTATCCCTTACCACAACAAACCTAACCATATCATCTTAGAATTACAAAAAAAGGTGTACAAATCATAATAAACTATGCCAGACTCACCTAAATTACTTCGGCTACTCTAAATCATCACCAACTAACCCTTACCACAACAAACTAAACCCAATCACTTTTAAATTACAAAAAAATGCTACTAACCAGTGCAAACTATGCCAAACTCACCTAAATTACTTCGGCTACCAAAAATCACCCCCAACTACACTTTACAGCAACAAACTAAGCCCAATCACTTTAAAATTACAAAAAAATGCTAAAAATCATAACAAACTATACCAGAATCACCTAAATTACTTCGGCTACCGTAAATCACCCCCAACTATTCCTTACCGCAACAAACCAAACTATATCATCTTAAAATTACAAAAAAAGGTGTACAAATCATAACAAACTATGCCAGACTCACCTAAATTATTTCGGGTTCTCTAAACCATCACCAACTAACCCTTACCACAACAAATTAAACCCAATCACTTATAAATTTCAAAAAAATGCTACTAACCATAGCAAATTATGCCAAACTCACCTAAATTACTTCGGCTACCATAAATCATCACCAACTAACCCTTACCACAACAAACTAATCCCAATCACTTTTAAATTACAAAAAATGCTACTAACCATAGCAAAATATGCCAAACTCACCTAAATTAGTTCGGCTATCAAAAATCACCCCCAACTACACTCTACAGCAACAAACTAAGCCCAATCACTTTAAAATTACAAAAAAATGCAAAAAATCATAACAAACTATACCTGAATCACCTAAATTACTTCGGCTACCGTAAATCGCCCCCAACTATCCCTTACCACAACAAACCAAACCATATCATCTTAAAATTACAAAATAGGTGTACAAATCATAACAAACTATGCTAGACTCACCTAAGTTACTTGGGCTACTCTAAATCATCACCAACTAACCCTTACCACAACAAACTAAACCCAATCACTTTTAAATTACAAAAAAATGCTACTAACCCTAGCAAACTATGCCAAACTCACCTAAATTACTTCGGCTATCAAAAATCACCCCCAACTACACTTTACAGCAACAAACTAAGCCCAATCACTTTAAAATTACAAAAAAATGCTAAAAATCATAACAAACTATATCAGAATCACCTAAATTACTTCGGCTACCGTAAATCACCCCCAACTATCCTTTACCACAACAAACCAAACCATATCATCTTAAAATTACAAAAAAAGGTGTACAAATCATAACAAACTATGCCAGACTTACCTAAATTACTTCGGCTACTCTAAATCATCACCAACTAACCCTTACCACAACAAACTAAACCCAATCACTTTTAAATTACAAAAAAATGCTACCTAACCATAGCAAACTATGCCAAACTCACCTAAATTCCTTCGGTTATCAAAAATCACCCCCAACTACACTTTACAGCAACAAACTAAGCCCAATCACTTTAAAAGTACAAAAAAATGCTAAAAATCATAACAAACTATACCAGAATCACCTAAATTACTTCGGCTACCGTAAATCACCCCCAACTATCCCTTACCACAACAAACCAAACCATATCATCTTAAAATTACAAAAAAAGGTGTACAAATCATAACAAACTATGCCAGACTCACCTAAATTACTTCGGCTACTCTAAATCATCACCAACTAACCCTTACCACAACAAACTAAACCCAATCACTTTTAAATTACAAAAAAATGCTACTAGCCATAGCAAACTATGCCAAATTCACCTAAATTACTTCGGCTACCATAAATCATCACCAACTAACCCTTACCACAACAAACTGAACCCAATAACTTTTAAATTACAAAAAAATGCTACTAACCATAGCAAACTATGCCAAACTCACCTAAATTACTTCGGCTATCAAAAATCACCCCGAACTATCCCTTACCACAACAAACCAAACCATATCATATTAAAATTACAAAAAAAGTTGTACAAATCGTAACAAACTATGCCAGACTCACTTAAATTACTTCGGCTAATCTAAATCATCACCAACTAACCCTTACCACAACAAACTAAACCCAAACACTTTTAAATTACAAAAAATGCTACAAATCATAACAAACTATACCAGAATCACCTAAATTACTTCGGCTACCGTAAATCACCCCCAACTATCCCTTACCACAACAAACCAAACCATATCATCTTAAAATTACAAAAAAAGGTGTACAAATCATAACAGACTATGCCAGACTTACCTAAATTACTTCGGCTACTCTAAATCATCACCAACTAACCCTTACCACAACAAACTAAACCCAATCACTTTTAAATTAAAAAAAAATGCTACTAACCATAGCAAACTATGCCAAACTCACCTAAATTACTTCGGCTATCAAAAATCACCCCCAACTACACTTTACAGCAACAAACTAAGCCCAATCACTTTAAAATTACAAAAAAATGCTAAAAATCATAACAAACTATACCAGAATCACGTAAATTACTTCGGCTACCGTAAATCACCCCCAACTATCCCTTACCACAACAAACCAAACCATATCATCTTTAAATTACAAAAAAAGGTGTACAAATCATAACAAACTATGCCAGACTCACCTAAATTACTTCGGCTACTCTAAATCATCACCAACTAACCCTTACCACAACAAACTAAACCCAATCACTTTTAAATTACAAAAAAATGCTACTAACCATAGCAAACTATGCCAAATTTACCTAAATTACTTCGACTATCAAAAATCACCCCCAACTACACTTTACAGCAACAAACTAAGCCCAATCACTTTAAAATTACAAAAGAATGCTAAAAATCATAACAAACTATACCAGAATCACCTAAATTACTTCGGCTACCGTAAATCACTCCCAACTATCCCTTATCACAACAAACCAAACCAAATCATCTTAAAATTACAAAAAAAAGTGTACAAATCATAACAAACTATGCCAGACTCACCTAAATTACTTCGGCTACTCTAAATCATCACCAACTAACCCTTACCACAACAAACTAAACCCAATCACATTTAAATTACAAAAAAATGCTACTAACCATAGCAAACTATGCCAAACTCACCTAAATTACTTCGGCTATCAAAAATCACCCCCAACTAAACTTTAGAGCAACAAACTAAGCCCAATCACTTTAAAATTACAAAAAAATGCTAAAAATTATAACAAACTATACCAGAATAACCTAAATTACTTCGGCTACCGTAAATCACCCCCAACTATCCCTTACCACAACAAACCAAACCATATCATCTTAAAATTACAAAAAAAGGTGTACAAATCATAACAAACTATGCCAGACTCACTAAATTACTTCGGCTACTCTAAATCATCACCAACTAACCCTTACCACAACAAACTAAACCCTATCACTTTTAAATTACAAAAAAATGCTACTAACCATAGCAAACTATGCCAAACTCACCTAAATTACTTCGGTTACCATAAATCATCACCAACTAACCCTTACCACAACAAACTAAACCCGATCACTTTTAAATTACATAAAATGCTACTAACCATAGCAAACTATGCCAAACTCACCTAAATTACTTCGGCTATCAAAAATCACCCCCAACTACACCTTACAGCAACAAACTAAGCCCAATCACTTTAAAATTACAAAAAAATGCTAAAAATCATAACAAACTATACCAGAATCACCTAAATTACTTCGGCTACCGTAAATCACCCCCAACTATCCCTTACCACAACAAACCAAACCATATCATCTTAAAATTACAAAAAAAGGTGTACAAATCATAACAAACTATGCCAGACTCACCCAAATTACTTCGACTACTCTAAATCATCACCAACTAAACCTTACCACAACAAACTAAAGACAATCACTTTTAAATTACAAAAAAATGCTACTAACCATAGCAAACTATGCCAAACTCACCTAAATTACTTCGGCTACCATAAATCATTACCAACTAACCCTTACCACAACAAACTAAGCCCAATCACTTTAAAATTACAAAAAAATGCGAAAAATCATAACAAACTATACCAGAATCACCTAAATTACTTCGGCTACCGTAAATCACCCCCAACTATCCCTTACCACAACAAACCAAACCATATCATCTTAAAATTACAAAAAAAGGTGTACAAATCATAACAAACTATGCCAGACTCACCCAAATTACTTCGGCTACTCTAAATCATCACCAACTAAACCTTACCACAACAAACTAAAGACAATCACTTTTAAATTACAAAAAAATGCTACTAACTATAGCAAACTATGCCAAACTCACCTAAATTACTTCGGCTACCATAAATCATTACCAACTAACCCTTACCACAACAAACTAAGCCCAATCACTTTAAAATTACAAAAAAATGCTAAAAATCATAACAAACTATACCAGAATCGCCTAAATTACTTCGGCTACCGTAAATCACCCCCAACTATCCCTTACCACAACAAACCAAACCATATCATCTTAAAATTACAAAAAAAGGTGTACAAATCATAACAAACTATGCCAGACTCACCTAAATTACTTCGGCTACTCTAAATCATCACCAACTAACCCTTACCACAACAAACTAAACCCAATCACTTTTAAATTACAAAAAAATGCTACTAACCATAACACACTATGCCAAACTCACCTAAATTACTTCGGGTATCAAAAATTACCCCCAACTACACTTTACAGCAACAAACTAAGCCCAATCACTTTAAAATTACAAAAAAATGCTAGAAATTATAACAAACTATACCAGAATCACCTAAATTACTTCGGCTATCGTAAATCACACCCAACTAACCCTTACCACAACAAACTAAACCCAATCACTTTTAAATTACAAAAAATGCTACTAACTATAGCAAACTATGCCAAACTCACCCAAATTACTTCGGCTATCAAAAATCACCCCCAACTACACTTTACGGCAACAAATTAAGCCCAATCACTTTAAAATTACAAAAAAATGCTAAAAATTATATCAAACTATACCAGAATCACCTAAATTACTTCGGCTACCGTAAAACACCCCCAACTATCCCTTACCACAACAAACTAAACCATATCATCTTAAAATTACAAAAAAGGTGTACAAATCATAACAAACTATGCCAGACTCACCTAAATTACTTCGGCTAATCTAAATCATCACCAACTAACCCTTACCACAACAAACTAAACCCAATCACTTTTAAATTACAAAAAAATGCTACTAACCATAGCAAACTATGCCAAACTCACCTAAATTACTTCGGCTACCATAAATCATCACCAACTAACCCTTACCACAACAAACTAAACCCAATCATTTTTTAAATTACAAAAAAATGCTACTAAACATAGCAAACTATGCCAAACTCACCTAAATTACTTTGGCTATCAAAAATCACCCCCAACTACACTTTACAGCAACAAACTAAGCCCAATCACTTTAAAATTACAAAAAAATGTTAAAAATCATAACAAACTGTACCAGAATCACCTAAATTACTTCGGCAACCGTAAATCACCCCCAACTATCCCTTACCACAACAAACCAAACCATATCATCTTAAATTTACAAAAAAAGGTGTACAATTCATAACAAACTATGCCACACTCACCTAAATTACTTCGGCTACTCTAAATCATCACCAACTAACCCTTACCACAACAAACTAAACCCAATCATTTTTAAATTACAAAAAAATGCTACTAACCATAGCAAACTATGCCAAACTCACCTAAATTACTTCGGCTATCAAAAATCACGCCCAACTACACTTTACAGCAACAAACTAAGCCCAATCACTTTAAAATTCCAAAAAAATGCTAAAAATCATAACAAACTATACCAGAATTACCTAAATTACTTCGGATACCGTAAATCACCCCCAACTATCCCTTACCACAACAAACCAAACCATATCATCTTAAAATTACAAAAAAAGGTGTACAAATCATAACAAACTATGCCAGACTCACCTAAATTACTTCGGCTACTCTAAATCATCACCAACTAACCCTTACCACAACAAACTAAACCCAATCACTTTTAAATTACAAAAAAATGCTACTAACCATAGCAAACTATGCCAAACTCACCTAAATTACTTCGGCTACCATAAATCATCACCAACTAACCCTTACCACAACAAACTAAACCCAATCATTTTTTAAATTACAAAAAAATGCTACTAAACATAGCAAACTATGCCAAACTCACCTAAATTACTTCGGCTATCAAAAATCACCCCCAACTACACTTTACAGCAACAAACTAAGCCCAATCAATTGAAAATTACAAAAAAATGCTAAAAATCATAACAAACTGTACCAGAATCACCTAAATTACTTCGGCTACCGTAAATCACCCCCAACTATCCCTTACCACAACAAACCAAACCAGATCATCTTAAAATTACAAAAAAAGGTGTACAATTCATAACAAACTATGCCAGACTCACCTAAATTACTTAGGCTACTCTAAATCATCACCAACTAACCCTTACCACAACAAACTATACCCAATCACTTTTAAATTACAAAAAAATGCTACTAAACATAGCAAACTATGCCAAACTCACCTAAATTACTTCGGCTATCAAAAATCACCCCCAACTACACTTTACAGCAACAAACTAAGCCCAATCACTTTAAAATTACAAAAAAATGCTAAAAATCATAACAAACTATACCAGAATCACCTAAATTACTTCGGCTACCGCAAATCACCCCCAACTATCCCTTACCACAACAAACCAAACGATATCATCTTAAAATTACTAAAAAAGGTATACAAATCATAACAAACTATGCCAGACTCACCTAAATTACTTCGGCTACTCTAAATCATCACCAACTAACCTTTACCACAACAAACTAAACCCAATCACTTTTAAATTACAAAAAAATGCTACTAACCATAGCAAACTATGCCAAACTCACCTAAATTACTTCGGCTACCATAAATCATCACCAACTAACCCTTACCACAACAAACTAAACCCAATCACTTTTAAATTACAAAAAAATGCTACTAAACATAGCAAACTTTGCCAAACTCACCTAAATTACTTCGGCTATCAAAAATTACCCCCAACTACACTTTACAGCAACAAACTAAGCCCAATCACTTTAAAATTACAAAAAAATGCTAAAAATCATAACAAACTGTACCAGAATCACCTAAATTTCTTCGGCTACCGTAAATCACCCCCAACTATCTCTTACCACAACAAACCAAACCATATAATCTTAAAATTACAAAAAAAGGTGTACAAATCATAACAAACTATGCCAGACTCACCTAAATTACTTCGGCTACTCTAAATCATCACCAACTAACCCTTACCACAACAAACTAAACCCAATCACTTTTAAATTACAAAAAAATGCTACTAACCATAGCAAACTATGCCAAACTCACCTAAATTACTTCGGCTATCAAAAATCACCCCCAACTACATTTTACAGCAATAAACTAAGCCCAATCACTTTAAAATTACAAAAAAATCATAACAAACTATACCAGAATCACCTAAATTACTTCGGCTATCAAAAATCACCCCCAACTACACTTTACAGCAACAAATTAGGCCCAATCACTTTAAAATTACAAAAAAATGCTAAAAATCATAACAAACTATACCAGAATCACCTAAATTACTTCGGCTACCGTAAATCACTCCCAACTATCCCTTACCACAACAAACCAAACCATATCATCTTAAAATTACAAAAAAAGGTGTACAAATCATAACAAACTATGCCAAACTCACCTAAATTACTTCGGCTACCATAAATTATCACCAACTAACCCTTACCACAACAAACTAAACCCAATCAATTTTAAATTACAAAAAAATGCTACTAACCATAGCAAACTATGCCAAACTCACCTAAATTACTTCGGCTATCAAAAATCACGCCCAACTACACTTTACAGCAACAAACTAAGCCCAATCACTTTAAAATTATAAAAAAATGCTAAAAATCTCAACAAACTATACCAGAATCACCTAAATTACTTCGGCTACCGTAAATCACCCCCAATTATCCCTTACCACAACAAACCAAACCATATCATCTTAAAATTACAAAAAAAGATGTACAAAGCATAACAAACTATGCCAAACTCACCTAAATTACTTCGGCTACCATAAATCATCACCAACTAACCCTTACCACAACAAACTAAACCCAATCATTTTTTAAATTACAAAAAAATGCTACTAAACATAGCAAACTATGCCAAACTCACCTAAATTACTTCGGCTATCAAAAATCACCCCCAACTACACTTTACAGCAACAAACTAAGCCCAATCACTTTAAAATTACAAAAAAATGCTAAAAATCATAACAAACTGTACCAGAATCACCTAAATTACTTCGGCTACCGTAAATCACCCCCAACTATCCCTTACCACAACAAACCAAACCAGATCATATTAAAATTACAAAAAAAGGTGTACAATTCATAACAAACTATGCCAGACTCACCTAAATTACTTAGGCTACTCTAAATCATCACCAACTAACCCTTACCACAACAAACTAAACCCAATCACTTTTAAATTACAAAAAAATGCTACTAAACATAGCAAACTATGCCAAACTCACCTAAATTACTTCGGCTATCAAAAATCACCCCCAACTACACTTTACAGCAACAAACTAAGCCCAATCACTTTAAAATTACAAAAAAATGCTAAAAATCATAACAAACTATACCAGAATCACCTAAATTACTTCGGCTACCGCAAATCACCCCCAACTATCCCTTACCACAACAAACCAAACGATATCATCTTAAAATTACTAAAAAAGGTATACAAATCATAACAAACTATGCCAGACTCACCTAAATTACTTCGGCTACTCTAAATCATCACCAACTAACCCTTACCACAACAAACTAAACCCAATCACTTTTAAATTACAAAAAAATGCTACTAACCATAGCAAACTATGCCAAACTCACCTAAATTACTTCGGCTACCATAAATCATCACCAACTAACCCTTACCACAACAAACTAAACCCAATCACTTTTAAGTTACAAAAAAATGCTACTAAACATAGCAAACTATGCCAAACTCACCTAAATTACTTCGGCTATCAAAAATTACCCCCAACTACACTTTACAGCAACAAACTAAGCCCAATCACTTTAAAATTACAAAAAAATGCTAAAAATCATAACAAACTGTACCAGAATCACCTAAATTACTTCGGCTACCGTAAATCACCCCCAACTATCTGTTACCACAACAAACCAAACCATATCATCTTAAAATTACAAAAAAAGGTGTACAAATCATAACAAACTATGCCAGACTCACCTAAATTACTTCGGCTACTCTAAATCATCACCAACTAACCCTTACCACAACAAACTAAACCCAATCACTTTTAAATTACAAAAAAATGCTACTAACCATAGCAAACTATGCCAAACTCACCTAAATTACTTCGGCTACCATAAATCATCACCAACTAACCCTTACCACAACAAACTAAACCCAATCACTTTTAAATTACAAAAAAATGCTACTAAACATAGCAAACTTTGCCAAACTCACCTAAATTACTTCGGCTATCAAAAATTACCCCCAACTACACTTTACAGCAACAAACTAAGCCCAATCACTTTAAAATTACAAAAAAATGCTAAAAATCATAACAAACTGTACCAGAATCACCTAAATTTCTTCGGCTACCGTAAATCACCCCCAACTATCTCTTACCACAACAAACCAAACCATATAATCTTAAAATTACAAAAAAAGGTGTACAAATCATAACAAACTATGCCAGACTCACCTAAATTACTTCGGCTACTCTAAATCATCACCAACTAACCCTTACCACAACAAACTAAACCCAATCACTTTTAAATTACAAAAAAATGCTACTAACCATAGCAAACTATGCCAAACTCACCTAAATTACTTCGGCTATCAAAAATCACCCCCAACTACACTTTACAGCAATAAACTAAGCCCAATCACTTTAAAATTACAAAAAAATCATAACAAACTATACCAGAATCACCTAAATTACTTCGGCTATCAAAAATCACCCCCAACTACACTTTACAGCAACAAATTAGGCCCAATCACTTTAAAATTACAAAAAAATGCTAAAAATCATAACAAACTATACCAGAATCACCTAAATTACTTCGGCTACCGTAAATCACTCCCAACTATCCCTTACCACAACAAACCAAACCATATCATCTTAAAATTACAAAAAAAGGTGTACAAATCATAACAAACTATGCCAAACTCACCTAAATTACTTCGGCTACCATAAATTATCACCAACTAACCCTTACCACAACAAACTAAACCCAATCAATTTTAAATTACAAAAAAATGCTACTAACCATAGCAAACTATGCCAAACTCACCTAAATTACTTCGGCTATCAAAAATCACGCCCAACTACACTTTACAGCAACAAACTAAGCCCAATCACTTTAAAATTACAAAAAAATGCTAAAAATCTCAACAAACTATACCAGAATCACCTAAATTACTTCGGCTACCGTAAATCACCCCCAATTATCCCTTACCACAACAAACCAAACCATATCATCTTAAAATTACAAAAAAAGATGTAAAAAGCATAACAAACTATGCCAAACTCACCTAAATTACTTCGGCTACCATAAATCATCACCAACTAACCCTTACCACAACAAACTAAACCCAATCATTTTTTAAATTACAAAAAAATGCTACTAAACATAGCAAACTATGCCAAACTCACCTAAATTACTTCGGCTATCAAAAATCACCCCCAACTACACTTTACAGCAACAAACTAAGCCCAATCACTTTAAAATCACAAAAAAATGCTAAAAATCATAACAAACTGTACCAGAATCACCTAAATTACTTCGGCTACCGTAAATCACCCCCAACTATCCCTTACCACAACAAACCAAACCAGATCATCTTAAAATTACAAAAAAAGGTGTACAATTCATAACAAACTATGCCAGACTCACCTAAATTACTTAGGCTACTCTAAATCATCACCAACTAACCCTTACCACAACAAACTAAACCCAATCACTTTTAAATTACAAAAAAATGCTACTAAACATAGCAAACTATGCCAAACTCACCTAAATTACTTCGGCTATCAAAAATCACCCCCAACTACACTTTACAGCAACAAACTAAGCCCAATCACTTTAAAATTACAAAAAAATGCTAAAAATCATAACAAACTATACCAGAATCACCTAAATTACTTCGGCTAACGCAAATCACCCCCAACTATCCCTTACCACAACAAACCAAACGATATCATCTTAAAATTACTAAAAAAGGTATACAAATCATAACAAACTATGCCAGACTCACCTAAATTACTTCGGCTACTCTAAATCATCACCAACTAACCCTTACCACAACAAACTAAACCCAATCACTTTTAAATTACAAAAAAATGCTACTAACCATAGCAAACTATGCCAAACTCACCTAAATTACTTCGGCTACCATAAATCATCACCAACTAACCCTTACCACAACAAACTAAACCCAATCACTTTTAAATTACAAAAAAATGCTACTAAACATAGCAAACTATGCCAAACTCACCTAAATTACTTCGGCTATCAAAAATTACCCCCAACTACACTTTACAGCAACAAACTAAGCCCAATCACTTTAAAATTACAAAAAAATGCTAAAAATCATAACAAACTGTACCAGAATCACCTAAATTACTTCGGCTACCGTAAATCACCCCCAACTATCTGTTACCACAACAAACCAAACCATATCATCTTAAAATTACATAAAAAGGTGTACAAATCATAACAAACTATGCCAGACTCACCTAAATTACTTCGGCTACTCTAAATCATCACCAACTAACCCTTACCACAACAAACTAAACATAATCACTTTTAAATTACAAAAAAATGCTACTAACCATAGCAAACTATGCCAAACTCACCTAAATTACTTCGGCTATCAAAAATCACCCCCAACTACACTTTACAGCAATAAACTAAGCCCAATCACTTTAAAATTACAAAAAAATCATAACAAACTATACCAGAATCACCTAAATTACTTCGGCTATCAAAAATCACCCCCAACTACACTTTACAGCAACAAATTAGGCCCAATCACTTTAAAATTACAAAAAAATGCTAAAAATCATAACAAACTATACCAGAATCACCTAAATTACTTCGACTACCGTAAATCACTCCCAACTATCCCTTACCACAACAAACCAAACCATATCATCTTAAAATTACAAAAAAAGGTGTACAAATCATAACAAACTATGCCAAACTCACCTAAATTACTTCGGCTACCATAAATTATCACCAACTAACCCTTACCACAACAAACTAAACCCAATCAATTTTAAATTACAAAAAAATGCTACTAACCATAGCAAACTATGCCAAACTCACCTAAATTACTTCGGCTATCAAAAATCACGCCCAACTACACTTTACAGCAACAAACTAAGCCCAATCACTTTAAAATTACAAAAAAATGCTAAAAATCTCAACAAACTATACCAGAATCACCTAAATTACTTCGGCTACCGTAAATCACCCCCAATTATCCCTTACCACAACAAACCAAACCATATCATCTTAAAATTACAAAAAAAGATGTACAAAGCATAACAAACTATGCCAGACTCACCCAAATTACTTCGGCTACTCTAAATCATCACCAACTAACCCTTACCACAACAAACTAAACCCAATCATTTTTAAATTACAAAAAAATGCTACTAACCATAGCAAACTATGCCAAACTCACCTAAATTACTTCGGCTACCATAAATCATCACCAACTAACCCTTACCACAACAAACTAAGCCCAATCACTTTAAAATTACAAAAAAATGCTAAAAATCATAACAAACTGTACCAGAATCACCTAAATTACTTCGGCTACCATAAATCACCCCCAACTATCCGTCACCACAACAAACCAAACCATATCATCTTAAAATTACAAAAAAAGGTGTACAAATCATAACAAACTATGCCAGACTCACCTAAATTTATTCGGCTACTCTAAATCATCACCAACTAACCCTTACCACAACAAACTGAACCCAATCACTTTTAAATTACAAAAAAATGCTACTAACCATAACACACTATGCCAAACTCACCTAAATTACTTCGGGTATCAAAAATTACCCCCAACTACACTTTACAGCAACAAACTAAGCCCAATCACTTTTAAATTACAAAAAAATGCTAGAAATTATAACAAACTATACCAGAATCACCTAAATTACTTCGGCTATCGTAAATCACCCCCAACTAACCCTTACCACAACAAACTAAACCCAATCACTTTTAAATTACAAAAAATGCTACTAACCATAGCAAACTATGCCAAACTCACCCAAATTACTTCGGCTATCAAAAATCACCCCCAACTACACTTTACAGCAACAAACTAAGCCCAATCACTTTAAAATTACAAAAAAATGCTAAGAATCATAACAAACTATACCAGAATCACCTAAATTACTTCGGCTACCGTAAATCACCCCCAACTATCCGTTACCACAACAAACCAAACCATATCATCTTAAAATTACAAAAAAAGGTGTACAAATCATAACAAACTATGCCAGACTCACCTAAATTACTTCGGCTACTCTAAATCATCACCAACTAACCCTTACCACAACAAACTAAACCCAATCATTTTAAATTACAAAAAAATGCTACTAACCATAACACACTATGCCAAACTCACCTAAATTACTTCGGGTATCAAAAATTACCCCCAACTACACTTTACAGCAACAAACTAAGCCCAATCACTTTAAAATTACAAAAAAATGCTAGAAATTATAACAAACTATACCAGAATCACCTAAATTACTTCGGCTATCGTAAATCACCCCCAACTAACCCTTACCACAACAAACTAAACCCAATCACTTTTAAATTACAAAAAATGCTACTAACCATAGCAAACTATGCCAAACTCACCCAAATTACTTCGGCTATCAAAAATCACCCCCAACTACACTTTACAGCAACAAACTAAGCCCAATCACTTTAAAATTACAAAAAAATGCTAAGAATCATAACAAACTATACCAGAATCACCTAAATTACTTCGGCTACCGTAAATCACCCCCAACTATCCCTTACCACAACAAACCAAACGATATCATCTTAAAATTACTAAAAAAGGTGTACAAATCATAACAAACTATGCCAAACTCACCTAAATTACTTCGGCTACCATAAATCATCACCAACTAACCCTTACCACAACAAACTAAACCCAATCATTTTTAAATTACAAAAAAATGCTACTAAACATAGCAAACTATGCTAAACTCACCTAAATTACTTCGGCTATCAAAAATTACCCTCAACTACACTTTACAGCAACAAATTAAGCCCAATCACTTTAAAATTACAAAAAAATGCTAAAAATCATTACAAACTACCAGAATCACCTAAATTACTTCGGCTACCGTAAATCACTCCCAACTATCCCTTACCACAACAAACCAAACTATATCATCTTAAAATTACAAAAAAAGGTGTACAAATCATAACAAACTATGCTAAACTCACCTAAATTACTTCGGCTACCATAAATTATCACCAACTAACCCTTACCACAACAAACTAAACCCAATCAGTTTTAAATTACAAAAAAATGCTACTAACCATAGCAAACTATGCCAAACTCACCTAAATTACTTCGGCTATCAAAAATCACGCCCAACTACACTTTACAGCAACAAACTAAGCCCAATCACTTTAAAATTACAAAAAACTGCTAAAAATCTCAACAAACTATACCAGAATCACCTAAATTACTTCGGCTACCGTAAATCACCCCCAATTATCCCTTACCACAACAAACCAAACCATATCATCTTAAAATTACAAAAAAAGATGTACAAAGCATAACAAACTATGCCAGACTCACCCAAATTACTTCGGCTACTCTAAATCATCACCAACTAACCCTTACCACAACAAACTAAACCCAATCACTTTTAAATTACAAAAAAATGCTACTAACCATAGCAAACTATGCCAAACTCACCTAAATTACTTCGGCTACCATAAATCATCACCAACTAACCCTTACCACAACAAACTAAGCCCAATCACTTTAAAATTACAAAAAAATGCTAAAAATCATAACAAACTATACCAGAATCACCTAAATTACTTCGGCTACCGTAAATCACCCCCAACTATCCCTTACCACAACAAACCAAACCATATCATCTTAAAATTACAAAAAAAGTTGTACAAATCATAACAAACTATGCCAGACTCACCTAAATTACTTCGGCTACTCTAAATCATCACCAACTAACCCTTACCACAACAAATTAAACCCAATCACTTTTATATTACAAAAAAATGCTACTGACCATAGCAAACTATGCCAAACTCACCTAAATTACTTCGGCTATCAAAAATCACCCCCAACTACACTTTACAGCAATAAACTAAGCCCAATCACTTTAAAATTACAAAAAAATCATAACAAACTATACCAGAATCACCTAAATTACTTCGGCGACCGTAAATAACCCCCAACTATCCCTTACCACAACAAACCAAACCATATCATCTTAAAATTACAAAAAAAGGTGTACAAATCATAACAAACTATGCCAGACTCACCTAAATTACTTCGGCTACTCTAAATCATCACCAACTAACCCTTACCACAACAAACTAAACCCAATCACTTTTAAATTACACAAAAATGCTACTAACCATAGCAAACTATGCCAAACTCACCTAAATTACTTCAGTTCTTAAAAATCACTTCCAACTACACTTTACAGCAACAAACTAAGCCCAATCACTTTAAAATTACAAAAAAATGCTAAAAATCATAACAAACTATACCAGAATGACCTAAATTACTTCGGGTACCGTAAATCACCCTTAATTATCTTTTACCACAACAAACCAAACCATATCATCTTAAAATTACAAAAAAAGGTGTTCAAATCATAACAAACTATGCCAGACTCACCTAAATTACTTCGGCTACTCTAAATCATCACCAACTAACCCTTACCACAACAAACTAAATCCAATTAATTTTAAATTACAAAAAAATGCTACTAACCATAGCAAACTATGCCAAACTCACCTAAATTACTTCGGCTATCAAAAATCACCACCAACTACACTTTACAGCAACAAACTAAGCCCAATCACTTTAAAATTACAAAAAAATTCTAAAAATCATAACAAACTATACCAGAATCACCTAAATTACTTCGGCTATCAAAAATCACCCCCAACTACACTTTACAGCAACAAACTAAGCCCAATCACTTTAAAATTACAAAAAAATTCTAAAAATCATAACAAACTATACCAGAATCACCTAAATTACTTCGGCTACCGTAAATCACCCCCAACTATCCCTTACCACAACAAACCAAACTATATCATCTTAAAATTACAAAAAAAGGTGTACAAATCATAACAAACTATGCCAGATTCACCTAAATTACTTCGGCTACTCTAAATCATCACCAACTAACCCTTACCACAACAAACTAAACCTAATCACTTTTAAATTACAAAAAAATGCTACTAACGATAGCAAACTATGCCAAACTCACCTAAATTACATCGGCTACCATAAATCATCACCAACCAACCCTTACCACAACAAACTAAACCCAATCAATTTTAAATTACAAAAAAATGCTACTAACCATAGCAAACTATGCCAAACTCAGATAAATTACTTCGGCTATCAAAAATCACCCCCAACTACACTTTACAGCAACAAACTATGCCCAATCACTTTAAAATTACAAAAAAATGCTAAAAATCATCACAAACTGTACCAGAATCACCTAAATTACTTCGGCTACCGTAAATCACCCTCAACTATCCCTTACCACAACAAACCAAACCATATCATCTTAAAATTACAAAAAAGGTGTACAAATCATAACAAACTATGCTAGACTCACCTAAATTACTTCGGCTACTCTAAATCATCACCAACTAACCCTTACCACAACAAACTAAACCCAATCACTTTTAAATTACAAAAAAATGCTACTAACCATAGCAAACTATGCCTAACTCACCTAAATTACTTCGGCTATCAAAAATCACCCCCAACTACACTTTACAGCAACAAACTAAGCCCAATCACTTTAAAAATACAAAAAAATGCTAAAAATCAAAACAAACTATACCAGAAGCACCTAAATTACTTCGGCTACCGTAAATCACCCCCAACTTTCCCTTACCACAACAAACCAAACCATATCATCTTAAAATTACAAAAAAAGGTGTACAAATCATAACAAACTATGCCAGACTCACCTAAAATACTTTGGCTACTCTAAATCATCACCAACTAACCCCTACCACAACAAACTAAACCCAATCACTTTTAAATTACAAAAAAATGCTACTAACCATAGCAAACTATGCCAAACTCACCTAAATTACTTCGGCTATCAAAAATCACCCCCAACTACACTTTACAGCAACAAACTAAGCCCAATCACTTTAAAATTACAATAAAATGCTAAAAATTATAACAAATAATACCAGAATCACCTAAATTACTTCGGCTACCGTAAATCGCCCCCAACTATCCCTTACCACAACAAACCAAACCATATCATCTTAAAATTACAAAAAAAGGTGTACAAATCATAACAAACTATGCCAGACTCACCTAAATTACTTCGGCTACTCTAAATCATCACCAACTAACCCTTACCACAACAAACTAAACCCAATCACTTTTAAATTACAAAAAAATGCTACTAACCATAGCAAACTTTGTCAAACTCACCTAATTTACTTCGGCTATCAAAAATCACCCCCAACTACACTTTACAGCAACAAACTAAGCCCAATCACTTTAAAAATACAAAAAAATGCTAAAAATCAAAACAAACTATACCAGAATCACCTAAATTACTTCGGCTACCGTAAATCACCCCCAACTATCCCTTACCACAACAAACCAAACCATATCATCTTAAAATTAAAAAAAAGGTGTACAAATCATAACAAACTATGCCAGACTCACCTAAATTACTTCGGCTACACTAAATCATCACCAACTAACCCTTACCACAACAAACTAAACCCAATCACTTTTAAATTACAAAAAAATGCTACTAACCTTAGCAAACTATGCCAAACTCACCTAAATTACTTCGGCTATCAAAAATCACCCCCAACTACACTTTACAGCAACAAACTAAACCCAATCACTTTAAAATTACAAAAAAATCATAACAAACTATGCCAGACTCACCTAAATTACTTCGGCTACTCTAAATCATCACCAACTAACCCTTACCACAACAAACTAAACCCAATCACTTTTAAATTACACAAAAATGCTACTAACCATAGCAAACTATGCCAAACTCACCTAAATTACTTCAGTTCTTAAAAATCACTTCCAACTACACTTTACAGCAACAAACTAAGCCCAATCACTTTAAAATTACAAAAAAATGCTAAAAATCATAACAAACTATACCAGAATGACCTAAATTACTTCGGGTACCGTAAATCACCCTTAATTATCTTTTACCACAACAAACCAAACCATATCATCTTAAAATTACAAAAAAAGGTGTTCAAATCATAACAAACTATGCCAGACTCACCTAAATTACTTCGGCTACTCTAAATCATCACCAACTAACCCTTACCACAACAAACTAAATCCAATTAATTTTAAATTACAAAAAAATGCTACTAACCATAGCAAACTATGCCAAACTCACCTAAATTACTTCGGCTATCAAAAATCACCACCAACTACACTTTACAGCAACAAACTAAGCCCAATCACTTTAAAATTACAAAAAAATTCTAAAAATCATAACAAACTATACCAGAATCACCTAAATTACTTCGGCTATCAAAAATCACCCCCAACTACACTTTACAGCAACAAACTAAGCCCAATCACTTTAAAATTACAAAAAAATTCTAAAAATCATAACAAACTATACCAGAATCACCTAAATTACTTCGGCTACCGTAAATCACCCCCAACTATCCCTTACCACAACAAACCAAACCATATCATCTTAAAATTACAAAAAAGGTGTACAAATCATAACAAACTATGCTAGACTCACCTAAATTACTTCGGCTACTCTAAATCATCACCAACTAACCCTTACCACAACAAACTAAACCCAATCACTTTTAAATTACAAAAAAATGCTACTAACCATAGCAAACTATGCCTAACTCACCTAAATTACTTCGGCTATCAAAAATCACCCCCAACTACACTTTACGGCAACAAACTAAGCCCAATCACTTTAAAAATACAAAAAAATGCTAAAAATCAAAACAAACTATACCAGAATCACCTAAATTACTTCGGCTACCGTAAATCACCCCCAACTATCCCTTACCACAACAAACCAAACCATATCATTTTAAAATTACAAAAAAAGGTGTACAAATCATAACAAACTATGCCAGACTCACCTAAATTACTTTGGCTACTCTAAATCATCACCAACTAACCCCTACCACAACAAACTAAACCCAATCACTTTTAAATTACAAAAAAATGCTACTAACCATAGCAAACTATGCCAAACTCACCTAAATTACTTCGGCTATCAAAAATCACCCCCAACTACACTTTACAGCAACAAACTAACCCCAATCACTTTAAAATTACAATAAAATGCTAAAAATTATAACAAACTATACCAGAATCACCTAAATTACTTCGGCTACCGTAAATCGCCCCCAACTATCCCTTACCACAACAAACCAAACCATATCATCTTAAAATTACAAAAAAAGGTGTACAAATCATAACAAACTATGCCAGACTCACCTAAATTACTTCGGCTACTCTAAATCATCACCAACTAACCCTTACCACAACAAACTAAACCCAATCACTTTTAAATTACAAAAAAATGCTACTAACCATAGCAAACTTTGTCAAACTCACCTAATTTACTTCGGCTATCAAAAATCACCCAAACTACACTTTACAGCAACAAAGTAAGCCCAATCACTTTAAAAATACAAAAAAATGCTAAAAATCAAAACAAACTATACCAGAATCACCTAAATTACTTCGGCTACCGTAAATCACCCCCAACTATCCCTTACCACAACAAACCAAACCATAGCATCTTAAAATTAAAAAAAAGGTGTACAAATCATAACAAACTATGCCAGACTCACCTAAATTACTTCGGCTACACTAAATCATCACCAACTAACCCTTACCACAACAAACTAAACCCAATCACTTTTAAATTACAAAAAAATGCTACAAACCTTAGCAAACTATGCCAAACTCACCTAAATTACTTCGGCTATCAAAAATCACCCCCAACTACACTTTACAGCAACAAACTAAACCCAATCACTTTAAAATTACAAAAAAATGCTAAAAATCATAACAAACTAGACCAGAATCACCTAAATTAGTTCGGCTACCGTAAATCACCCCCAACTATCCCTTACCACAACAAACCAAACCATATCATCTTAAAATTACAAAAAAGGTGTACAAATCATAACAAACTATGCTAGACTCACCTAAATTACTTCGGCTAATTTAAATCATCACCAACTAACCCTTACCACAACAAACTAAACCAAATCACTTTTAAATTACAAAAAAATGCTACTAACCATAGCAAACTATGCAAAACTTATTTAAATTACTTTGGCTTTCAAAAATCACCCCCAACTACACTTTACAGCAACAAACTAAGCCCAATCACTTTAAAGTTACAAAAAAATGCTAAAAATCATAACAAACTATACCTGAATCACCTAAATTACTTCGGCTACCGTAAATCACCCCCAACTATCCCTTACCACAACAAACCAAACCATATCATCTTAAAATTACAAAAAAAGGTGTACAAATCATAACAAACTATGCCAGACTTACCCAAATTACTTCGGCTACTCTAAATCATCACCAACTAACCCTTACCACAACAAACTAAACCCAATCACTTTTAAATTACAAAAACATGCTACTAACCATAGCAAACTATGCCAAACTCACCTAAATTACTTCGGCTATCAAAAATCACCACCAACTACACTTTACAGCAACAAACTAAGCCCAATCACTTTAAAATTACAAAAAAATTCTAAAAATCATAACAAACTATACCAGAATCACCTAAATTACTTCGGCTATCAAAAATCACCCCCAACTACACTTTACAGCAACAAACTAAGCCCAATCACTTTAAAATTACAAAAAAATTCTAAAAATCATAACAAACTATACCAGAATCACCTAAATTACTTCGGCTACCGTAAATCACCCCCAACTATCCCTTACCACAACAAACCAAACTATATCATCTTAAAATTACAAAAAAAGGTGTACAAATCATAACAAACTATGCCAGATTCACCTAAATTACTTCGGCTACTCTAAATCATCACCAACTAACCCTTACCACAACAAACTAAACCCAATCACTTTTAAATTACAAAAAAATGCTACTAACGATAGCAAACTATGACAAACTCACCTAAATTACATCGGCTACCATAAATCATCACCAACCAACCCTTACCACAACAAACTAAACCCAATCAATTTTAAATTACAAAAAAATGCTACTAACCATAGCAAACTATGCCAAACTCAGATAAATTACTTCGGCTATCAAAAATCACCCCCAACTACACTTTACAGCAACAAACTATGCCCAATCACTTTAAAATTACAAAAAAATGCTAAAAATCATCACAAACTGTACCAGAATCACCTAAATTACTTCGGCTACCGTAAATCAGCCTCAACTATCCCTTACCACAACAAACCAAACCATATCATCTTAAAATTACAAAAAAGGTGTACAAATCATAACAAACTATGCTAGACTCACCTAAATTACTTCGGCTACTCTAAATCATCACCAACTAACCCTTACCACAACAAACTAAACCCAATCACTTTTAAATTACAAAAAATGCTACTAACCATAGCAAACTATGCCTAACTCACCTAAATTACTTCGGCTATCAAAAATCACCCCCAACTACACTTTACAGCAACAAACTAAGCCCAATCACTTTAAAATTACAAAAAAATGCTAAAAATTATAACAAACTATACCAGAATCACCTAAATGACTTCGGCTACCGTAAATCACCCCCAACTATACCTTACCACAACAAACCAAACCATATCATCTTAAAATTACAAAAAAAGGTGTACAAATCATAACAAACTTTGCCAGACTCACCTAAATTACTTCGGCTACTCTAAATCATCACCAACTAACCCTTACCACAACAAACTAAACCCAATCACTTTTAAATTACAAAAAAATGCTACTAACCATAGCAAACTATGCCAAACTCACCTAAATTACTTCGGCTATCAAAAATCACCCCCAACTACACTTTACAGCAACAAACTAAGCCCAATCACTTAAAAATTACAAAAAAATGCTAAAAATCATAACAAACTATACCAGAATCACCTAAATTACTTCGGCTACCGTAAATCACCCCCAACTATCCCTTACCACAACAAACCAAACCATATCATCTTAAAATTACAAAAAAAGGTGTACAAATCATAACAAACTATGCCAGACTCACCTAAATTACTTCGGCTACTCTAAATCATCACCAACTAACCCTTACCACAACAAACTAAACGCAATCACTTTTAAATTACAAAAAATGCTACTAACCTTAGCAAACTATGCCAAACTCACCCAAATTACTTCGGCTACCATAAATCATCACCAACTAACCCTTACCACAACAAACTAAACCCAATCAATTTTAAATTACAAAAAAATGCTACTAACCATAGCAAACTATGCCAAACTCACCTAAATTACTTCGGCTATCAAAAATCACCCCCAACTACACTTTACAGCAACAAACTAAGCCCAATCACTATAAAATTACAAAAAAATGCTAAAAATCATAACAAACTATACCAGAATCACCTAAATTACTTCAGGCACCGTAAATCAACTCAACTATCCCTTACCACAACAAACCAAACCATATCATCTTAAAATTACAAAAAAAGGTGTACAAATCATAACAAACTATGCTAGACTCACCTAAATTACTTCGGCTACTTTAAATCATCACCAACTAACCCTTACCACAACAAACTAAACCCAGTCACTTTTAAATTACAAAAAAATGCTACTAACCATAGCAAACTATGCCAAACTTACCTAAATCACTTCGGCTATCAAAAAACACCTCCAACTACACTTTACATCAACAAACTAAGCCCAATCACTTTAAAATTACAAAAAAATGCTAAAAATCATAACAAACTATACCAGAATCACCTAAATTACTTCGGCTACCGTAAATCACCCCTAACTATCCCTTACCACAACAAACCAAACCATATCATCTTAAAATTACAAAAAAAAGTGTACAAATCATAACAAACTATGCCAGACTCACCTAAATTACTTCGGCTACTCTAAATCATCACCAACTAACCCTTACCACAACAAACTAAACCCAATCACTTTAAATTACAAAAAAATGCTACTAACCATAGCAAACTATGCCAAACTCACCTAAATTACTTCAGTTCTCAAAAATCACTCCCAACTACACTTTACAGCAACAAACTAAGCCCAATCACTTTAAAATTACAAAAAAATGCTAAAAATCATAACAAACTATACCAGAATGACCTAAATTACTTCGGGTACCGTAAATCACCCCCAATTATCCCTTACCACAACAAACCAAACCATATCATCTTAAAATTACAAAAAAAGGTGTACAAATCATAACAAACTATGCCAGACTCACCTAAATTACTTTGGCTACTCTAAATCATCACCAACTAACCCCTACCACAACAAACTAAACCCAATCACTTTTAAATTACAAAAAAATGCTACTAACCATAGCAAACTATGCCAAACTCCCTTAAATTACTTTGGCTATCAAAAATCACCCCCAACTACACTTTACAGCAACAAACTAAGCCCAATCACTTTAAAATTACAATAAAATGCTAAAAATTATTACAAACTATACCAGAATCACCTAAATTACTTCGGCTACCGTAAATCGCCCCCAACTATCCCTTACCACAACAAACCAAACCATATCATCTTAAAATTACAAAAAAAGGTGTACAAATCATAACAAACTATGCCAGACTCACCTAAATTACTTCGGCTACTCTAAATCATCACCAACTAACCCTTACCACAACAAACTAAATCCAATTAATTTTAAATAACAAAAAAATGCTACTAACTATAGCAAACTATGCCAAACTCACCTAAATTACTTCGGCTATCAAAAATCACCCCCAACTAAACTTTACAGCAATAAACTAAGCCCAATCACTTTAAAATTACAAAAAAATGCTAAAAAGCATAACAAACTATACCAGAATCACCTAAATTACTTCGGCTACCGTAAATCACCCCCAACTATCCCTTACCACAACAAACCAAACCATATCATCTTAAAATTACAAAAAAAGGTGTACAAATCATAATAAACTATGCCAGACTCACCTAAATTACTTTGGCTACTCTAAATCATCACCAACTAATCCCTACCACAACAAACAAAACCCAATCACTTTTAAATTACAAAAAAATGCTACTAACCATAGCAAACTATGCCTAACTCACCTAAATTACTTCGGCTATCAAAAATCACCCCCAACTACACTTTACAGCAACAAACTAAGCCCAATCACTTTAAAATTACAATAAAATGCTAAAAATTATTACAAACTATACCAGAATCACCTAAATTACTTTGGCTACCGTAAATCGCCCCCAACTATCCCTTACCACAACAAACCAAACTATATCATCTCAAAATTACAAAAAAAGGTGTACAAATCATAACAAACTATGCCAGACTCACCTAAATTACTTCGGCTACTCTAAATCATCACCAACTAACCCTTACCACAACAAACTAAATCCAATTAATTTTAAATTACAAAAAAATGCTACTAACTATAGCAAACTATGCCAAACTCACCTAAATTACTTCGGCTATCAAAAATCACCCCCAACTAAACTTTACAGCAATAAACTAAGCCCAATCACTTTAAAATTACAAAAAAATGCTAAAAATCATAACAAACTACACCAGAATCACCTAAATTAGTTCGGCTACCGTAAATCACCCCCAACTATCCCTTACCACAACAAACCAAACCATATCATCTTAAAATTACAAAAGAAGGTGTACAAATCATAACAAACTATGCTAGACTCACCTAAATTACTTCGGCTAATTTAAATCATCACCAACTAACCCTTACCACAACAAACTAAACCAAATCACTTTTAAATTACAAAAAAATGCTACTAACCATAGCAAACTATGCCAAATTTATTTAAATTACTTCGGCTTTTAAAAATCACCCCCAACTACACTTTACAGCAACAAACTAAGCCCAATCACTTTAAAGTTACAAAAAAATGCTAAAAATCATAACAAACTATACCTGAATTACCTAAATTACTTCGGCTACCGTAAATCACCCCCAACTATCCCTTACCACAACAAACCAAACCATATCATCTTAAAATTACAAAAAAAGGTGTACAAATCATAACAAACTATGCCAGACTTACCCAAATTACTTCGGCTACTCTAAATCATCACCAACTAACCCTTACCACAACAAACTAAACCCAATCACTTTTAAATTACAAAAACATGCTACTAACCATAGCAAACTATGCCAAACTCACCTAAATTACTTCGGCTATCAAAAATCACCCCCAACTACACTTTACAGCAACAAACTAAGCCCAATCACTTTAAAATTACAATAAAATGCTAAAAATTATAACAAACTATACCAGAATCACCTAAATTACTTCGGCTACCGTAAATCGCCCCCAACTATCCCTTACCACAACAAACCAAACCATATCATCTTAAAATTACAAAAAAAGGTGTACAAATCATAACAAACTATGCCAGACTCACCTAAATTACTTCGGCTACTCTAAATCATCACCAACTAACCCTTACCACAACAAACTAAACCCAATCACTTTTAAATTACAAAAAAATGCTACTAACCATAGCAAACTTTGTCAAACTCACCTAATTTACTTCGGCTATCAAAAATCACCCCCAACTACACTTTACAGCAACAAACTAAGCCCAATCACTTTAAAAATACAAAAAAATGCTAAAAATCAAAACAAACTATACCAGAATCACCTAAATTACTTCGGCTACCGTAAATCACCCCCAACTATCCCTTACCACAACCAAACCATATCATCTTAAAATTAAAAAAAAGGTGTACAAATCATAACAAACTATGCCAGACTCACCTAAATTACTTCGGCTACACTAAATCATCACCAACTAACCCTTACCACAACAAACTAAACCCAATCACTTTTAAATTACAAAAAAATGCTACAAACCTTAGCAAACTATGCCAAACTCACCTAAATTAATTCGGCTATCAAAAATCACCCCCAACTACACTTTACAGCAACAAACTAAACCCAATCACTTTAAAATTACAAAAAAATGCTAAAAATCATAACAAACTAGACCAGAATCACCTAAATTAGTTCGGCTACCGTAAATCACCCCCAACTATCCCTTACCACAACAAACCAAACCATATCATTTTAAAATTACAAAAAAGGTGTACAAATCATAACAAACTATGCTAGACTCACCTAAATTACTTCGGCTAATTTAAATCATCACCAACTAACCCTTACCACAACAAACTAAACCAAATCACTTTTAAATTACAAAAAAATGCTACTAACCATAGCAAACTATGCAAAATTTATTTAAATTACTTTGGCTTTCAAAAATCACCCCCAACTACACTTTACAGCAACAAACTAAGCCCAATCACTTTAAAGTTACAAAAAAATGCTAAAAATCATAACAAACTATACCTGAATCACCTAAATTACTTCGGCTACCGTAAATCACCCCCAACTATCCCTTACCACAACAAACCAAACCATATCATCTTAAAATTACAAAAAAAGGTGTACAAATCATAACAAACTATGCCAGACTTACCCAAATTACTTCGGCTACTCTAAATCATCACCAACTAACCCTTACCACAACAAACTAAACCCAATCACTTTTAAATTACAAAAACATGCTACTAACCATAGCAAACTATGCCAAACTCACCTAAATTACTTCGGCTATCAAAAATCACCACCAACTACACTTTACAGCAACAAACTAAGCCCAATCACTTTAAAATTACAAAAAAATTCTAAAAATCATAACAAACTTTACCAGAATCACCTAAATTACTTCGGCTATCAAAAATCACCCCCAACTACACTTTACAGCAACAAACTAAGCCCAATCACTTTAAAATTACAAAAAAATTCTAAAAATCATAACAAACTATACCAGAATCACCTAAATTACTTCGGCTATCGTAAATCACCCCCAACTATCCCTTACCACAACAAACCAAACTATATCATCTTAAAATTACAAAAAAAGGTGTACACATCATAACAAACTATGCCAGATTCACCTAAATTACTTCGGCTACTCTAAATCATCACCAACTAACCCTTACCACAACAAACTAAACCCAATCACTTTTAAATTACAAAAAAATGCTACTAACGATAGCAAACTATGCCAAACTCACCTAAATTACATCGGCTACCATAAATCATCACCAACCAACCCTTACCACAACAAACTAAACCCAATCAATTTTAAATTACAAAAAAATGCTACTAACCATAGCAAACTATGCCAAACTCAGATAAATTACTTCGGCTATCAAAAATCACCCCCAACTACACTTTACAGCAACAAACTAAACCCAATCACTTTAAAATTACAAAAAAATGCTAAAAATCATAACAAACTAGACCAGAATCACCTAAATTAGTTCGGCTACCGTAAATCACCCCCAACTATCCCTTACCACAACAAACCAAACCATATCATCTTAAAATTACAAAAAAGGTGTACAAATCATAACAAACTATGCTAGACTCACCTAAATTACTTCGGCTACTCTAAATCATCACCAACTAACCCTTACCACAACAAACTAAACCCAATCACTTTTAAATTACAAAAAAATGCTACTAACCATAGCAAACTATGCCTAACTCACCTAAATTACTTCGGCTATCAAAAATCACCCCCAACTACACTTTACAGCAACAAACTAAGCCCAATCACTTTAAAATTACAAAAAAATGCTAAAAATTATAACAAACTATACCAGAATCACCTAAATGACTTCGGCTACCGTAAATCACCCCCAACTATCCCTTACCACAACAAACCAAACCATATCATCTTAAAATTACAAAAAAAGGTGTACAAATCATAACAAACTTTGCCAGACTCACCTAAATTACTTCGGCTACTCTAAATCATCACCAACTAACCCTTACCACAACAAACTAAACCCAATCACTTTTAAATTACAAAAAAATGCTACTAACCATAGCAAACTATGCCAAACTCACCTAAATTACTTCGGCTCTCAAAAATCACCCCCAACTACACTTTACAGCAACAAACTAAGCCCAATCACTTAAAAATTACAAAAAAATGCTAAAAATCATAACAAACTATACCAGACTCACCTAAATTACTTCGGCTACCGTAAATCACCCCCAACTATCCCTTACCACAACAAACCAAACCATATCATCTTAAAATTACAAAAAAAGGTGTACAAATCATAACAAACTATGCCAGACTCACCTAAATTACTTCGGCTACTCTAAATCATCACCAACTAACCCTTACCACAACAAACTAAACGCAATCACTTTTAAATTACAAAAAATGCTACTAACCTTAGCAAACTATGCCAAACTCACCCAAATTACTTCGGCTACCATAAATCATCATCAACTAACCCTTACCACAACAAACTAAACCCAATCAATTTTAAATTACAAAAAAATGCTACTAACCATAGCAAACTATGCCAAACTCACCTAAATTACTTCGGCTATCAAAAATCACCCCCAACTACACTTTACAGCAACAAACTAAGCCCAATCACTATAAAATTACAAAAAAATGCTAAAAATCATAACAAACTATACCAGAATCAGATAAATTACTTCAGGCACCGTAAATCAACTCAACTATCCCTTACCACAACAAACCAAACCATATCATCTTAAAATTACAAAAAAAGGTGTACAAATCATAACAAACTATGCTAGACTCACCTAAATTACTTCGGCTACTTTAAATCATCACCAACTAACCCTTACCACAACAAACTAAACCCAGTCACTTTTAAATTACAAAAAAATGCTACTAACCATAGCAAACTATGCCAAACTTACCTAAATCACTTCGGCTATCAAAAAACACCTCCAACTACACTTTACATCAACAAACTAAGCCCAATCACTTTAAAATTACAAAAAAATGCTAAAAATCATAACAAACTATACCAGAATCACCTAAATTACTTCGGCTACCGTAAATCACCCCTAACTATCCCTTACCACAACAAACCAAACCATATCATCTTAAAATTACAAAAAAAAGTGTACAAATCATAACAAACTATGCCAGACTCACCTAAATTACTTCGGCTACTTTAAATCATCACCAACTAACCCTTACCACAACAAACTAAACCCAGTCACTTTTAAATTACAAAAAAATGCTACTAACCATAGCAAACTATGCCAAACTTACCTAAATCACTTCGGCTATCAAAAAACACCTCCAACTACACTTTACATCAACAAACTAAGCCCAATCACTTTAAAATTACAAAAAAATGCTAAAAATCATAACAAACTATACCAGAATCACCTAAATTACTTCGGCTACCGTAAATCACCCCTAACTATCCCTTACCACAACAAACCAAACCATATCATCTTAAAATTACAAAAAAAAGTGTACAAATCATAACAAACTATGCCAGACTCACCTAAATTACTTCGGCTACTCTAAATCATCACCAACTAACCCTTACCACAACAAACTAAACCCAATCACTTTTAAATTACAAAAAAATGCTACTAACCATAGCAAACTATGCCAAACTCACCTAAATTACTTCGGCTATCAAAAATCACTCCCAACTACACTTTACAGCAACAAACTAAGCCCAATCACTTTAAAATTACAAAAAAATGCTAAAAATCATAACAAACTATACCAGAATGACCTAAATTACTTCGGGTACCGTAAATCACCCCCAATTATCCCTTACCACAACAAACCAAACCATATCATCTTAAAATTACAAAAAAAGGTGTACAAATCATAACAAACTATGCCAGACTCACCTAAATTACTTTGGCTACTCTAAATCATCACCAACTAACCCCTACTACAACAAACTAAACCCAATCACTTTTAAATTACAAAAAAATGCTACTAACCATAGCAAACTATGCCAAACTCCCTTAAATTACTTCGGCTATCAAAAATCACCCCCAACTACACTTTACAGCAACAAACTAAGCCCAATCACTTTAAAATTACAATAAAATGCTAAAAATTATTACAAACTATACCAGAATCACCTAAATTACTTCGGCTACCGTAAATCGCCCCCAACTATCCCTTACCACAACAAACCAAACCATATCATCTTAAAATTACAAAAAAAGGTGTACAAATCATAACAAACTATGCCAGACTCACCTAAATTACTTCGGCTACTCTAAATCATCACCAACTAACCCTTACCACAACAAACTAAATCCAATTAATTTTAAATAACAAAAAAATGCTACTAACTATAGCAAACTATGCCAAACTCACCTAAATTACTTCGGCTATCAAAAATCACCCCCAACTAAACTTTACAGCAATAAACTAAGCCCAATCACTTTAAAATTACAAAAAAATGCTAAAAAGCATAACAAACTATACCAGAATCACCTAAATTACTTCGGCTACCGTAAATCACCCCCAACTATCCCTTACCACAACAAACCAAACCATATCATCTTAAAATTACAAAAAAAGGTGTACAAATCATAATAAACTATGCCAGACTCACCTAAATTACTTTGGCTACTCTAAATCATCACCAACTAACCCCTACCACAACAAACAAAACCCAATCACTTTTAAATTACAAAAAAATGCTACTAACCATAGCAAACTATGCCTAACTCACCTAAATTACTTCGGCTATCAAAAATCACCCCCAACTACACTTTACAGCAACAAACTAAGCCCAATCACTTTAAAATTACAATAAAATGCTAAAAATTATTACAAACTATACCAGAATCACCTAAATTACTTTGGCTACCGTAAATCGCCCCCAACTATCCCTTACCACAACAAACCAAACTATATCATCTCAAAATTACAAAAAAAGGTGTACAAATCATAACAAACTATGCCAGACTCACCTAAATTACTTCGGCTACTCTAAATCATCACCAACTAACCCTTACCACAACAAACTAAATCCAATTAATTTTAAATTACAAAAAAATGCTACTAACTATAGCAAACTATGCCAAACTCACCTAAATTACTTCGGCTATCAAAAATCACCCCCAACTAAACTTTACAGCAATAAACTAAGCCCAATCACTTTAAAATTACAAAAAAATGCTAAAAATCATAACAAACTACACCAGAATCACCTAAATTAGTTCGGCTACCGTAAATCACCCCCAACTATCCCTTACCACAACAAACCAAACCATATCATCTTAAAATTACAAAAGAAGGTGTACAAATCATAACAAACTATGCTAGACTCACCTAAATTACTTCGGCTAATTTAAATCATCACCAACTAACCCTTACCACAACAAACTAAACCAAATCACTTTTAAATTACAAAAATATGCTACTAACCATAGCAAACTATGCCAAATTTATTTAAATTACTTCGGCTTTCAAAAATCACCCCCAACTACACTTTACAGCAACAAACTAAGCCCAATCACTTTAAAGTTACAAAAAAATGCTAAAAATCATAACAAACTATACCTGAATTACCTAAATTACTTCGGCTACCGTAAATCACCCCCAACTATCCCTTACCACAACAAACCAAACCATATCATCTTAAAATTACAAAAAAAGGTGTACAAATCATAACAAACTATGCCAGACTTACCCAAATTACTTCGGCTACTCTAAATCATCACCAACTAACCCTTACCACAACAAACTAAACCCAATCACTTTTAAATTACAAAAACATGCTACTAACCATAGCAAACTATGCCAAACTCACCTAAATTACTTCGGCTATCAAAAATCACCCCCAACTATACTTTACAGCAACAAACTAAGCCCAATCACTTTAAAATTACAAAAAAATTCTAAAAATCATAACAAACTATACCAGAATCACCTAAATTACTTCGGCTATCAAAAATCACCCCCAACTACACTTTACAGCAACAAACTAAGCCCAATCACTTTAAAATTACAAAAAAATTCTAAAAATCATAACAAACTATACCAGAATCACCTAAATTACTTCGGCTACCGTAAATCACCCCCAACTATCCCTTACCACAACAAACCAAACTATATCATCTTAAAATTACAAAAAAAGGTGTACAAATCATAACAAACTATGCCAGATTCACCTAAATTACTTCGGCTACTCTAAGTCATCACCAACTAACCCTTACCACAACAAACTAAACCCAATCACTTTTAAATTACAAAAAAATGCTACTAACGATAGCAAACTATGCCAAACTCACCTAAATTACATCGGCAACCATAAATCATCACCAACCAACCCTTACCACAACAAACTAAACCCAATCAATTTTAAATTACAAAAAAATGCTACTAACCATAGCAAACTATGCCAAACTCAGATAAATTACTTCGGTTATCAAAAATCACCCCCAACTACACTTTACAGCAACAAACTATGCCCAATCACTTTAAAATTACAAAAAAATTATAAAAATCATCACAAACTGTACCAGAATCACCTAAATTACTTCGGCTACCGTAAATCACCCTCAACTATCCCTTACCACAACAAACCATATCATCTTAAAATTACAAAAAAGGTGTACAAATCATAACAAACTATGCTAGACTCACCTAAATTACTTCGGCTACTCTAAATTATCACCAACTAACCCTTACCACAACAAACTAAACCCAATCACTTTTAAATTACAAAAAAATGCTACTAACCATAGCAAACTATGCCTAACTCACCTAAATTACTTCGGCTATCAAAAATCACCCCCAACTACACTTTACAGCAACAAACTAAGACCAATCACTTTAAAATTACAAAAAAATGCTAAAAATCATAACAAACTATACCAGAATCACCTAAATTACTTCGGCTACCGTAAATCACCCCCAACTATCCCTTACCACAACAAACCAAACCATATCATCTTAAAATTACAAAAAAAGGTGTACAAATCATAACAAACTATGCCAGAATCACCTAAATTACTTCGGCTACTCTAAATCATCACCAACTAACCCTTACCACAACAAACTAAACGCAATCACTTTTAAATTACAAAAAAATGCTACTAACCTTAGCAAACTATGCCAAACTCACCCAAATTACTTCGGCTACCATAAATCATCACCAACTAACCCTTACCACAACAAACTAAACCCAATCAATTTTAAATTACAAAAAAATGCTACTAACCATAGCAAACTATGCCAAACTCATCTAAATTACTTCGGCTATCAAAAATAACCCCCAACTACACTTTACAGCAACAAACTAAGCCCAATCACTTTAAAATTACAAAAAAATGCTAAAAATCATAACAAACTATACCAGAATCACCTAAATTACTTCGGCTACCGTAAATCACCCCAACTATCCCTTACCACAACAAACCCAACCATATCATCTTAAAATTACAAAAAAAGGTGTACAAATCATAACAAACTATGCCAGACTCACCTAAATTACTTCGGCTACTCTAAATCATCACCAACTAACCCTTACCACAACAAACTAAACCCAATCACTTTTAAATTACAAAAAAATGCTACTAACCATAGCAAACTATGCCAAACTCACCTAAATTAATTCGGCTAACAAAAATCACCCCCAACTACACTTTACAGCAACAAACTAAACCCAATCACTTTAAAATTACAAAAAAATGCTAAAAATCATAACAAACTATACCAGAATCACCTAAATTACTTCGGCTACCGTAAATCACCCCAACTATCCCTTACCACAACAAACCAAACCATATCATCTTAAAATTACAAAAAAAGGTGTACAAATCATAACAAACTATGCCAGACTCACCTAAATTACTTCGGCTACTCTAAATCATCACCAACTAACCCTTACCACAACAAACTAAACCCAATCACTTTTAAATTACAAAAAAATGCTACTAACCATAGCAAACTATGCCAAACTCACCTAGATTACTTCAGCTATCAAAAGTCACCCCCAACTACACTTTACAACAACAAACTAAACCCAATCACTTTAAAATTACAAAAAAATGCTAAAAATTATAACAAATTATACCAGAATCACCTAAATTACTTCGGCTACCGTAAATCACCCCCAACTATCCCTTACCACAACAAACCAAACCATATCATCTTAAAATTACAAAAAAAATTGTACAAATCATAACAAACTATGCTAGACTCACCTAAATTACTTCGGCTACTTTAAATCATCACCAACTAACCTTTACCACAACAAACTAAACCCAATCACTTTTAAATTACAAAAAAATGCTACTAACCATAGCAAACTATGCCAAACTCATTTAAATTACTTCGGCTTTCAAAAATCACCCCCAACTACACTTTACAGCAAAAAACTAAGCCCAATCACTTTAAAATTACAAAAAAATGCTAAAAATCAAAACAAACTATACCTGAATCACCTAAATTACTTCGGCTACCGTAAATCACCCCCAACTCTTCCTTACCACAACAAACCAAACCATATCATCTTAAAATTACAAAAAAAGGTGTACAAATCATAACAAACTGTGCTAGACTCACCTAAATTACTTCGGCTACTCTAAATCATCACCAACTAACCCTTACCAAAACAAACTAAACCCAATCATTTTTAAATTACAAAAAAATGCTACTAACTATAGCAAACTATGCCAAACTCACCTAAATTATTTGGCTATCAAAAATCACCCACAACTACACTTTACAGCAACAAACTAAGCCCAATCACTTTAAAATTACAAAAAAATGCTAAAAATCATAACAAACTATACCAGAATCACCTAAATTACTTCGGCTACCGTAAATCACCCCCAACTATCCCTTACCACAACAAACCAAACCATATCATCTTAAAATTACAAAAAAAGGTGTACAAATCATAACAAACTATGCCAGACTCACCTAAATTACTTCGGCTACTCTAAATCATCACCAACTAACCCCTACCACAACAAACTAAACCCAATCACTTTTAAATTACAAAAAAATGCTACTAACGATAGCAAACTATGCCAAACTCACCTAAGTTACTTCGGCTACCATAAATCATCACCAACTAACCCTTACCACAACAAACTAAACCCAATCAATTTTAAATTACAAAAAAATGCTACTAACCATAGCAAACTATGCCAAACTCACATAAATTACTTCGGCTATCAAAAATCACCCCCAACTACACTTTACAGCAACAAACTAAGCCCAATCACTTTAAAATTACAAAAAAATGCTAAAAATCATAACAAACTGTACCAGAATCACCTAAATTACTTCGGCTAACGTAAATCACCCTCAACTATCCCTTACCACAACAAACCAAACCATATCATTTTAAAATTATAAAAAAGGTGTACAAATCATAACAAACTATGCTAGACTCACCTAAATTACTTCGGCTACTCTAAATCATCACCAACTAACCCTTACCACAACAAACTAAACCCAATCACTTTTAAATTACAAAAAAATGCTACTAACCATAGCAAACTATGCCAAACTCACCTAAATTACTTCGGCTATCAAAAATCACCCCCAACTACACTATACAGCAACAAACTAAGCCCAATCACTTTAAAATTACAAAAAAATGCTAAAAATCATAACAAACTATACCAGAATCACCTAAATTACTTCGGCTACCGTAAATCACCCCCAACTATCCCTTAACACAACAAACCAAACCATATCATCTTAAAATTACAAGAAAAGGTGTACAAATCATAACAAACTATGCTAGACTCACCTAAATTACTTCGGCTACTTTAAATCATCACCAACTAACCCTTACCACAACAAACTAAACCCAATCACTTTTAAATTACAAAAAAATGCTACTAACCATAGCAAACTATGCCAAACTCACCTAAATTACTTCGGCTATGAAAAATCACCCCCAACTACACTTTACAGCAACAAACTAAGCCCAATCACTTTAAAATTACAAAAAAATGCTAAAAATCATAACAAACTATACCAGAATCACCTAAATTACTTCGGCTACCGTAAATCAACCCAACTATCCCTTACCACAACAAACCAAACCATATCATCTTAAAATTACAAAAAAAGGTGTACAAATCATAACAAACTATGCTAGACTCACCTAAATTACTTCGGCTACTTTAAATCATCACCAACTAACCCTTACCACAACAAACTAAACCTAATCACTTTTAAATTACAAAAAAATGCTACTAACTATAGCAAACTATGCCAAACTCACCTAAATTACTTTGGCTATCAAAAATCACCCACAACTACACTTTACAGCAACAAACTAAGCCCAATCACTTTAAAATTACAAAAAAATGCTAAAAATCATAACAAGCTATACCAGAATCACCTAAATTACTTCGGCTACTCTAAATCATCACCAACTAACCCTTACCACAACAAACTAAACGCAATCACTTTTAAATTACAAAAAAATGCTACTAACCATATCAAACTATGCCAAACTCACCTAAATTACTTCGGCTACCATAAATCATCACCAACTAACCCTTACCACAACAAACTAAACCCAATCAATTTTAAATTACAAAAAAATGCTACTAACCATAGCAAACTATGCCAAACTCACCTAAATTACTTCGGCTATCAAAAATCACCCCCAACTACACTTTACAGCAACAAACTAAGCCCAATCACTTTAAAATTACAAAAAAATGCTAAAAATCATAACAAACTATACCAGAATCACCTAAATTACTTCGGCTACCGTAAATCACCCCCAACTATCCCTTACCACATCAAACCCAACCATATCATCTTAAAATTACAAAAAAGTTGTACAAATCATAACAAACTATGCCAAACTCACCTAAATTACTTCGGCTATCAAAAATCACCCACAACTACACTTTACAGCAACAAACTAAGCCCAATCACTTTAAAATTACAAAAAAATGCTAAAAATCATAACAAACTATACCAGAATCACCTAAATTACTTCGGCTACCGTAAATCAACCCAACTATCCCTTACCACAACAAACCAAACCATATCATCTTAAAATTACAAAAAAAGGTGTACAAATCATAACAAACTATGCTAGACTCACCTAAATTACTTCGGCTACTTTAAATCATCACCAACTAACCCTTACCACAACAAACTAAACCCAATCATTTTTAAATTACAAAAAAATGCTACTAACTATAGCAAACTATGCCAAACTCACCTAAATTACTTTGGCTATCAAAAATCACCCACAACTACACTTTACAGCAACAAACTAAGCCCAATCACTTTAAAATTACAAAAAAATGCTAAAAATCATAACAAACTATACCAGAATCACCTAAATTACTTCGGCTACTCTAAATCATCACCAACTAACCCTTACCACAACAAACTAAACGCAATCACTTTTAAATTACAAAAAAATGCTACTAACCATATCAAACTATGCCAAACTCACCTAAATTACTTCGGCTACCATAAATCATCACCAACTAACCCTTACCACAACAAACTAAACCCAATCAATTTTAAATTACAAAAAAATGCTACTAACCATAGCAAACTATGCCAAACTCACCTAAATTACTTCGGCTATCAAAAATCACCCCCAACTACACTTTACAGCAACAAACTAAGCCCAATCACTTTAAAATTACAAAAAAATGCTAAAAATCATAACAAACTATACCAGAATCACCTAAATTACTTCGGCTACCGTAAATCACCCCCAACTATCCCTTACCACAACAAACCCAACCATATCATCTTAAAATTACAAAAAAGTTGTACAAATCATAACAAACTATGCCAGACTCACCTAAATTACTTCGGCTACTCTAAATCATCACCAACTAACCCTTACCACAACAAACTAAACCCAATCACTTTTAAATTACAAAAAAATGCTACTAACCATAGCAAACTATGCCAAACTCACCTAAATTAATTCGGCTATCAAAAATCACCCCCAACTACACTTTGCAGCAACAAACTAAGCCCAATCACTTTAAAATTACAAAAAAATGCTAAAAATCATAACAAACTATACCAGAATCACCTAAATTACTTCGGCTACCGTAAATTACCCCAACTATCCCTTACCACAACAAACCAATCCATATCATCTTAAAATTACAAAAAAAGGTGTACAAATCATAACAAACTATGCCAGACTCACCTAAATTACTTCGGCTACTCTAAATCATCACCACCTAACCCTTACCACCACAAACTAAACCCAATCACTTTTAAATTACAAAAAAATGCTACTAACGATAGCAAACTATGCCAAACTCACCTAAATTACTTCGGCTATCAAAAATCACCCCCAACTACACTTTACAGCAACAAACTAAGCCCAATCACTTTAAAATTACAAAAAAATGCTAAAAATCATAACAAACTATACCAGAATCACCTAAATTACTTCGGCTATCGTAAATCACCCCCAACTATCCCTTACGACAACAAACCAAACCATATCATCTTAAAATTACAAAAAAAGGTGTACAAATCATAACAAATTCTGCCAGACACCACTTAAATTACTTCGGCTACTCTAGATCATCACCAACTAACCCTTACCACAACAAACTAAACCCAATCACTTTTAAATTACAAAAAAATGCTACTAACCATAGCAAACTATGCCAAACTCACCTAAATTACTTCGGCTACTATAAATCATAACCAACTAACCCTTACCACAACAAACTAAACCCAATCACTTTTAAATTACAAAAAAATGCTACTAACCATAGCAAACTATGCCAAACTCTCCTAAATTACTTCGGCTATCAAAAATCACCGCCAACTACACTTTACAGCAACAAACTAAGCCCAATCGCTTTAAAATTACAAAAAAATGCTAAAAATCATAACAAACTATACCAGAATCACCTAAATTACTTCGGCTACCGTAAATCACCCTCAACTATCCCTTACCACAACAAACCAAACCATATCATCTTAAAATTACAAAAAAAGGTGTACAAATCATAACAAACTATGCTAGACTCACCTAAATTACTTCGGCTACTCTAAATTATCACCAACTAACCATTACCACAACAAACTAAACCCAATCACTTTTAAATTACAAAAAAATGCTACTAACCATAGCAAACTATGCCAAACTCACCTAAATTACTTCGGCTATCAAAAATTACCCTCAACTACACTTTACAGCAACAAACTAAGCCCAATCACTTTAAAATTACAAAAAAATGCTAAAAATCATAACAAACTATACCAGAATCACCTAAATTACTTCGGCTACTCTAAATCATCACCAACTAACCCTTACCACAACAAACTAAACCCAATCACTTTTAAATTACAAAAAAATGCTACTAACCATAGCAAACTATGCCAAACTCACCTAAATTAATTCGGCTATCAAAAATCACCCCCAACTACACTTTACAGCAACAAACTAAGCCCAATCACTTTAAAATTACAAAAAAATGCTAAAAATCATAACAAACTATACCAGAATCACCTAAATTACTTCGGCTACCGTAAATTACCCCAACTATCCCTTACCACAACAAACCAATCCATATCATCTTAAAATTACAAAAAAAGGTGTACAAATCATAACAAACTATGCCAGACTCACCTAAATTACTTCGGCTACTCTAAATCATCACCAACTAACCCTTACCACAACAAACTAAACCCAATCACTTTTAAATTACAAAAAAATGCTACTAACGATAGCAAACTATGCCAAACTCACCTAAATTACTTCGGCTATCAAAAATCACCCCCAACTACACTTTACAGCAACAAACTAAGCCCAATCACTTTAAAATTACAAAAAAATGCTAAAAATCATAACAAACTATACCAGAATCACCTAAATTACTTCGGCTATCGTAAATCACCCCCAACTATCCCTTACGACAACAAACCAAACCATATCATCTTAAAATTACAAAAAAAGGTGTACAAATCATAACAAATTCTGCCAGACACCACTTAAATTACTTCGGCTACTCTAGATCATCACCAACTAACCCTTACCACAACAAACTAAACCCAATCACTTTTAAATTACAAAAAAATGCTACTAACCATAGCAAACTATGCCAAACTCACCTAAATTACTTCGGCTACTATAAATCATAACCAACTATCCCTTACCACAACAAACTAAACCCAATCACTTTTAAATTACAAAAAAATGCTACTAACCATAGCAAACTATGCCAAACTCTCCTAAATTACTTCGGCTATCAAAAATCACCGCCAACTACACTTTACAGCAACAAACTAAGCCCAATCGCTTTAAAATTACAAAAAAATGCTAAAAATCATAACAAACTATACCAGAATCACCTAAATTACTTCGGCTACCGTAAATCACCCTCAACTATCCCTTACCACAACAAACCAAACCATATCATCTTAAAATTACAAAAAAAGGTGTACAAATCATAACAAACTATGCTAGACTCACCTAAATTACTTCGGCTACTCTAAATTATCACCAACTAACCATTACCACAACAAACTAAACCCAATCACTTTTAAATTACAAAAAAATGCTACTAACCATAGCAAACTATGCCAAACTCACCTAAATTACTTCGGCTATCAAAAATTACCCTCAACTACACTTTACAGCAACAAACTAAGCCCAATCACTTTAAAATTACAAAAAAATGCTAAAAATCATAACAAACTATACCAGAATCACCTAAATTACTTCGGCTACTCTAAATCATCACCAACTAACCCTTACCACAACAAACTAAACCCAATCACTTTTAAATTACAAAAAAATGCTACTAACCATAGCAAACTATGCCAAACTCACCTAAATTAATTCGGCTATCAAAAATCACCCCCAACTACACTTTACAGCAACAAACTAAGCCCAATCACTTTAAAATTACAAAAAAATGCTAAAAATCATAACAAACTATACCAGAATCACCTAAATTACTTCGGCTACCGTAAATTACCCCAACTATCCCTTACCACAACAAACCAATCCATATCATCTTAAAATTACAAAAAAAGGTGTACAAATCATAACAAACTATGCCAGACTCACCTAAATTACTTCGGCTACTCTAAATCATCACCAACTAACCCTTACCACAACAAACTAAACCCAATCACTTTTAAATTACAAAAAAATGCTACTAACGATAGCAAACTATGCCAAACTCACCTAAATTACTTCGGCTATCAAAAATCACCCCCAACTACACTTTACAGCAACAAACTAAGCCCAATCACTTTAAAATTACAAAAAAATGCTAAAAATCATAACAAACTATACCAGAATCACCTAAATTACTTCGGCTATCGTAAATCACCCCCAACTATCCCTTACGACAACAAACCAAACCATATCATCTTAAAATTACAAAAAAAGGTGTACAAATCATAACAAATTCTGCCAGACACCACTTAAATTACTTCGGCTACTCTAGATCATCACCAACTAACCCTTACCACAACAAACTAAACCCAATCACTTTTAAATTACAAAAAAATGCTACTAACCATAGCAAACTATGCCAAACTCACCTAAATTACTTCGGCTACTATAAATCATAACCAACTATCCCTTACCACAACAAACTAAACCCAATCACTTTTAAATTACAAAAAAATGCTACTAACCATAGCAAACTATGCCAAACTCTCCTAAATTACTTCGGCTATCAAAAATCACCGCCAACTACACTTTACAGCAACAAACTAAGCCCAATCGCTTTAAAATTACAAAAAAATGCTAAAAATCATAACAAACTATACCAGAATCACCTAAATTACTTCGGCTACCGTAAATCACCCTCAACTATCCCTTACCACAACAAACCAAACCATATCATCTTAAAATTACAAAAAAAGGTGTACAAATCATAACAAACTATGCTAGACTCACCTAAATTACTTCGGCTACTCTAAATTATCACCAACTAACCATTACCACAACAAACTAAACCCAATCACTTTTAAATTACAAAAAAATGCTACTAACCATAGCAAACTATGCCAAACTCACCTAAATTACTTCGGCTATCAAAAATTACCCTCAACTACACTTTACAGCAACAAACTAAGCCCAATCACTTTAAAATTACAAAAAAATGCTAAAAATCATAACAAACTATACCAGAATCACCTAAATTACTTCGGCTACCGTAAATCACCCCCAACTATCCCTTACCACAACAAACCAAACCATATCATCTTAAAATTAAAAAAAGGTGTACAAATCATAACAAACTATGCCAGACTCACCTAAATTACTTCGGCTACTCTAAATCATCACCAACTAACCCTTACCACAACAAACTAAACCCAATCACTTTTAAATTACAAAAAAATGCTACTAACCATAGCAAACTATGTCAAACTCACCTAAATTATTTCGGCTATCAAAAATCACTCCCAACTACACTCTACAGCAACAAACTAAGCCCAATCACTTTAAAATTACAAAAAAATGCTACTAACCATATCAAACTATGCCAAACTCACCTAAATTACTTCGGCTATCAAAAATCACCCCCAACTGCACTTTACAGCAACAAACTAAGCCCAATCACTTTAAAATTACAAAAAAATGCTAAAAATCATAACAAACTATACCAGAATCACCTAAATTACTTCGGCTACCGTAAATCACCCCCAACTATCCCTTACCACAACAAACCAAACCATATCATCTTAAAATTACAAAAAAAGTGTACAAATCATAACAAACTATGCCAGACTCACCTAAATTACTTCGGCTACTCTAAATCATCACCAACTAACCCTTACCACAACAAACTAAACCCAATCACTTTTAAATTACAAAAAAATGCTACTAACCATAGCAAACTATGCCAAACTCACCTAAATTACTTCGGCTACCATAAATCATCACCAACAAACCCTTACCACAACAAACTAAACCCAATCACTTTTAAATTACAAAAAAATGCTACTAACCATATCAAACTATGCCAAACTCACCTAAATTACTTCGGCCATCAAAAATCACCCCCAACTGCACTTTACAGCAACAAACTAAGCCCAATCACTTTAAAATTACAAAAAAATGCTAAAAATCATAACAAACAATACCAGAATCACCTAAATTACTTCGGCTACCGTAAATCACCCCCAACTATCCCTTACCACAACAAACCAAACCATATCATCTTAAAATTACAAAAAAAGTGTACAAATCATAACAAACTATGCCAGACTCACCTAAATTACTTCGGCTACTCTAAATCATCACCAACTAACCCTTACCACAACAAACTAAACCCAATCACTTTTAAATTACAAAAAAATGCTACTAACCATAGCAAACTATGCCAAACTCACCTAAATTACTTCGGCTACTATAAATCATCACCAACTAACCCTTACCACAACAAACTAAACCCAATCACTTTTAAATTACAAAAAAATGCTACTAACCATAGCAAACTATGCCAAACTCACCTAAATTACTTCGGCTACTCTAAATCATCACCAACTAACCCTTACCACAACAAACTAAACCCAATCACTTTTAAATTACAAAAAAATGCTACTAACCATAGCAAACTATGCCAAACTCACCTAAATTACTTCGGCTACTATAAATCATCACCAACTAACCCTTACCACAACAAACTAAACCCAATCACTTTTAAATTACAAAAAAATGCTACTAACCATAGCAAGCTATGCCAAACTCTCCTAAATTATTTCGGCTATCAAAAATCACCGCCAACTACACTTTACAGCAACAAACTAAGCCCAATCACTTTAAAATTACAAAAAAATGCTAAAAATCATAACAAACTATACCAGAATCACCTAAATTAGTTCGGCTACCGTAAATCACCCCCAACTATCCCTTACCACAACAAACCAAACCATATCATCTTAAAATTACTAAAAAAGGTGTACAAATCATAACAAACTATGCCAGACTCACCTAAATTACTTCGGCTACTCTAAATCATCACCAACTAACCCTTACCACAACAAACTAAACCCAATCACTTTTAAATTACAAAAAAATGCTACTAACCATAGCAACCTATGCCAAACTCATCTAAATTACTTCGGCTTCCATAAATCATCACCAACAAACCCTTACCACAACAAACTAAACCCAATCACTTTTAAATTACAAAAAAATGCTACTAACCATAGCAAACTATACCAAACTCACCTAAATTACTTCGGCTATCAAAAATCACCCCCAACTGCACTTTACACCAACAAACTAAGCCCAATCACTTTAAAATTACAAAAAAATGCTAAAAATGATAACAAACTATACCAGAATCACCTAAATTACTTCGGCTACCGTAAATCACCCCCAACTATCCCGTACCACAACAAACCAAACCATATCATCTTAAAATTACAAAAAAAGGTGTACAAATCATAACAAACTATGCCAGACTCACCTAAATTACTTCGGCTACTCTAAATCATCACCAACTAACCCTTACCACAACAAACTAAACCCAATCGCTTTTAAATTACAAAAAATTGCTACTAACCATAGCAACCTATGCCAAACTCATCTAAATTACTTCGGCTTCCATAAATCATCACCAACAAACCCTTACCACAACAAACTAAACCCAATCACTTTTATATTACAAAAAAATGCTACTAACCATAGCAAACTATGCCAAACTCACTTAAATTACTTCGGCTATCAAAAATCACCCCCAACTGCACTTTACACCAACAAACTAAGCCCAATCACTTTAAAATTACAAAAAAATGCTAAAAATGATAACAAACTATACCAGAATCACCTAAATTACTTCGGCTACCGTAAATCACCCCCAACTATCCCTTACCACAACAAACCAAACCATATCATCTTAAAATTACAAAAAAAGGTGTACAAATCATAACAAACTATGCCAGACTCACCTAAATTACTTCGGCTACTCTAAATCATCACCAACTAACCCTTACCACAACAAACTAAACCCAATCAATTTTAATTACCAAAAAATGCTACTAACCATAGCAAACAATGCCAAACTCATCTAAATTACTTCGGCTACCATAAATCATCACCAACTAACCCTTACCACAACAAACTAAATCCAATCACTTTTAAATTACAAAAAAATGCTACTAACCATAGCAAACTATGCCAAACTCACCTAAATTACTTCGGCTATCAAAAATCACCCCCAGCTACACTTTACAGCAACAAACTAAGCCCAATCACTTTAAAATTACAAAAAAATGCTAAAAATCATAACAAACTATACCAGAATCACCTAAATTACTTCGGCTACCGTAAATCACCCCCAACTATCCCTTACCACAACAAACCAAACCATATCATCCTAAAATTACAAAAAAAGGTGTACAAATCATAACAAACTATGCCAGACTCACCTAAATTACTTCGGCTACTCTAAATCATCACCAATTAACCCTTACCACAACAAACTAAACCCAATCACTTTTAAATTACAAAAAAATGCTTCTAACCATAGAAAACTATGCCAAACTCACCTAAATTACTTCGGCTACCATAAATCATCACCAACTAACCCTTACCACAACAAACTAAACCAAATCGCTTTTAAATTACAAAAAAATGCTACTAACCATAGCAAACTATGCCAAACTCACCTAAATTACTTCAGCTACCATAAATCATCATCAACTAGCCCTTACCACAACAAACTAAACCCAATCACTTTTAAATTACAAAAAAATGCTACTAACCATAGCAAACTATGCCAAACTCACCTAAATTTCTTCGGCTATCAAAAATCACCCCCAACTACACTTAACAGCAACAAACAAAACCCAATCACTTTAAAATTACAAAAAAATGCTAAAAATCATAACAAACTATACCAGAATCACCTAAAGTACTTCGGCTACCGTAAATCACCCCCAACTATCCCTTACCACAACAAACCAAACCATATCATCTTAAAATTACAAAAAAAGGTGTACAAATCATAACAAACTATGCCAGACTCACCTAAATTAATTCGGCTACTCTAAATCATCACCAACTAACCCTTACCACAACAAACTAAACCCAATCACTTTTAAATTACAAAAAAATGCTACTAACCATAGCAAATTATGCCATACTTACCTAAATTACTTCAGCTATCAAAAATCACCCCCAACTACACTTTACAGCAACAAACTAAGCCCAATCACTTTAAAATTACAAAAAAATGCTAAAAATCATAACAAACTATACCAGAATCACCTAAAGTACTTCGGCTACCGTAAATCACCCCCAACTATCCCTTACCACAACAAACCAAACCATATCATTTTAAAATTACAAAAAAAGGTGTACAAATTATAACAAACTATGCCAGACTCACCTAAATTACTTCGGCTACTTTACATCATCACCAACTAACCCTTTCCACAACAAACTAAACCCAATCACTTTTAAATTACAAAAAAATGCTACTAACCATAGCAAACTATGCCAAACTTACCTAAATTACTTCGGCTATCAAAAATCACCCCCAACTACACTTTACAGCAACAAAATAAGCCCAATCACTTTAAAATTTCAAAAAAATGCTAAAAATTATAACAAACTATACCAGAATCACCTAAATTACTTCGGCTACCGTAAATCACCCCCAACTATCCCTTACCACAACATACCAAACCATATCATCTTAAAATTACAAAAAAAGGTGTACAAATCATAACAAACTATGCCAGACTCACCTAAATTACTTCGGCTACTCTAAATCATCACCAACTAACCCTTACCACAACAAACTAAACCCAATCAATTTTAATTACAAAAAAATGCTACTAACCATAGCAAACTATGCCAAACTCACCTAAATTACTTCGGCTACCATAAATCATCACCAACTAACCCTTACCACAACAAACTAAACCCAATCACTTTTAAATTACAAAAAAATGCTACTAACCATAGCAAACTATGCCAAACTCACCTAAATTACTTCGGCTATCAAAAATCACCCCCAGCTACACTTTACCGCAACAAACTAAGCCCAATCACTTTAAAATTACAAAAAAATGCTAAAAATCATAACAAACTATACCAGAATCACCTAAATTACTTCGGCTACCGTAAATCACCCCCAACTATCCCTTACCACAACAAACCAAACCATATCATCTTAAAATTACAAATAAAGGTGTACAAATTATAACAAACTATGCCAGACTCACCTAAATTACTTCGGCTACTCTAAATCATCACCAATTAACCCTTACCACAACAAACTAAACCCAATCACTTTTAAATTACAAAAAAATGCTACTAACCCTAGAAAACTATGCCAAACTCACCTAAATTACTTCGGCTACCATAAATCATCACCAACTAACCCTTACCACAACAAACTAAACCCAATCACTTTTAAATTACAAAAAAATGCTACTAACCATAGCAAACTATGCCAAACTCACCTAAATTACATCGGCTATCAAAAATCACCCCCAACTACACTTTACAGGAACAAACTAAGCCCAATCACTTTAAAATTACAAAAAAATGCTAAAAATCATAACAAACTATACCAGAATCACCTAAATTACTTCGGCTACCGTAAATCACCACCAACTATACCTTACCACAACAAACCAAACCATATCATCTTAAAATTACAAATAAAGGTGTACAAATTATAACAAACTATGCCAGACTCACCTAAATTAATTCGGCTACTCTAAATCATCACCAACTAACCCTTACCACAACAAACTAAACCCAATCACTTTTAAATTACAAAAAAATGCTACTAACCATAGCAAATTATGCCATACTTACCTAAATTACTTCAGCTATCAAAAATCACCCCCAACTACACTTTACAGCAACAAACTAAGCCCAATCACTTTAAAATTACAAAAAAATGCTAAAAATCATAACAAACTATACCAGAATCACCTAAAGTACTTCGGCTACCGTAAATCACCCCCAACTATCCCTTACCACAACAAACCAAACCATATCATTTTAAAATTACAAAAAAAGGTGTACAAATTATAACAAACTATGCCAGACTCACCTAAATTACTTCGGCTACTTTACATCATCACCAACTAACCCTTTCCACAACAAACTAAACCCAATCACTTTTAAATTACAAAAAAATGCTACTAACCATAGCAAACTATGCCAAACTTACCTAAATTACTTCGGCTACCATAACTCATCACCAACTAACCCTTACCACAACAAACTAAACCCAATTACTTTTAAATTACAAAAAAATGATACTAACCATAGCAAACTATGCCAAACTCACCTAAATTACTTCGGCTATCAAAAATCACCCCCAACTGCACTTTACAGCAACAAACTAAGCCCAATCATTTTAAAATTACAAAAAAATGCTAAAAATCATAACAAACTATACCAGAATTACCTAAATTATTTCGGCTAACGTAAATCACCCCCAACTATCCCTTACCACAACAAACCAAACCATATCATCTTAAAATTACAAAAAAGGTGTACAAATCATAACAAACTAGGCCAGACTCACCTAAATTACTTCGGCTACTCTAAATCATCACCAACTAACCCTTACCACAACAAACTAAACCCAATCACTTTTAAATTACAAAAAAATGCTACTAACCATAGCAAACTATGCCAAACTCACCTAAATTACTTCGGCTACCATAAATCATCACCAACTACATTTTACAGCAACAAACTAAGCCCAATCACTTTAAAATTACAAAAAAATGCTAAAAATCATAACAAACTATACCAGAATCACCTAAATTACTTCAGCTACTGTAAATCACCCCCAACTATCCTTTACCACAACAAACCAAACCATGTTATCTTAAAATTACAAAAAAAGGTGTGCAAATCATAACAAACTATGCCAGACTCACCTAAATTACTTCGGCTACTCTAAATCATTAAGAACTAATCCTTACCACAACAAACTAAGCCCAATCACTTTAAAATTCCAAAAAAATGCTAAAACTCATTACAAACTATACCAGAATTACCTAAATTACTTCGGCTACCGTAAATCACCCCCAACTATCCCTTACCACAACAAACCAAACCATATCATCTTAAAATTACAAAAAAAGTTGTACAAATCATAACAAACTATGCCTGACTCACCTAAATTACTTCGGCTACTCTAAATCATCACCAACTAACCCTTACCACAACAAACTAAACCCAATCACTTTTAAATTACAAAAAAATGCTACTAACCATAGCAAACTATGCCAAACTCACCTAAATTACTTCGGCTACCATAAATCATCACCAACTAACCCTTACCACAACAAACTAAACCCAATCACTTTTAAATAACAAAAAAATGCTACTAACCATAGCAAACTATGGCAAACTCACCTAAATTACTTCGGCTATCAAAAATCACCCCCAACTACACTTTACAGCAACAAACTAAGCCCAATTACTTTAAAATTACAAAAAAAATGCTAAAAATCATAACAAACTATACCAGAATCACCTAAATTACTTCGGCTACCGTAAATCACCCCCAACTATCCCTTACCACAACAAACCAAACCATATCATCTTAAAATTACAAAAAAAGTTGTACAAATCATAACAAACTATGCCAGACTTACCTAAATTACTTCGGCTACTCTAAATCATCACCAACTAACCCTTACCACAACAAATTAAACCCAATCACTTTTAAATTACAAAAAAATGCTACTAACCATAGCAAACTATGCCAAACTCACCTAAATTACTTCGGCTACCATAACTCATCACCAACTAACCCTTACCACAACAAACTAAACCCAATCACTTTTAAATTACAAAAAAATGCTACTAACAATAGCAAACTATGCCAAACTCACCTAAATTACTTCGGCTATCAAAAATCACCCCCAACTGCACTTTACAGCAACAAACTAAGCCCAATCATTTTAAAATTACAAAAAAATGCTAAAAATCATAACAAAGTATACCAGAATTACCTAAATTATTTCGGTTAACGTAAATCACCCCCAACTATCCCTTACCACAACAAACCAAACCATATCATCTTAAAATTACAAAAAAGGTGTACAAATCATAACAAACTATGCCAGACTCACCTAAATTACTTCGGCTACTCTAAATCATCACCAACTAACCCTTACGACAACAAACTAAACCCAATCACTTTTAAATTACAAAAAAATGCTACTAACCATAGCAAACTATGCCAAACTCACCTAAATTACTTCGGCTACCATAAATCATCACCAACTACACTTTACAGCAACAAACTAAGCCCAATCACTTTAAAATTACAAAAAAATGCTAAAAATCATAACAAACTATACCAGAATCACCTAAATTACTTCAGCTACTGTAAATCACCCCCAACTATCCTTTACCACAACAAACCAAACCATGTTATCTTAAAATTACGAAAAAAGGTGTGCAAATCATAACAAACTATGCCAGACTCACCTAAATTACTTCGGCTACTCTAAATCATCAAGAACTAACCCTTACCACAACAAACTAAACCCAATCACTTTTAAATTACAAAAAAATGCTACTAACCATAGCTAACTATGCCAAGCTTACCTAAATTACTTCGGCTACCATAAATCATCACCAACTAACCCTTACCACAACAAACTAAACCCAATCACTTATAAATAACAAAAAAATGCTACTAACCATAGCAAACTATGGCAAACTCACCTAAATTACTTCGGCTATCAAAAATCACCCCCAACTACACTTTACAGCAACAAACTAAGCCCAATCACTTTAAAATTACAAAAAAAATGCTAAAAATCATAACAAACTATACCAGAATCACCTAAATTACTTCGGCTACCGTAAATCACCCCCAACTATCCCTTACCACAACAAACCAAACCATATCATCTTAAAATTACAAAAAAAGGTGTACAAATCATAACAAACTATGCCAGACTCACCTAAATTACTTCGGCTACTCTAAATCATCACCAACTAACCCTTACCACAACAAATTAAACCCAATCACTTTTAAATTACAAAAAAATGCTACTAACCATAGCAAACTATGCCAAACTCACCTAAATTACTTCGGCTACCATAACTCATCACCAACTAACCCTTACCACAAAAAACTAAACCCAATCACTTTTAAATTACAAAAAAATGCTACTAACCATAGCAAACTATGCCAAACTCACCTAAATTACTTCGGCTATCAAAAATCACCCCCAACTGCACTTTACAGCAACAAACTAAGCCCAATCATTTTAAAATTACAAAAAAATGCTAAAAATCATAACAAACTATACCAGATTTACCTAAATTATTTCGGCTAACGTAAATCACCCCCAACTATCCCTTACCACAACAAACCAAACCATATCATCTTGAAATTACAAAAAAGGTGTACAAATCATAACAAACTATGCCAGACTCACCTAAATTACTTCGGCTACTCTAAATCATCACCAACTAACCCTTACCACAACAAACTAAACCCAATCACTTTTAAATTACAAAAAAATGCTACTAACCATAACAAACTATGCCAAACTCACCTAAATTACTTCGGCTACCATAAATCATCACCAACTAACCCTTACCACAACAAACTAAGCCCAATCACTTTTAAATTACAAAAAAATGCTACTAACCATAGCAAACTATGCCAAACTCACCTAAATTACTTCGGCTATCAAAAATCACCCCCAACTACACTTTACAGCAACAAACTAAGCCCAATCACTTTAAAATTACAAAAATATGTTAAAAATCATAACAAACTATACCAGAATCACCTAAATTACTTCGGCTACCGTAAATCACCCCCAACTATCCCTTACCACAACAAACCAAACCATATCATCTTAAAATTACAAAAAAAGGTGTACAAATCATAACAAACTATGCCAGACTTACCTAAATTACTTCGGCTACTCTAAATCATCACCAACTAAACCTTACCACAACAAACTAAACCCAATCACTTTTAAATTACAAAAAAATGCTACTAACCATAGCAAACTATGCCAAACTCACCTAAATTACTTCGGCTACCATAAATCATCACCAACTAACCCTTACCACAACAAACTAAACCCAATCACTTTTAAATTACAAAAAAAATGCTACTAACCATAGCAAACTATGCCAAACTCACCTAAATTACTTCGGCTATCAAAAATCACCCCCAACTACACTTTACAGCAACAAATTAAACCCAATCACTTTAAAATTACAAAAAAATGCTAAAAATCATAACAAACTATACCAGAATCACCTAAATTACTTCGGCTACCGTAAATCACCCCCAACTATCCCTTACCACAACAAACCAAACCATATCATCTTGAAATTACAAAAAAAATTGTACAAATCATAACAAACTATGCCAGACTCACCTAAATTACTTCGGCTACTCTAAATCATCACCAACTAAACCTTACCACAACAAACTAAACCCAATCACTTTTAAATTACAAAAAAATGCTACTAACCATAGCAAACTATGCCAAACTCACCTAAATTACTTCGGCTACCATAAATCATCACCAACTAACTCTTAACACAACAAACTAAACCCAATCACCTTTAAATTACAAAAAATTGCTACTAACCATAGCAAACTATGCCAAACTCACCTAAATTACTTCGGCTACCATAACTTATCACCAACTAACCCTTACCACAACAAACTAAACCCAATCACTTTTAAATTACAAAAAAATGCTACTAACCATAGCAAACTATGCCAAACTCACCTAAATTACTTCGGCTATCAAAAATCACCCCCAACTGCACTTTACAGCAACAAACTAAGCCCAATCATTTTAAAATTACAAAAAAATGCTAAAAATCATAACAAACTATACCAGAATTACCTAAATTACTTCGGCTACCGTAAATCACCCCCAACTATCCCTTACCACAACAAAAAAAACCATATCATCTTAAAATTACATAAAAGGTGTACAAATCATAACAAACTATGCCAGACTCACCTGAATTACTTCGGCTACTCTAAATCATCACCAACTAATCCTTACCACAACAAACTAAACCCAATCACTTGTAAATTACAAAAAAATGCTACTAACCATAGCAAACTATGCCAAACTCACCTAAATTACTTCGGCTACCATAAATCATCACCAACTAACCCTTACCACAACAAACTAAGCCCAATCACTTTAAAATTACAAAAAAATGCTAAAAACCATAATAAACTATACCAGAATCACCTAAATTACTTCGGCTACCGTAAATCACCCCCAACTATCCCTTACCACAACAAAACCATATCATCTTGAAATTACAAAAAAAGTTGTACAAATCATAACAAACTATGCCAGACTCACCTCAATTACTTCGGCTACTCTAAATCATCACCAACTAACCCTTACCACAACAAACTAAACCCAATCACTTTTAAATTACAAAAAAATGCTACTAACCATAGCAAACTATGCCAAACTCACCTAAATTACTTCGGCTACCATAAATCATCACCAACTAACCTTTACCACAACAAACTTAACCCAATTACTTTTAAATTAAAAAAATGCTACTAACCATAGCAAACTATGCCAAACTTACCTAAATTACTTCGGCTATCAAAAATCACCCCCAACTACACTTTACAGCAACAAACTAAGCCCAATCATTTTAAAATTACAAAAAAATGCTAAAAATCATAACAAACTATACCAGAATCACCTAAATTACTTCGGCTACCGTAAATCACCCCCAACTATCCCTTACCACAACAAACCAAACTATATCATCATAAAATTACAAAAAAAGGTGTACAAATCATAACAAACTATGCCAGACTCACCTAAATTACTTCGGCTACCCTAAATAATCACCAACTAACCCTTACCACCACAAACTAAACCCAATCACTTTTAAATTACAAAAAAATGCTGCTAACCATAGCAAACTATGCCAAACTTACCTAAATTACTTCGGCTACCATAAATCATCACCAACTAACCCTTACCACAACAAACTAAACCCAATCACTTTTAAATTACAAAAAAATGCTACTAACCATAGCAAACTTTGCCAAACTCACCTAAATTACTTCGGCTATCAAAAATCACCCCCAACTACACCTTACAGCAACAAACTAAGCCCAATCACTTTAAAATTAGAAAAAAATGCTAAAAATCATAACAAACTATGCCAGACTCACCTAAATTACTTCGGCTACCGTAAATCACCCCCAACTATCCCTTACCACAACAAAACCATATCATCTTGAAATTACAAAAAAAGTTGTACAAATCATAACAAACTATGCCAGACTCACCTCAATTACTTCGGCTACTCTAAATCATCACCAACTAACCCTTACCACAACAAACTAAACCCAATCACTTTTAAATTACAAAAAAATGCTACTAACCATAGCAAACTATGCCAAACTCACCTAAATTACTTCGGCTACCATAAATCATCACCAACTAACCTTTACCACAACAAACTAAACCCAATTACTTTTAAATTAAAAAAATGCTACTAACCATAGCAAACTATGCCAAACTTACCTAAATTACTTCGGCTATCAAAAATCACCCCCAACTACACTTTACAGCAACAAACTAAGCCCAATCATTTTAAAATTATAAAAAAATGCTAAAAATCATAACAAGCTATACCAGAATTACCTAAATTACTTCGGCTACCGTAAATCACCCCCAACTATCCCTTACCACCACAAACCAAACCATATCATCTTAAAATTACAAAAAAAGGTATACAAATCATAACAAACTATGCCAGACTCACCTAAATTACTTCGACTACTCTAAATCATCACCAACTAACCCTTACCACAACAAACTAAACCCAATCACTTTTAAATTACAAAAAAATGCTACTAACCATAGCAAACTATGCCAAACTCACCTAAATTATTTCGGCTACCATAAATCATCACCAACTAACCCTTACCACAACAAACTAAACCCAATCACTTTTAAATTACAAAAAAATGCTACTAACCATAGCAAACTATGCCAAACTCACCTAAATTACTTCGGCTATCAAAAATCACCCCCAAGTACACTTTACAGCAACAAACTAAGCCCAATCACTTTAAAATTACAAAAAAATGCTAAAAATCATAACAAACTATACCAGAATCACCTAAATTACTTCGGCTACCGTAAATCACCCCCAACTATTCCTTACCACAACAAACCAAACTATATCATCATAAAATTACAAAAAAAGGTGTACAAATCATAACAAACTATGCCAGACTCACCTAAATTACTTCGGCTACCCTAAATAATCACCAACTAACCCTTACCACAACAAACTAAACCCAATCACATTTAAATTACAAAAAAATGCTGCTAACCATAGCAAACTATGCCAAACTTACCTAAATTACTTCGGCTACCATAAATCATCACCAACTAACCCTTACCACAACAAACTAAACCCAATCACTTTTAAATTACAAAAAAATGCTACTAACCATAGCAAACTTTGCCAAACTCACCTAAATTACTTCGGCTATCAAAAATCACCCCCAACTACACCTTACAGCAACAAACTAAGCCCAATCACTTTAAAATTACAAAAAAATGCTAAAAATCATAACAAACTATGCCAGACTCACCTAAATTACTTCGGCTACTCTAAATCATCACCAACTAAACCTTACCACAACAAACTAAACCCAATCACTTTTAAATTACAAAAAAATGCTACTAACCATAGCAAACTATGCCAAACTCACCTAAATTACTTCGGCTACCCTAAATCATCACCAACTAACCCTTAACACAACAAACTAAACCCAATCACCTTTAAATTACAAAAAATTGCTACTAACCATAGCAAACTATGCCAAACTCACCTAAATTACTTCGGCTACCATAACTTATCACCAACTAACCCTTACCACAACAAACTAAACCCAATCACTTTTAAATTACAAAAAAATGCTACTAACCATAGCAAACTATGCCAAACTCACCTAAATTACTTCGGATATCAAAAATCACCCCCAACTGCACTTTACAGCAACAAACTAAGCCCAATCATTTTAAAATTACAAAAAAATGCTAAAAATCATAACAAACTATACCAGAATTACCTAAATTACTTCGGCTACCGTAAATCACCCCCAACTATCCCTTACCACAACAAAAAAAACCATATCATCTTAAAATTACATAAAAGGTGTACAAATCATAACAAACTATGCCAGACTCACCTGAATTACTTCGGCTACTCTAAATCATCACCAACTAATCCTTACCACAACAAACTAAACCCAATCACTTGTAAATTACAAAAAAATGCTACTAACCATAGCAAACTATGCCAAACTCACCTAAATTACTTCGGCTACCATAAATCATCACCAACTAACCCTTACCACAACAAACTAAGCCCAATCACTTTAAAATTACAAAAAAATGCTAAAAACCATAATAAACTATACCAGAATCACCTAAATTACTTCGGCTACCGTAAATCACCCCCAACTATCCCTTACCACAACAAAACCATATCATCTTGAAATTACAAAAAAAGTTGTACAAATCATAACAAACTATGCCAGACTCACCTAAATTACTTCGGCTACTCTAAATCATCACCAACTAAACCTTACCACAACAAACTAAACCCAATCACTTTTAAATTACAAAAAAATGCTACTAACCATAGCAAACTATGCCAAACTCACCTAAATTACTTCGGCTACCATAAATCATCACCAACTAACCCTTAACACAACAAACTAAACCCAATCACCTTTAAATTACAAAAAATTGCTACTAACCATAGCAAACTATGCCAAACTCACCTAAATTACTTCGGCTACCATAACTTATCACCAACTAACCCTTACCACAACAAACTAAACCCAATCACTTTTAAATTACAAAAAAATGCTACTAACCATAGCAAACTATGCCAAACTCACCTAAATTACTTCGGCTATCAAAAATCACCCCCAACTGCACTTTACAGCAACAAACTAAGCCCAATCATTTTAAAATTGCAAAAAAATGCTAAAAATCATAACAAACTATACCAGAATTACCTAAATTACTTCGGCTACCGTAAATCACCCCCAACTATCCCTTACCACAACAAAAAAAAACATATCATCTTAAAATTACATAAAAGGTGTACAAATCATAACAAACTATGCCAGACTCACCTGAATTACTTCGGCTACTCTAAATCATCACCAACTAATCCTTACCACAACAAACTAAACCCAATCACTTGTAAATTACAAAAAAATGCTACTAACCATAGCAAACTATGCCAAACTCACCTAAATTACTTCGGCTACCATAAATCATCACCAACTAACCCTTACCACAACAAACTAAGCCCAATCACTTTAAAATTACAAAAAAATGCTAAAAACCATAATAAACTATACCAGAATCACCTAAATTACTTCGGCTACCGTAAATCACCCCCAACTATCCCTTACCACAACAAAACCATATCATCTTGAAATTACAAAAAAAGTTGTACAAATCATAACAAACTATGCCAGACTCACCTCAATTACTTCGGCTACTCTAAATCATCACCAACTAACCCTTACCACAACAAACTAAACCCAATCACTTTTAAATTACAAAAAAATGCTACTACCCATAGCAAACTATGCCAAACTCACCTAAATTACTTCGGCTACCATAAATCATCACCAACTAACCTTTACCACAACAAACTTAACCCAATTACTTTTAAATTAAAAAAATGCTACTAACCATAGCAAACTATGCCAAACTTACCTAAATTACTTCGGCTATCAAAAATCACCCCCAACTACACTTTACAGCAACAAACTAAGCCCAATCATTTTAAAATTACAAAAAAATGCTAAAAATCATAACAAACTATACCAGAATCACCTAAATTACTTCGGCTACCGTAAATCACCCCCAACTATCCCTTACCACAACAAACCAAACTATATCATCATAAAATTACAAAAAAAGGTGTACAAATCATAACAAACTATGCCAGACTCACCTAAATTACTTCGGCTACCCTAAATAATCACCAACTAACCCTTACCAACACAAACTAAACCCAATCACTTTTAAATTACAAAAAAATGCTGCTAACCATAGCAAACTATGCCAAACTTACCTAAATTACTTCGGCTACCATAAATCATCACCAACTAACCCTTACCACAACAAACTAAACCCAATCACTTTTAAATTACAAAAAAATGCTACTAACCATAGCAAACTTTGCCAAACTCACCTAAATTACTTCGGCTATCAAAAATCACCCCCAACTACACCTTACAGCAACAAACTAAGCCCAATCACTTTAAAATTAGAAAAAAATGCTAAAAATCATAACAAACTATGCCAGACTCACCTAAATTACTTCGGCTACCGTAAATCACCCCCAACTATCCCTTACCACAACAAAACCATATCATCTTGAAATTACAAAAAAAGTTGTACAAATCATAACAAACTATGCCAGACTCACCTCAATTACTTCGGCTACTCTAAATCATCACCAACTAACCCTTACCACAACAAACTAAACCCAATCACTTTTAAATTACAAAAAAATGCTACTAACCATAGCAAACTATGCCAAACTCACCTAAATTACTTCGGCTACCATAAATCATCACCAACTAACCTTTACCACAACAAACTAAACCCAATTACTTTTAAATTAAAAAAATGCTACTAACCATAGCAAACTATGCCAAACTTACCTAAATTACTTCGGCTATAAAAAATCACCCCCAACTACACTTTACAGCAACAAACTAAGCCCAATCATTTTAAAATTATAAAAAAATGCTAAAAATCATAACAAGCTATACCAGAATTACCTAAATTACTTCGGCTACCGTAAATCACCCCCAACTATCCCTTACCACCACAAACCAAACCATATCATCTTAAAATTACCAAAAAAGGTATACAAATCATAACAAACTATGCCAGACTCACCTAAATTACTTCGACTACTCTAAATCATCACCAACTAACCCTTACCACAACAAACTAAACCCAATCACTTTTAAATTACAAAAAAATGCTACAAACCATAGCAAACTATGCCAAACTCACCTAAATTACTTCGGCTACCATAAATCATCACCAACTAACCCTTACCACAACAAACTAAACCCAATCACTTTTAAATTACAAAAAAATGCTACTAACCATAGCAAACTATGCCAAACTCACCTAAATTACTTCGGCTATCAAAAATCACCCCCAAGTACACTTTACAGCAACAAACTAAGCCCAATCACTTTAAAATTACAAAAAAATGCTAAAAATCATAACAAACTATACCAGAATCACCTAAATTACTTCGGCTACCGTAAATCACCCCCAACTATTCCTTACCACAACAAACCAAACTATATCATCATAAAATTACAAAAAAAGGTGTACAAATCATAACAAACTATGCCAGACTCACCTAAATTACTTCGGCTACCCTAAATAATCACCAACTAACCCTTACCACAACAAACTAAACCCAATCACATTTAAATTACAAAAAAATGCTGCTAACCATAGCAAACTATGCCAAACTTACCTAAATTACTTCGGCTACCATAAATCATCACCAACTAACCCTTACCACAACAAACTAAACCCAATCACTTTTAAATTACAAAAAATGCTACTAACCATAGCAAACTTTGCCAAACTCACCTAAATTACTTCGGCTATCAAAAATCACCCCCAACTACACCTTACAGCAACAAACTAAGCCTAATCACTTTAAAATTACAAAAAAATGCTAAAAATCATAACAAACTATGCCAGACTCACCTAAATTACTTCGGCTACTCTAAATCATCACCAACTAACCCTTACCACAACAAACTAAACCCAATCACTTTTAAATTACAAAAAAATGCTACTAACCATAGCAAACTATGCCAAACTCACATAAATTACTTCGGCTACCATATATTATTACCAACTAACCCTTACCACAACAAACTAAACCCAATCACTTTTAAATTACAAAAAAATGCTACTAACCATAGCAAACTATGCCAAACTCACCTAAATTACTTCGGCAATCAAAAATCACCCCCAACTACACTTTATAGCAACAAACTAAGCCCAATCACTTTAGTATTACAAAAAATGCTAAAAATCATAACAAACTATACCAGAATCACCTAAATTACTTCGGCTACCGTAAATCACCCCCAACTATCCCTTACCACAACAAACCAATCCATATCATCTTGAAATTACAAAAAAAGGTGTACAAATCATAAAAAACTATGCCAGACTCACCTAAATTATTTCGGCTACTCTAAATCATCACCAACTAACCCTTACCACAACAAACTAAACCCAATCACTTTTAAATTACAAAAAAATGCTACTAACCATAGCAAACTATGCCAAACTCACCTAAATTACTTCGGCTACCATAAATCATCACCAACTAACCCTTACCAAAACAAACTAAACCCAATCACTTTTAAATTAAAAAAAAATGCTACTAACCATAGCAAACTATGCTAAACTCACCTAAATTACTTCGGCTATCAAAAGTCACCCCCAACTACACTTTACAGCAACAAACTAAGCCCAATCACTTTAAAATTACAAAAAAATGCTAAAAATCATAACAAACTATACCAGAATCACCTAAATTACTTCGGCTACCGTAAATCACCCCCAACTATCCCTTACCAAAACAAACCAAACCATATCATCTTAAAATTACAAAAAAAGGTGTACAAATCTTAACAAACTATGCCAGACTCACCTAAATTACTTCGGCTACTCTAAATTATCACCAACTAACCCTTACCACAACAAACTAAACCCAATCACTTTTAAATTACAAAAAAATGCTACTAACCATAGCAAACTATGCCAAACTTACCTAAATTACTTCGGCTACCATAAATCATCACCAACTAACCCTTACCACAACAAACTAAACCCAATCACTTTTAAATGACAAAAAATTGCTACTAACCATAGCAAACTATGCCAAACTCACCTAAATTACTTCGGCTATCAAAAATCACCCCCAACTACACTTTACAGCAACAAACTAAGCCCAATCACTTTAAAATTCCAAAAAAATGCTAAAATACATAACAAACTATACCAGAATCACCTAAATTACTTCGGCTACCGTAAATCACCCCCAACTATCCCTTACCGCAACAAACCAAACCATATCATCTTAAAATTACAAAAAAAGGTGTACAAATCATAACAAACTATGCCAGACTCACCTAAATTACTTCGGCTACTCTAAATTATCACCAACTAACCCTTACCACAACAGACTAAACCCAATCACTTTTAAATTACAAAAAAATGCTACTAACCATAGCAAACTATGCCAAACTCACCTAAATTACTTCGGCAATCAAAAATCACCCCCAACTACACTTTATAGCAACAAACTAAGCCCAATCACTTTAGTATTACAAAAAATGCTAAAAATCATAACAAACTATACCAGAATCACCTAAATTACTTCGGCTACCGTAAATCACCCCCAACTATCCCTTACCACAACAAACCAATCCATATCATCTTGAAATTACAAAAAAAGTTGTACAAATCATAAAAAACTATGCCAGACTCACCTAAATTATTTCGGCTACTCTAAATCATCACCAACTAACCCTTACCACAACAAACTAAACCCAATCACTTTTAAATTACAAAAAAATGCTACTAACCATAGCAAACTATGCCAAACTCACCTAAATTACTTCGGCTACCATAAATCATCACCAACTAACCCTTACCAAAACAAACTAAACCCAATCACTTTTAAATTTAAAAAAAATGCTACTAACCATAGCAAACTATGCTAAACTCACCTAAATTACTTCGGCTATCAAAAGTCACCCCCAACTACACTTTACAGCAACAAACTAAGCCCAATCACTTTAAAATTACAAAAAAATGCTAAAAATCATAACAAACTATACCAGAATCACCTAAATTACTTCGGCTACCGTAAATCACCCCCAACTATCCCTAACCAAAACAAACCAAACCATATCATCTTAAAATTACAAAAAAAGGTGTACAAATCTTAACAAACTATGCCAGACTCACCTAAATTACTTCGGCTACTCTAAATTATCACCAACTAACCCTTACCACAACAAACTAAACCCAATCACTTTTAAATTACAAAAAAATGCTACTAACCATAGCAAACTATGCCAAACTTACCTAAATTACTTCGGCTACCATAAATCATCACCAACTAACCCTTACCACAACAAACTAAACCCAATCACTTTTAAATGACAAAAAATTGCTACTAACCATAGCAAACTATGCCAAACTCACCTAAATTACTTCGGCTATCAAAAATCACCCCCAACTACACTTTACAGCAACAAACTAAGCCCAATCACTTTAAAATTCCAAAAAAATGCTAAAATACATAACAAACTATACCAGAATCACCTAAATTACTTCGGCTACCGTAAATCACCCCCAACTATCCCTTACCGCAACAAACCAAACCATATCATCTTAAAATTACAAAAAAAGGTGTACAAATCATAACAAACTATGCCAGACTCACCTAAATTACTTCGGCTACTCTAAATTATCACCAACTAACCCTTACCACAACAGACTAAACCCAATCACTTTTAAATTACAAAAAAATGCTACTAACCATAGCAAACTATGCCAAACTCACCTAAATTACTTCGGCAATCAAAAATCACCCCCAACTACACTTTATAGCAACAAACTAAGCCCAATCACTTTAGTATTACAAAAAATGCTAAAAATCATAACAAACTATACCAGAATCACCTAAATTACTTCGGCTACCGTAAATCACCCCCAACTATCCCTTACCACAACAAACCAATCCATATCATCTTGAAATTACAAAAAAAGTTGTACAAATCATAAAAAACTATGCCAGACTCACCTAAATTATTTCGGCTACTCTAAATCATCACCAACTAACCCTTACCACAACAAACTAAACCCAATCACTTTTAAATTACAAAAAAATGCTACTAACCATAGCAAACTATGCCAAACTTACCTAAATTACTTCGGCTACCATAAATCATCACCAACTAACCCTTACCACAACAAACTAAACCCAATCACTTTTAAATGACAAAAAATTGCTACTAACCATAGCAAACTATGCCAAACTCACCTAAATTACTTCGGCTATCAAAAATCACCCCCAACTACACTTTACAGCAACAAACTAAGCCCAATCACTTTAAAATTCCAAAAAAATGCTAAAATACATAACAAACTATACCAGAATCACCTAAATTACTTCGGCTACCGTAAATCACCCCCAACTATCCCTTACCGCAACAAACCAAGCCATATCATCTTAAAATTACAAAAAAAGGTGTACAAATCATAACAAACTATGCCAGACTCACCTAAATTACTTCGGCTACTCTAAATTATCACCAACTAACCCTTACCACAACAGACTAAACCCAATCACTTTTAAATTACAAAAAAATGCTACTAACCATAGCAAACTATGCCAAACTCACCTAAATTACTTCGGCAATCAAAAATCACCCCCAACTACACTTTATAGCAACAAACTAAGCCCAATCACTTTAGTATTACAAAAAATGCTAAAAATCATAACAAACTATACCAGAATCACCTAAATTACTTCGGCTACCGTAAATCACCCCCAACTATCCCTTACCACAACAAACCAATCCATATCATCTTGAAATTACAAAAAAAGTTGTACAAATCATAAAAAACTATGCCAGACTCACCTAAATTATTTCGGCTACTCTAAATCATCACCAACTAACCCTTACCACAACAAACTAAACCCAATCACTTTTAAATTACAAAAAAATGCTACTAACCATAGCAAACTATGCCAAACTTACCTAAATTACTTCGGCTACCATAAATCATCACCAACTAACCCTTACCACAACAAACTAAACCCAATCACTTTTAAATGACAAAAAATTGCTACTAACCATAGCAAACTATGCCAAACTCACCTAAATTACTTCGGCTATCAAAAATCACCCCCAACTACACTTTACAGCAACAAACTAAGCCCAATCACTTTAAAATTCCAAAAAAATGCTAAAATACATAACAAACTATACCAGAATCACCTAAATTACTTCGGCTACCGTAAATCACCCCCAACTATCCCTTACCGCAACAAACCAAACCATATCATCTTAAAATTACAAAAAAAGGTGTACAAATCATAACAAACTATGCCAGACTCACCTAAATTACTTCGGCTACTCTAAATTATCACCAACTAACCCTTACCACAACAGACTAAACCCAATCACTTTTAAATTACAAAAAAATGCTACTAACCATAGCAAACTATGCCAAACTCACCTAAATTACTTCGGCAATCAAAAATCACCCCCAACTACACTTTATAGCAACAAACTAAGCCCAATCACTTTAGTATTACAAAAAATGCTAAAAATCATAACAAACTATACCAGAATCACCTAAATTACTTCGGCTACCGTAAATCACCCCCAACTATCCCTTACCACAACAAACCAATCCATATCATCTTGAAATTACAAAAAAAGTTGTACAAATCATAAAAAACTATGCCAGACTCACCTAAATTATTTCGGCTACTCTAAATCATCACCAACTAACCCTTACCACAACAAACTAAACCCAATCACTTTTAAATTACAAAAAAATGCTACTAACCATAGCAAACTATGCCAAACTCACCTAAATTACTTCGGCTACCATAAATCATCACCAACAAACCCTTACCAAAACAAACTAAACCCAATCACTTTTAAATTTAAAAAAAATGCTACTAACCATAGCAAACTATGCTAAACTCACCTAAATTACTTCGGCTATCAAAAGTCACCCCCAACTACACTTTACAGCAACAAACTAAGCCCAATCACTTTAAAATTACAAAAAAATGCTAAAAATCATAACAAACTATACCAGAATCACCTAAATTACTTCGGCTACCGTAAATCACCCCCAACTATCCCTAACCAAAACAAACCAAACCATATCATCTTAAAATTACAAAAAAAGGTGTACAAATCTTAACAAACTATGCCAGACTCACCTAAATTACTTCGGCTACTCTAAATTATCACCAACTAACCCTTACCACAACAAACTAAACCCAATCACTTTTAAATTACAAAAAAATGCTACTAACCATAGCAAACTATGCCAAACTTACCTAAATTACTTCGGCTACCATAAATCATCACCAACTAACCCTTACCACAACAAACTAAACCCAATCACTTTTAAATGACAAAAAATTGCTACTAACCATAGCAAACTATGCCAAACTCACCTAAATTACTTCGGCTATCAAAAATCACCCCCAACTACACTTTACAGCAACAAACTAAGCCCAATCACTTTAAAATTCCAAAAAAATGCTAAAATACATAACAAACTATACCAGAATTACCTAAATTACTTCGGCTACCGTAAATCACCCCCAACTATCCCTTACCGCAACAAACCAAACCATATCATCTTAAAATTACAAAAAAAGGTGTACAAATCATAACAAACTATGCCAGACTCACCTAAATTACTTCGGCTACTCTAAATTATCACCAACTAACCCTTACCACAACAGACTAAACCCAATCACTTTTAAATTACAAAAAAATGCTACTAACCATAGCAAACTATGCCAAACTCACCTAAATTACTTCGGCAATCAAAAATCACCCCCAACTACACTTTATAGCAACAAACTTAGCCCAATCACTTTAGTATTACAAAAAATGCTAAAAATCATAACAAACTATACCAGAATCACCTAAATTACTTCGGCTACCGTAAATCACCCCCAACTATCCCTTACCACAACAAACCAAAGCATATCATCTTAAAATTTCATAAAAGGTGTACAAATCATAACAAACTATGCCAGACTCACCTGAATTACTTCGGCTACTCTAAATCATCACCAACTAATCCTTACCACAACAAACTAAACCCAATCACTTTTAAATTACAAAAAAATGCTACTAACCATAGCAAACTATGCCAAACTCACCTAAATTACTTCGGCTATCAAAAATCACTCCCAACTACACTTTACAGCTACAAACTAAACCCAATCACTTTAAAATTACAAAAAAATGCTAAAAATCATAACAAACTATACCAGAATCACCTAAATTACTTCGGCTACCGTAAATCACCCCCAACTATCCCTTACCACAACAAAACCATATCATCTTGAAATTACAAAAAAAGTTGTACAAATCATAACAAGCTATGCCAGACTCACCTAAATTACTTCGGCTACTCTAAATCATCACCAACTAACCCTTACCACAACAAACTAAACCCAATCACTTTAAATTACAAAAAAATGCTACTAACCATAGCAAACTATGCCAAATTCACCTAAATTACTTCGGCTACCATAAATCATAACCAACTAACCCTTACCATAACAAACTAAACCCAATCACTTTTAAATTACAAAAAAATGCTACTAACCATAGCAAACTATACCAAACTCACCTAAATTACTTCGGCTATCAAAAATCACCCCCAACTATACTTTATAGCAACAAACTAAGCCCAATCACTTTAGTATTACAAAAAATGCTAAAAATCATAACAAACAATACCAGAATCACCTAAATTACTTCGGCTACCGTAAATCACCCCCAACTATCCCTTACCACAACAAACCAAAGCATATCATCTTAAAATATCATAAAAGGTGTACAAATCATAACAAACTATGCCAGACTCACCTGAATTACTTCGGCTACTCTAAATCATCACCAACTAATCTTTACCACAACAAACTAAACCCAATCACTTTTAAATTACAAAAAAATGCTACTAACCATAGCAAACTATGCCAAACTCACCTAAATTACTTCGGCTATCAAAAATCACCCCCAACTACACTTTACAGCAACAAACTAAGCCCAATCACTTTAAAATTACAAAAAAATGCTAAAATACATAACAAACTATACCAGTATCACCTAAATTACTTCGGCTACAGTAAATCACCCCCAACTATCCCTTACCGCAACAAACCAAACCATATCATCTTAAAATTACAAAAAAAGGTGTACAAATCATAACAAACTATGCCAGACTCACCTAAATTACTTCGGCTACTCTAAATTATCACCAACTAACCCTTACCACAACAGACTAAACCCAATCACTTTTAAATTACAAAAAAATGCTACTAACCATAGCAAACTATGCCAAACTCACCTAAATTACTTCGGCTATCAAAAATCACCCCCAAGTACACTTTACAGCAACAAACTAAGCCCAATCACTTTAAAATTACAAAAAAATGCTAAAACTCATAACAAACTATACCAGAATCACCTAAATTACTTCGGCTACCGTAAATCACCCCCAACTATCCCTTACCACAACAAACAAAACCATATCATCTTAAAATTACAAAAAAGGTGTACAAATCATAACAAACTATGCCAGACTCACCTAAATTACTTCGGCTACTCTAAATCATCACCAACTAACCCTTACCACAAAAAACAAAACCCAATCACTTTTAAATTACAAAAAAATGCTACTAACCATAGCAAACTATGTCAAACTCACCTAAATTACTTCGGCTACTCTAAATCATCACCAACTAACCCTTACCACAAAAAACAAAACCCAATCACTTTTAAATTACAAAAAAATGCTACTAACCATAGCAAACTATGCCAAACTCACCTAAATTACTTCGGCAATCAAAAATCACCCCCAACTACACTTTATAGCAACAAACTTAGCCGAATCACTTTAGTATTACAAAAAATGCTAAAAATCATAACAAACTATACCAGAATCACCTAAATTACTTCGGCTACCGTAAATCACCCCCAACTATCCCTTACCACAACAAACCAAAGCATATCATCTTAAAATTTCATAAAAGGTGTACAAATCATAACAAACTATGCCAGACTCACCTGAATTACTTCGGCTACTCTAAATCATCACCAACTAATCCTTACCACAACAAACTAAACCCAATCACTTTTAAATTACAAAAAAATGCTACTAACCATAGCAAACTATGCCAAACTCACCTAAATTACTTCGGCTATCAAAAATCACTCCCAACTACACTTTACAGCTACAAACTAAACCCAATCACTTTAAAATTACAAAAAAATGCTAAAAATCATAACAAACTATACCAGAATCACCTAAATTACTTCGGCTACCGTAAATCACCCCCAACTATCCCTTACCACAACAAAACCATATCATCTTGAAATTACAAAAAAAGTTGTACAAATCATAACAAGCTATGCCAGACTCACCTAAATTACTTCGGCTACTCTAAATCATCACCAACTAACCCTTACCACAACAAACTAAACCCAATCACTTTAAATTACAAAAAAATGCTACTAACCATAGCAAACTATGCCAAATTCACCTAAATTACTTCGGCTACCATAAATCATAACCAACTAACCCTTACCATAACAAACTAAACCCAATCACTTTTAAATTACAAAAAAATGCTACTAACCATAGCAAACTATACCAAACTCACCTAAATTACTTCGGCTATCAAAAATCACCCCCAACTATACTTTATAGCAACAAACTAAGCCCAATCACTTTAGTATTACAAAAAATGCTAAAAATCATAACAAACTATACCAGAATCACCTAAATTACTTCGGCTACCGTAAATCACCCCCAACTATCCCTTACCACAACAAACCAAAGCATATCATCTTAAAATATCATAAAAGGTGTACAAATCATAACAAACTATGCCAGACTCACCTGAATTACTTCGGCTACTCTAAATCATCACCAACTAATCTTTACCACAACAAACTAAACCCAATCACTTTTAAATTACAAAAAAATGCTACTAACCATAGCAAACTATGCCAAACTCACCTAAATTACTTCGGCTATCAAAAATCACCCCCAACTACACTTTACAGCAACAAACTAAGCCCAATCACTTTAAAATTACAAAAAAATGCTAAAATACATAACAAACTATACCAGTATCACCTAAATTACTTCGGCTACAATAAATCACCCCCAACTATCCCTTACCGCAACAAACCAAACCATATCATCTTAAAATTACAAAAAAAGGTGTACAAATCATAACAAACTATGCCAGACTCACCTAAATTACTTCGGCTACTCTAAATTATCACCAACTAACCCTTACCACAACAGACTAAACCCAATCACTTTTAAATTACAAAAAAATGCTACTAACCATAGCAAACTATGCCAAACTCACCTAAATTACTTCGGCTATCAAAAATCACCCCCAAGTACACTTTACAGCAACAAACTAAGCCCAATCACTTTAAAATTACAAAAAAATGCTAAAACTCATAACAAACTATACCAGAATCACCTAAATTACTTCGGCTACCGTAAATCACCCCCAACTATCCCTTACCACAACAAACAAAACCATATCATCTTAAAATTACAAAAAAGGTGTACAAATCATAACAAACTATGCCAGACTCACCTAAATTACTTCGGCTACTCTAAATCATCACCAACTAACCCTTACCACAAAAAACAAAACCCAATCACTTTTAAATTACAAAAAAATGCTACTAACCATAGCAAACTATGTCAAACTCACCTAAATTACTTCGGCTACCATAAATCATCACCAACTAACCCTTACCACAACAAACTAAACCCAATCACTGTTAAATTACAAAAAAATGCTACTAACCATAGCAAACTATGCCAAACTCACCTAAATTATTTCGGCTATCAAAAATCACCCCCAACTACACTTTACAGCAACAAACTAAGCCCAATCACTTTAAAATTACAAAAAAATGCTAAAAATCATAACAAACTATACCAGAATCACCTAAATTACTTCGGCTACCGTAAATCACCCCCAACTATCTCTTACCACAACAAACCAATCCATATCATTTTGAAATTACAAAAAAAGGTGTACAAATCATAAAACACTATGCCAGACTCACCTAAATTACTTCGGCTACTCTAAATCATCACCAACTAACCCTTACCACAACAAACTAAACCCAATCACTTTTAAATTACAAAAAAATGCTACTAACCATAGCAAACTATGCCAAACTCACCTAAATTACTTCGGCTACCATAAATCATCACCAACTAACCCTTACCACAACAAACTAAACCCAATCACTTTTAAATTACAAAAAAATGCTACTGACCATAGCAAACTATGCCAAACTCACCTAAATTACTTCGGCTATCAAAAATCACCCCCAACTACACTTTACAGCAACAATCTAAGCACAATCACTTTAAAACTACAAAAAAATGCTAAAAATCATAACAAACTATACCAGAATCACCTAAATTACTTCGGCTACCGTAAATCACCCCCAACTATCCCTTACCACAACAAACCAATCCATATCATCTTGAAATTACAAAAAAAGGTGTACAAATCGTAAAAAACTATGCCAGACTCACTTAAATTACTTCGGCTACTCTAAGTCATCACCAACTAACACTTACCACAACAAATTAAACCCAATCACTTTTAAATTACAAAAAAATGCTACTAACCATAGCAAACTATGCCAAACTCACCTAAATTACTTCGGCTACCATAAATCATCACCAACTAACCCTTACCACAACAAACTAAACCCAATCACTTTTAAATTACAAAAAAATGCTACTAACCATAGCAAACTATGCCAAACTCACGTAAATTACTTCGGCTATCAAAAATCACCCCCAACTATACTTTACAGCAACAAACTAAACCCAATCACTTTAAAATTACAAAAAAATGCCTAAAATCATAACAAACTATACCAGAATCACCTAAATTACTTCGGCTACCGTAAATCACCCCCAACTATCCCTTACCACAACAAACCATTCCATATCATCTTGAAATTACAAAAAAAGGTGTACAAATCATAAAAAACTATGCCAGACTCACCTAAATTACTTCGGCTACTCTAAATCATCACCAACTAACCCTTACCACAACAAACTAAACCCAATCACTTCTAAATTACAAAAAAATGCTACTAACCATAGCAAACTATGCCAAACTCACCTAAATTACTTCGGCTACCATAAATCATCACCAACTAACCCTTACCAAAACAAACTAAACCCAATCACTTTTAAATTACAAAAAAATGCTACTAACCATAGCAAACTATGCTAAACTCACCTAAATTACTTCGGCTATCAAAAGTCACACCCAACTACACTTTACAGCAACAAAACTAAGCCCAATCACTTTAAAATTACAAAAAAATGCTAAAAATCATTACAAACTATACCAGAATCACCTAAATTACTTCGGCTACCGTAAATCACCCCCAACTATCCCTTACCAAAACAAACCAAACCATATCATCTTAAAATTACAAAAAAAGGTGTACAAATCTTAACAAACTATGCCAGACTCACCTAAATTACTTCGGCTACCCTGAATTATCACCAACTAACCCTTACCACAACAAACTAAACCCAATCACTTTTAAATGACAAAAAATGCTACTAACCATAGCAAACTATGCCAAACTCACCTAAATTACTTCGGCTATCAAAAATCACCCCCAACTACACTTTACAGCAACAAACTAAGCCCAATCACTTTAAAATTACAAAAAAATGCTAAAATACATAACAAGCTATACCAGAATCACCTAAATTACTTCGGCTACCGTAAATCACCCCCAACTATCCCTTACCGCAACAAACCAAACCATATCATCTTAAAATTACAAAAAAAGGTGTACAAATCATAACAAACTATGCTAGACTCACCTAAATTACTTCGGCTACTCTAAATTATCACCAACTAACCCTTACCACAACAGACTAAACCCAATCACTTTTAAATTACAAAAAAATGCTACTAACCATAGCAAACTATGCCAAACTCACCTAAATTACTTCGGCTATCAAAAATCACCCCCAAGTACACTTTACAGCAACAAACTAAGCCCAATCACTTTAAAATTACAAAAAAATGCTAAAACTCATAGCAAACTATACCAGAATCACCTAAACTACTTCGGCTACCGTAAATCACTCCCAACTATCCCTTACCACAACAAACAAAACCATATCATCTTAAAATTACAAAAAAAAGGTGTACAAATCATAACAAATTATGCCAGAGTCACCTAAATTACTTCGGCTACTCTAAATCATCACCAACTAACCCTTACCACAACAAACAAAACCCAATCACTTTTAAATTACAAAAAAATGCTACTAACCATAGCAAACTATGTCAAACTCACCTAAATTACTTCGGCTAACTTAAATCATCACCAACTAACCCTTACCACAACAAACTAAACCCAATCACTGTTAAATTACAAAAAAATGCTACTAACCATAGCAAACTATGCCAAACTCACCTAAATTACTTCGGCTATCAAAAATCACCCCCAACTACACTTTACAGCAACAAACTAAGCCCAATCACTTTAAAATTACAAAAAAATGCTAAAAATCATAACAAACTATACCAGAATCACCTAAATTACTTCGGCTACGGTAAATCACCCCCAACTATCCCTTACCACAACAAACCAAACCATATCATCTTAAAATTACAAAAAAAGGTGTACAAATCATAACAAACTATGCCAGACTCACCTAAATTACTTCGGCTACTCTAAATCATCACCAACTAACCCTTACCACAACAAACTAAACCCAATCACTTTTAAATTACAAAAAAATGCTACTAACCATAGCAAACTATGCCAAACTCACCTAAATTACTTCGGCTATTATAAATCATCACCAACTAAACCTTACCACAACAAACTAAACCCAATCACTTTTAAATTACAAAAAAATGTTACTAACCATTGCAAACTATGCCAAACTCACCTAAATTACTTCGGCTATCAAAAATCACCCCCAACTACACTTTACAGCAACAAACTAAGCCCAATCACTTTAAAATTACAAAAAAATGCTAAAAATCATAACAAACTATACCAGAATCGCCTAAATTACTTCGGCTACCGTAAATCACCTTCAACTATCCCTTACCACAACAAACCAAACCATATCATCTTAAAATTACCAAAAAAAATGTACAAATTATAACAAACTATGCCAGACTCACCTAAATTACTTTAGCTACTCTAAATCATAACCAACTAACCCTTACCACAACAAACTAAACCCAATCACTTTAAAATTAAAAAAAATGCTCAAATACATAACAAACTATACCAGAATCACCTAAATTACTTCGGCTTCCGAAAATCACCCCCAACTATCCCTTACCACAACAAACCAAACCATATCATCTTAAAATTACAAAAAAGATGTACAAATCATAACAAACTATGCCAGACTCACCTAAATTACTTCGGCTACTCTAAACCATCACCAACTAACCCTTACCACAACATAATAAACCCAATCACTTTTAAATTACAAAAAAATGCTACTAACCATAGCAAACTATGCCAAACTCACCTAAATTACTTCGGCTTTCAAAAATTATCCCCAAGTACACTTTACAGCAACAAACTAAGCCCAATCACTTTAAAATTACAAAAAAATGCTAAAACTCATAACAAACTATACCAGAATCACCTAAATTACTTCGGCTACCGTAAATCACCCCCAACTATCCCTTACCACAACAAACCAAACCATATCATCTTAAAATTACAAAAAAAGGTGTACAAATCATAACAAATTATGCCAGACTCACCTAAATTACTTCGGCTACTCTAAATCATCACCAACTCACCCTTACCACAACAAACTAAACCCAATCACTTTTAAATTACAAAAAATGCTACTAACCATAGCAAACTATGCCAAACTCACCCAAATTACTTCGGCTACCATAAATCATCACCAACTAACCCTTACCACAACAAACTAAACCTAATCACTTTTAAATTACAAAAAAATTCTAAAACTCATAATAAACTATACCAGAATCACCTAAATTACTTCGGCTACCGTAAATCACCCCCAACTATCCCTTACTTCAACAAACCAAACCATATCATCTTAAAATTACAAAAAAAGATGTACAAATCATAACAAATTATGCCAGACTCACCTAAATTACTTCGGCTACTCTAAATCATCACCAACTAACCCTTACCACAACAAACTAAACCCAATCACTTTTAAATTACAAAAAAATGCTACTAACCATGGCAAACTATGCCAAACTCACCTAAATTACTTCGGCTATCAAAAATCACCCCCAACTACACTTTACAGCAACAAACTAAGACCAATCAATTTAAAATTACAAAAAAATGCTAAAAATCATAACAAACTATACCAGAATCACCTAAATTACTTCGGCTACCGTAAATCACCCCCAACTATCCCTTACCACAACAAACCAAACCATATCATCTTAAAATTACAAAAAAAGGTGTACAAATCATAACAAAATATGCCAGACTCACCTAAATTACTTCGGCTACTCTAAATCATCACCAACTAACCCTTACCACAACAAACTAAACCCAATCACTTTTAAATTACAAAAAAATGCTACTAACCATAGCAAACTATGCCAAACTCACCTAAATTATTTCGGCTACCATAAATCATCACCAACTAACCCTTACCACAACAAACTAAACCCAATCACTTTTAAATTACAAAACAATGCTACTAACCATAGCAAACTATGCCAAACTCACCTAAATTACTTCGGCTATCAAAAATCACCCCCAACTACACTTTACAGCAACAAACTAACCCCAATCTCTTTATAATTACAAAAAAATGCTAAAAATCATAACAAACTATACCAGAATCACCTAAATTACTTCGGCTACCGTAAATCACCCCCAACTATCCCTTACCACAACAAACCAAACCATATCATCTTAAAATTACAAAAAAAGTTGTACAAATAATAACAAACTATGCCAGACTCACCTAAATTACTTCGGCTACTCTAAATCATCACCAACTAACCCTTACCACAACAAACTAAACCCAATCACTTTTAAATTACAAAAAATGCTACTAACCATAGCAAACTATGCCAAACTCACCTAAATTACTTCGGCTACCATAAATCATCACCAACTAACCCTTACCACAACAAACTAAACCCAATCACTTTTAAATTACAAAAAAATGCTACTAACCATAGCAAACTATGCCAAACTCACCTAAATTACTTCGGCTATCAAAAATCCCCCCCAACTACACTTTACAGCAACAAATTAAGCCCAATCACTTTAAAATTACAAAAAAATGCTAAAAATCATAACAAATTATACCAGAATCACCTAAATTACTTCGGCTACCGTAAATCACCCCCAACTATCCCTTACCACAACAAACCAAACCATATCATCTTAAAATTACAAAAAAAGGTGTACAAATCATAACAAACTATGCCAGACTCACCTAAATTACTTCGGCTACTCTAAATCATCACCAACTAACCCTTACCACAACAAACTAAACCCAATCACTTTTAAATTACAAAAAAATGCTACTAACCATAGCAAACTATGCCAAACTCACCTAAATTACTTCGGCTACCATAAATCATCACCAACTAACCCTTACCACAACAAACTAAACCCAATCACTTTTAAATTACAAAAAAATGCTACTAACCATTGCAAACTATGCCAAACTCACCTAAATTACTACGGCTACCAAAAATCACCCCCAACTACACTTTACAGCAACAAACTAAGCCCAATCACTTTAAAATTACAAAAAAATGCTAAAAATCATAACAAACTATACCAGAATCGCCTAAATTACTTCGGCTACCGTAAATCACCCCCAACTATCCCTTACCACAACAAACCAAACCATATCATCTTAAAATTACAAAAAAAAATGTACAAATTATAACAAACTATGCCAGACTCACCTAAATTACTTCAGCTACTCTAAATCATAACCAACTAACCCTTACCACAACAAACTAAACCCAATCACTTTAAAATTAAAAAAAATGCTAAAATACATAAGAAACTATACCAGAATCACCTAAATTACTTCGGCTTCCGAAAATCACCCCCAACTATCCCTTACCACAACAAACCAAACCATATCATCTTAAAATTACAAAAAAGATGTACAAATCATAACAAACTATGCCAGACTCACCTAAATTACTTCGGCTACTCTAAACCATCACCAACTAACCCTTACCACAACATAATAAACCCAATCACTTTTAAATTACAAAAAAATGCTACTAACCATAGCAAACTATGCCAAACTCACCTAAATTACTTCGGCTTTCAAAAATTATCCCCAAGTACACTTTACAGCAACAAACTAAGCCCAATCACTTTAAAATTACAAAAAAATGCTAAAACTCATAACAAACTATACCAGAATCACCTAAATTACTTCGGCTACCGTAAATCACCCCCAACTATCCCTTACCACAACAAACCAAACCATATCATCTTAAAATTACAAAAAAAGTTGTACAAATCATAACAAATTATGCCAGACTCACCTAAATTACTTCGGCTACTCTAAATCATCACCAACTCACCCTTACCACAACAAACTAAACCCAATCACTTTTAAATTACAAAAAATGCTACTAACCATAGCAAACTATGCCAAACTCACCCAAATTACTTCGGCTACCATAAATCATCACCAACTAACCCTTACCACAACAAACTAAACCCAATCACTTTTAAATTACAAAAAAATTCTAAAACTCATAATAAACTATACCAGAATCACCTAAATTACTTCGGCTACCGTAAATCACCCCCAACTATCCCTTACTTCAACAAACCAAACCATATCATCTTAAAATTACAAAAAAAGATGTACAAATCATAACAAATTATGCCAGACTCACCTAAATTACTTCGGCTACTCTAAATCATCACCAACTAACCCTTACCACAACAAACTAAACCCAATCACTTTTAAATTACAAAAAAATGCTACTAACCATGGCAAACTATGCCAAACTCACCTAAATTACTTCGGCTATAAAAATTACCCCCAACTACACTTTACAGCAACAAACTAAGCCCAATCAATTTAAAATTACAAAAAAATGCTAAAAATCATAACAAACTATACCAGAATCACCTAAATTACTTCGGCTACCGTAAATCACCCCCAACTATCCCTTACCACAACAAACCAAACCATATCATCTTAAAATTACAAAAAAAGGTGTACAAATCATAACAAAATATGCCAGACTCACCTAAATTACTTCGGCTACTCTAAATCATCACCAACTAACCCTTACCACAACAAACTAAACCCAATCACTTTTAAATTACAAAAAAATGCTACTAACCATGGCAAACTATGCCAAACTCACCTAAATTACTTCGGCTATCAAAAATCACCCCCAACTACACTTTACAGCAACAAACTAAGCCCAATCACTTTAAAATTACAAAAAAATGCTAAAAATCATAACAAACTATACCAGAATCACCTAAATTACTTCGGCTACCGTAAATCACCCCCAACTATCCCTTACCACAACAAACCAAACCATATCATCTTAAAATTACAAAAAAAGGTGTACAAATCATAACAAAATATGCCAGACTCACCTAAATTACTTCGGCTACTCTAAATCATCACCAACTAACCCTTACCACAACAAACTAAACCCAATCACTTTTAAATTACAAAAAAATTTTACTAACCATAGCAAACTATGCCAAACTCACCTAAATTACTTCGGCTACCACAAATTATCACCAACTAACCCTTACCACAACAAACTAAACCCAATCACTTTTAAATTACAAAACAATGCTACTAACCATAGCAAACTATGCCAAACTCACCCAAATTACTTCGGCTATCAAAAATCACCCCCAACTACACTTTACAGCAACAAACTAAGCCCAATCTCTTTAAAATTACAAAAAAATGCTAAAAATCATAACAAACTATACCAGAATCACCTAAATTACTTCGACTACCGTAAATCACCCCCAACTATCCCTTACCACAACAAACCAAACCATATCATCTTAAAATTACAAAAAAAGGTGTACAAATCATAACAAACTATGCCAGACTCACCTAAATTACTTCGGCAACTCTAAATCATCACCAACTAACCCTTACCATAACAAACTGAACCCAATCACTTTTAAATTACAAAAAATGTTACTAACCATAGCAAACTATGCCAAACTCACCTAAATTACTTCGGCTACCATAAATCATCACCAACTAACCCTTACCACAACAAACTAAACCCAATCACTTTTAAATTACAAAAAAATGCTACTAACCATAGCAAACTATGCCAAACTCACCTAAATTACTTCGGCTATCAAAAATCCCCCCCAACTACACTTTACAGCAACAAATTAAGCCCAATCACTTTAAAATTACAAAAAAATGCTAAAAATCATAACAAACTATACCAGAATCACCTAAATTACTTCGGCTATCGTAAATCACCCCCAACTAACCCTTACCACAACAAACCAAACCATATCATCTTAAAATTACAAAAAAAGGTGTACAAATCATAACAAACTATGCCAGACTCACCTAAATTACTTCGGCTACTCTAAATCATCACCAACTAACCCTTACCACAACAAACTAAACCCAATCACTTTTAAATTACAAAAAAATGCTACTAACCATAGCAAACTATGCCAAACTCACCTAAATTACTTCGGCTATCAAAAATCACCCCCAACTACACTTTACAGCAACAAACTAAGCCCAATCACTTTAAAATTACAAAAAAATGCTAAAAATCATAACAAACTATACCAGACTCACCTAAATTACTTCGGCTACACTAAATCATCACCAACTAACCCTTACCACAACAAACTAAACCCAATAACTTTTAAATTACAAAAAAATGCTACTAACCATAGAAAACTATGCCAAACTCACCTAAATTACTTCGGCTACCATAAATCATCACCAACTAACCCTTACCACAACAAACTAAACCCAATCACTTTTAAATTACAAAACAATTCTACTAACAATAGCAAACTATGCCAAACTCACCTAAATTACTTCGGCTATCAAAAATCACTCCCAACTACACTTTACAGCAACAAACTAAGCCCAATCACTTTAAAATTACAAAAAAATGCTAAAAATCATAACAAACTATACCAGAATCACCTAAATTACTTCGGCTATCGTAAATCACCCCCAACTATCCCTTACCACAACAAACCAAACCATATCATCTTAAAATTACAAAAAAAGGTGTACAAATCATAACAAAATATGCCAGACTTACCTAAATTACTTCGGCTACTCTAAATCATCACCAACTAACCCTTACCACAACAAACTAAACCCAATCACTTTTAAATTACAAAAAAATTTTACTAACCATAACAAACTATGCCAAACTCACCTAAATTACTTCGGCTACCACAAATCATCACCAACTAACCCTTACCACAACAAACTAAACCCAATCACTTTTAAATTACAAAACAATGCTACTAACCATAGCAAACTATGCCAAACTCACCCAAATTACTTCGGCTATCAAAAATCACCCCCAACTACACTTTACAGCAACAAACTAAGCCCAATCTCTTTAAAATTACAAAAAAATGCTAAAAATCATAACAAACTATACCAGAATCACCTAAATTACTTCGGCTACCGTAAATCACCCCCAACTATCCCTTACCACAACAAACCAAACCATATCATCTTAAAATTACAAAAAAAGGTGTACAAATCATAACAAACTATGCCAGACTCACCTAAGTTACTTCGGCTACTCTAAATCATCACCAACTTCCCCTTACCACCCCAAATTAAGCCCAATCACTTTAAAATTAGAAAAAATGCTACAAACCATAGCAAAACTATGCCAAACTCACATAAATTACTTCGGCTATCAAAAATCACCCCCAACTACACTTTACAGCAACAAACTAAGCCCAATCACTTTAAAATTACAAAAAAATGCTAAAAATCATAACAAACTATACCAGAATCACCTAAATTACTTCGGCTACCGTAAATCACCCCCAACTATCCCTTACCACAACAAACCAAACCATATCATCTTAAAATTACAAAAAAAGGTGTACAAATCATAACAAACTATGCCAGACTCACCTAAGTTACTTCGGCTACTCTAAATCATCACCAACTTCCCCTTACCACCCCAAATTAAGCCCAATCACTTTTAAATTACAAAAAAATGCTACTAACCATAGCAAACTATGCCAAACTCACCTAAATTACTTCGGCTATCAAAAATCACCCCCAACTACACTTTACAGCAACAAACTAAGCCCAATCACTTTAAAATTACAAAAAAATGCTAAAAATCATAACAAACTATACCAGACTCACCTAAATTACTTCGGCTACACTAAATCATCACCAACTAACCCTTACCACAACAAACTAAACCCAATAACTTTTAAATTACAAAAAAATGCTACTAACCATAGAAAACTATGCCAAACTCACCTAAATTACTTCGGCTACCATAAATCATCACCAACTAACCCTTACCACAACAAACTAAACCCAATCACTTTTAAATTACAAAACAATGCTACTAACAATAGCAAACTATGCCAAACTCACCTAAATTACTTCGGCTATCAAAAATCACCCCCAACTACACTTTACAGCAACAAACTAAGCCCAATCACTTTAAAATTACAAAAAAATGCTAAAAATCATAACAAACTATACCAGAATCACCTAAATTACTTCGGCTATCGTAAATCACCCCCAACTATCCCTTACCACAACAAACCAAACCATATCATCTCAAAATTACAAAAAAAGGTGTACAAGTCATAACAAAATATGCCAGACTCACCTAAATTACTTCGGCTACTCTAAATCATCACCAACTAACCCTTACCACAACAAACTAAACCCAATCACTTTTAAATTACAAAAAAATGCTACTAACCATAGCAAACTGTGCCAAACTCACCTAAATTACTTCGGCTATCAAAAATCACACCCAACTACACTTTACAGCAACAAACTAAGCCCAATCTCTTTAAAATTACAAAAAAATGCTAAAAATCATAACAAACTATACCAGAATCACCTAAATTACTTCGGCTATCGTAAATCACCCCCAACTAACCCTTACCACAACAAACCAAACCATATCATCTTAAAATTACAAAAAAAGGTGTACAAATCATAACAAACTATGCCAGACTCACCTAAATTACTTCGGCTACTCTAAATCATCACCAACTAACCCTTACCACAACAAACTAAACCCAATCACTTTTAAATTACAAAAAAATGCTACTAACCATAGCAAACTATGCCAAACTCACCTAAATTACTTCGGCTATCAAAAATCACCCCCAACTACACTTTACAGCAACAAACTAAGCCCAATCACTTTAAAATTACAAAAAAATGCTAAAAATCATAACAAACTATACCAGACTCACCTAAATTACTTCGGCTACACTAAATCATCACCAACTAACCCTTACCACAACAAACTAAACCCAATAACTTTTAAATTACAAAAAAATGCTACTAACCATAGAAAACTATGCCAAACTCACCTAAATTACTTCGGCTACCATAAATCATCACCAACTTACCCTTACCACAACAAACTAAACCCAATCACTTTTAAATTACAAAACAATGCTACTAACAATAGCAAACTATGCCAAACTCACCTAAATTACTTCGGCTATCAAAAATCACCCCCAACTACACTTTACAGCAACAAACTAAGCCCAATCACTTTAAAATTACAAAAAAATGCTAAAAATCATAACAAACTATACCAGAATCACCTAAATTACTTCGGCTATCGTAAATCACCCCCAACTATCCCTTACCACAACAAACCAAACCATATCATCTTAAAATTTCAAAAAAAGGTGTACAAGTCATAACAAAATATGCCAGACTCACCTAAATTACTTCGGCTACTCTAAATCATCACCAACTAACCCTTACCACAACAAATTAAACCCAATCACTTTTAAATTACAAAAAAATGCTACTAACTATGGCAAACTATGCCAAACTCACCTAAATTACTTCGGCTATCGAAAATCACCCCCAACTACACTTTACAGCAACAAACTAAGCCCAATCACTTTAAAATTACAAAAAAATGCTAAAAATCATAACAAACTATACCAGAATCACCTAAATTACTTCGGCTACCGTAAATCACCCCCAACTATCCCTTACCACAACAAACCAAACCATATCATCTTAAAATTACAAAAAAAGGTGTACAAATCATAACAAAATATGCCAGACTCACCTAAATTACTTCGGCTACTCTAAATCATCACCAACTAACCCTTACCACAACAAACTAAACCCAATCTCTTTAAAATTAGAAAAAATGCTACAAACCATTGCAAAACTATGCCAAACTCACATAAATTACTTCGGCTATCAAAAATCACCCCCAACTACATTTTACAGCAACAAACTAAGCCCAATCACTTTAAAATTACAAAAAAATGCTAAAAATCATAACAAACTATACCAGAATCACCTAAATTACTTCGGCTACCGTAAATCACCCCCAACTATCCCTTACCACAACAAACCAAACCATATCATCTTAAAATTACAAAAAAAGGTGTACAAATCATAACAAACTATGCCAGACTCACCTAAGTTACTTCGGCTACTCTAAATCATCACCAACTTCCCCTTACCACCCCAAATTAAGCCCAATCACTTTTAAATTACAAAAAAATGCTACTAACCATAGCAAACTATGCCAAACTCACCTAAATTACTTCGGCTATCAAAAATCACCCCCAACTACACTTTACAGCAACAAACTAAGCCCAATCACTTTAAAATTACAAAAAAATGCTAAAAATCATAACAAACTATACCAGACTCACCTAAATTACTTCGGCTACACTAAATCATCACCAACTAACCCTTACCACAACAAACTAAACCCAATAACTTTTAAATTACAAAAAAATGCTACTAACCATAGAAAACTATGCCAAACTCACCTAAATTACTTCGGCTACCATAAATCATCACCAACTAACCCTTACCACAACAAACTAAACCCAATCACTTTTAAATTACAAAACAATGCTACTAACAATAGCAAACTATGCCAAACTCACCTAAATTACTTCGGCTATCAAAAATCACCCCCAACTACACTTTACAGCAACAAACTAAGCCCAATCACTTTAAAATTACAAAAAAATGCTAAAAATCATAACAAACTATACCAGAATCACCTAAATTACTTCGGCTATCGTAAATCACCCCCAACTATCCCTTACCACAACAAACCAAACCATATCATCTTAAAATTACAAAAAAAGGTGTACAAGTCATAACAAAATATGCCAGACTCACCTAAATTACTTCGGCTACTCTAAATCATCACCAACTAACCCTTACCACAACAAACTAAACCCAATCACTTTTAAATTACAAAAAAATGCTACTAACTATGGCAAACTATGCCAAACTCACCTAAATTACTTCGGCTATCGAAAATCACCCCCAACTACACTTTACAGCAACAAACTAAGCCCAATCACTTTAAAATTACAAAAAAATGCTAAAAATCATAACAAACTATACCAGAATCACCTAAATTACTTCGGCTACCGTAAATCACCCCCAACTATCCCTTACCACATCAAACCAAACCATATCATCTTAAAATTACAAAAAAGGTGTACAAATCATAACAAAATATGCCAGACTCACCTAAATTACTTCGGCTACTCTAAATCATCACCAACTAACCCTTACCACAACAAACTAAACCCAATCTCTTTAAAATTACAAAAAAATGCTAAAAATCATAACAAACTATACCAGAATCACCTAAATTACTTCGGCTACCGTAAATCACCCCCAACTATCCCTTACCACAACAAACCAAACCATATCATCTTAAAATTACAAAAAAAGGTGTACAAATCATAACAAAATATGCCAGACTCACCTAAATTACTTCGGCTACTCTAAATCATCACCAACTAACCCTTACCACAACAAACTAAACCCAATAACTTTTAAATTACAAAAAAATGCTACTAACCATAGAAAACTATGCCAAACTCACCTAAATTACTTCGGCTACCACAAATCATCACCAACTAACCCTTACCACAACAAACTAAACCCAATCACTTTTAAATTACAAAACAATGCTACTAACCATTGCAAACTATGCCAAACTCACCCAAATTACTTCTGCTATCAAAAATCACCCCCAACTACACTTTACAGCAACAAACTAAACCCAATCTCTTTAAAATTACAAAAAAATGCTAAACATCATAACAAACTATACCAGAATCACCTAAATTACTTCGGCTACCGTAAATCACCCCCAACTATCCCTTACCACAACAAACCAAACCATATCATCTTAAAATTACAAAAAAAGGTGTACAAATCATAACAAACTATGCCAGACTTACCTAAATTACTTCGGCTACTCTAAATCATCACCAACTAACCCTTACCACAACAAACTAAACCCAATTACTTTTAAATTACAAAAAAATTTTACTAACCATAACAAACTATGCCAAACTCACCTAAATTACTTCGGCTACCACAAATCATCACCAACTAACCCTTACCACAACAAACTAAACCCAATCACTTTTAAATTACAAAACAATGCTACTAACCATAGCAAACTATGCCAAACTCACCCAAATTACTTCGGCTATCAAAAATCACCCCCAACTACACTTTACAGCAACAAACTAAGCCCAATCTCTTTAAAATTACAAAAAAATGCTAAAAATCATAACAAACTATACCAGAATCACCTAAATTACTTCGGCTACCGTAAATCACCCCCAACTATCCCTTACCACAACAAACCAAACCATATCATAAAATTACAAAAAAAGATGTACAAATCATAACAAACTATGCCAGACTCACCTAAATTACTTCGGCAACTCTAAATCATCACCAACTAACCCTTACCATAACAAACAGAACCCAATCACTTTTAAATTACAAAAAATGTTACTAACCATAGCAAACTATGCCAAACTCACCTAAATTACTTCGGCTACCATAAATCATCACCAACTAACCCTTACCACAACAAACTAAACCCAATCACTTTTAAATTACAAAAAAATGCTACTAAACATAGCAAACTATGCCAAACTCACCTAAATTACTTCGGCTATCAAAAATCCCCCCCAACTACACTTTACAGCAACAAATTAAGCCCAATCACTTTAAAATTACAAAAAAATGCTAAAAATCATAACAAACTATACCAGAATCACCTAAATTACTTCGGCTATCGTAAATCACCCCCAACTAACCCTTACCACAACAAACCAAGCCATATCATCTTAAAATTACAAAAAAAGGTGTACAAATCATAACAAACTATGCCAGACTCACCTAAATTACTTCGGCTACTCTAAATCATCACCAACTAACCCTTACCACAACAAACTAAACCCAATCACTTTTAAATTACAAAAAAATGCTACTAACCATAGCAAACTATGCCAAACTCACCTAAATTACTTCGGCTATCAAAAATCACCCCCAACTACACTTTACAGCAACAAACTAAGCCCAATCACTTTAAAATTAAAAAAAATGCTAAAAATCATAACAAACTATACCAGACTCACCTAAATTACTTCGGCTACACTAAATCATCACCAACTAACCCTTACCACAACAAACTAAACCCAATAACTTTTAAATTACAAAAAAATGCTACTAACCATAGAAAACTATGCCAAACTCACCTAAATTACTTCGGCTACCATAAATCATCACCAACTAACCCTTACCACAACAAACTAAACCCAATCACTTTTAAATTACAAAACAATGCTACTAACAATAGCAAACTATGCCAAACTCACCTAAATTACTTCGGCTATCAAAAATCACCCCCAACTACACTTTACAGCAACAAACTAAGCCCAATCACTTTAAAATTACAAAAAAATGCTAAAAATCATAACAAACTATACCAGAATCACCTAAATTACTTCGGCTATCGTAAATCACCCCCAACTATCCCTTACCACAACAAACCAAACCATATCATCTTAAAATTACAAAAAAAGGTGTACAAATCATAACAAAATATGCCAGACTCACCTAAATTACTTCGGCTACTCTAAATCATCACCAACTAACCCTTACCACAACAAACTAAAACCAATCACTTTTAAATTACAAAAAAATGCTACTAACCATGGCAAACTATGCCAAACTCACCTAAATTACTTCGGCTATCGAAAATCACCCCCAACTACACTTTACAGCAACAAACTAAGCCCAATCTCTTTAAAATTACAAAAAAATGCTAAAAATCATAACAAACTATACCAGAATCACCTAAATTACTTCGGCTACCGTAAATCACCCCCAACTATCCCTTACCACAACAAACCAAACCATATCATCTTAAAATTACAAAAAAAGGTGTACAAATCATAACAAACTATGCCAGACTCACCTAAGTTACTTCGGCTACTCTAAATCATCACCAACTTCCCCTTACCACCCCAAATTAAGCCCAATCACTTTAAAATTAGAAAAAATGCTACAAACCATAGCAAAACTATGCCAAACTCACATAAATTACTTCGGCTATCAAAAATCACCCCCAACTACACTTTACAGCAACAAACTAAGCCCAATCACTTTAAAATTACAAAAAAATGCTAAAAATCATAACAAACTATACCAGAATCACCTAAATTACTTCGGCTACCGTAAATCACCCCCAACTATCCCTTACCACAACAAACCAAACCATATCATCTTAAAATTACAAAAAAAGGTGTACAAATCATAACAAACTATGCCAGACTCACCTAAGTTACTTCGGCTACTCTAAATCATCACCAACTTCCCCTTACCACCCCAAATTAAGCCCAATCACTTTTAAATTACAAAAAAATGCTACTAACCATAGCAAACTATGCCAAACTCACCTAAATTACTTCGGCTATCAAAAATCACCCCCAACTACACTTTACAGCAACAAACTAAGCCCAATCACTTTAAAATTACAAAAAAATGCTAAAAATCATAACAAACTATACCAGACTCACCTAAATTACTTCGGCTACACTAAATCATCACCAACTAACCCTTACCACAACAAACTAAACCCAATAACTTTTAAATTACAAAAAAATGCTACTAACCATAGAAAACTATGCCAAACTCACCTAAATTACTTCGGCTACCATAAATCATCACCAACTAACCCTTACCACAACAAACTAAACCCAATCACTTTTAAATTACAAAACAATGCTACTAACAATAGCAAACTATGCCAAACTCACCTAAATTACTTCGGCTATCAAAAATCACCCCCAACTACACTTTACAGCAACAAACTAAGCCCAATCACTTTAAAATTACAAAAAAATGCTAAAAATCATAACAAACTATACCAGAATCACCTAAATTACTTCGGCTATCGTAAATCACCCCCAACTATCCCTTACCACAACAAACCAAACCATATCATCTCAAAATTACAAAAAAAGGTGTACAAGTCATAACAAAATATGCCAGACTCACCTAAATTACTTCGGCTACTCTAAATCATCACCAACTAACCCTTACCACAACAAACTAAACCCAATCACTTTTAAATTACAAAAAAATGCTACTAACCATAGCAAACTGTGCCAAACTCACCTAAATTACTTCGGCTATCAAAAATCACACCCAACTACACTTTACAGCAACAAACTAAGCCCAATCTCTTTAAAATTACAAAAAAATGCTAAAAATCATAACAAACTATACCAGAATCACCTAAATTACTTCGGCTATCGTAAATCACCCCCAACTAACCCTTACCACAACAAACCAAACCATATCATCTTAAAATTACAAAAAAAGGTGTACAAATCATAACAAACTATGCCAGACTCACCTAAATTACTTCGGCTACTCTAAATCATCACCAACTAACCCTTACCACAACAAACTAAACCCAATCACTTTTAAATTACAAAAAAATGCTACTAACCATAGCAAACTATGCCAAACTCACCTAAATTACTTCGGCTATCAAAAATCACCCCCAACTACACTTTACAGCAACAAACTAAGCCCAATCACTTTAAAATTACAAAAAAATGCTAAAAATCATAACAAACTATACCAGACTCACCTAAATTACTTCGGCTACACTAAATCATCACCAACTAACCCTTACCACAACAAACTAAACCCAATAACTTTTAAATTACAAAAAAATGCTACTAACCATAGAAAACTATGCCAAACTCACCTAAATTACTTCGGCAACCATAAATCATCACCAACTTACCCTTACCACAACAAACTAAACCCAATCACTTTTAAATTACAAAACAATGCTACTAACAATAGCAAACTATGCCAAACTCACCTAAATTACTTCGGCTATCAAAAATCACCCCCAACTACACTTTACAGCAACAAACTAAGCCCAATCACTTTAAAATTACAAAAAAATGCTAAAAATCATAACAAACTATACCAGAATCACCTAAATTACTTCGGCTATCGTAAATCACCCCCAACTATCCCTTACCACAACAAACCAAACCATATCATCTTAAAATTTCAAAAAAAGGTGTACAAGTCATAACAAAATATGCCAGACTCACCTAAATTACTTCGGCTACTCTAAATCATCACCAACTAACCCTTACCACAACAAATTAAACCCAATCACTTTTAAATTACAAAAAAATGCTACTAACTATGGCAAACTATGCCAAACTCACCTAAATTACTTCGGCTATCGAAAATCACCCCCAACTACACTTTACAGCAACAAACTAAGCCCAATCACTTTAAAATTACAAAAAAATGCTAAAAATCATAACAAACTATACCAGAATCACCTAAATTACTTCGGCTACCGTAAATCACCCCCAACTATCCCTTACCACAACAAACCAAACCATATCATCTTAAAATTACAAAAAAAGGTGTACAAATCATAACAAAATATGCCAGACTCACCTAAATTACTTCGGCTACTCTAAATCATCACCAACTAACCCTTACCACAACAAACTAAACCCAATCTCTTTAAAATTAGAAAAAATGCTACAAACCATTGCAAAACTATGCCAAACTCACATAAATTACTTCGGCTATCAAAAATCACCCCCAACTACATTTTACAGCAACAAACTAAGCCCAATCACTTTAAAATTACAAAAAAATGCTAAAAATCATAACAAACTATACCAGAATCACCTAAATTACTTCGGCTACCGTAAATCACCCCCAACTATCCCTTACCACAACAAACCAAACCATATCATCTTAAAATTACAAAAAAAGGTGTACAAATCATAACAAACTATGCCAGACTCACCTAAGTTACTTCGGCTACTCTAAATCATCACCAACTTCCCCTTACCACCCCAAATTAAGCCCAATCACTTTTAAATTACAAAAAAATGCTACTAACCATAGCAAACTATGCCAAACTCACCTAAATTACTTCGGCTATCAAAAATCACCCCCAACTACACTTTACAGCAACAAACTAAGCCCAATCACTTTAAAATTACAAAAAAATGCTAAAAATCATAACAAACTATACCAGACTCACCTAAATTACTTCGGCTACACTAAATCATCACCAACTAACCCTTACCACAACAAACTAAACCCAATAACTTTTAAATTACAAAAAAATGCTACTAACCATAGAAAACTATGCCAAACTCACCTAAATTACTTCGGCTACCATAAATCATCACCAACTAACCCTTACCACAACAAACTAAACCCAATCACTTTTAAATTACAAAACAATGCTACTAACAATAGCAAACTATGCCAAACTCACCTAAATTACTTCGGCTATCAAAAATCACCCCCAACTACACTTTACAGCAACAAACTAAGCCCAATCACTTTAAAATTACAAAAAAATGCTAAAAATCATAACAAACTATACCAGAATCACCTAAATTACTTCGGCTATCGTAAATCACCCCCAACTATCCCTTACCACAACAAACCAAACCATATCATCTTAAAATTACAAAAAAAGGTGTACAAGTCATAACAAAATATGCCAGACTCACCTAAATTACTTCGGCTACTCTAAATCATCACCAACTAACCCTTACCACAACAAACTAAACCCAATCACTTTTAAATTACAAAAAAATGCTACTAACTATGGCAAACTATGCCAAACTCACCTAAATTACTTCGGCTATCGAAAATCACCCCCAACTACACTTTACAGCAACAAACTAAGCCCAATCACTTTAAAATTACAAAAAAATGCTAAAAATCATAACAAACTATACCAGAATCACCTAAATTACTTCGGCTACCGTAAATCACCCCCAACTATCCCTTACCACATCAAACCAAACCATATCATCTTAAAATTACAAAAAAGGTGTACAAATCATAACAAAATATGCCAGACTCACCTAAATTACTTCGGCTACTCTAAATCATCACCAACTAACCCTTACCACAACAAACTAAACCCAATCTCTTTAAAATTACAAAAAAATGCTAAAAATCATAACAAACTATACCAGAATCACCTAAATTACTTCGGCTACCGTAAATCACCCCCAACTATCCCTTACCACAACAAACCAAACCATATCATCTTAAAATTACAAAAAAAGGTGTACAAATCATAACAAAATATGCCAGACTCACCTAAATTACTTCGGCTACTCTAAATCATCACCAACTAACCCTTACCACAACAAACTAAACCCAATAACTTTTAAATTACAAAAAAATGCTACTAACCATAGAAAACTATGCCAAACTCACCTAAATTACTTCGGCTACCACAAATCATCACCAACTAACCCTTACCACAACAAACTAAACCCAATCACTTTTAAATTACAAAACAATGCTACTAACCATTGCAAACTATGCCAAACTCACCCAAATTACTTCGGCTATCAAAAATCACCCCCAACTACACTTTACAGCAACAAACTAAACCCAATCTCTTTAAAATTACAAAAAAATGCTAAACATCATAACAAACTATACCAGAATCACCTAAATTACTTCGGCTACCGTAAATCACCCCCAACTATCCCTTACCACAACAAACCAAACCATATCATCTTAAAATTACAAAAAAAGGTGTACAAATCATAACAAACTATGCCAGACTTACCTAAATTACTTCGGCTACTCTAAATCATCACCAACTAACCCTTACCACAACAAACTAAACCCAATTACTTTTAAATTACAAAAAAATTTTACTAACCATAACAAACTATGCCAAACTCACCTAAATTACTTCGGCTACCACAAATCATCACCAACTAACCCTTACCACAACAAACTAAACCCAATCACTTTTAAATTACAAAACAATGCTACTAACCATAGCAAACTATGCCAAACTCACCCAAATTACTTCGGCTATCAAAAATCACCCCCAACTACACTTTACAGCAACAAACTAAGCCCAATCTCTTTAAAATTACAAAAAAATGCTAAAAATCATAACAAACTATACCAGAATCACCTAAATTACTTCGGCTACCGTAAATCACCCCCAACTATCCCTTACCACAACAAACCAAACCATATCATAAAATTACAAAAAAAGATGTACAAATCATAACAAACTATGCCAGACTCACCTAAATTACTTCGGCAACTCTAAATCATCACCAACTAACCCTTACCATAACAAACAGAACCCAATCACTTTTAAATTACAAAAAATGTTACTAACCATAGCAAACTATGCCAAACTCACCTAAATTACTTCGGCTACCATAAATCATCACCAACTAACCCTTACCACAACAAACTAAACCCAATCACTTTTAAATTACAAAAAAATGCTACTAAACATAGCAAACTATGCCAAACTCACCTAAATTACTTCGGCTATCAAAAATCCCCCCCAACTACACTTTACAGCAACAAATTAAGCCCAATCACTTTAAAATTACAAAAAAATGCTAAAAATCATAACAAACTATACCAGAATCACCTAAATTACTTCGGCTATCGTAAATCACCCCCAACTAACCCTTACCACAACAAACCAAGCCATATCATCTTAAAATTACAAAAAAAGGTGTACAAATCATAACAAACTATGCCAGACTCACCTAAATTACTTCGGCTACTCTAAATCATCACCAACTAACCCTTACCACAACAAACTAAACCCAATCACTTTTAAATTACAAAAAAATGCTACTAACCATAGCAAACTATGCCAAACTCACCTAAATTACTTCGGCTATCAAAAATCACCCCCAACTACACTTTACAGCAACAAACTAAGCCCAATCACTTTAAAATTAAAAAAAATGCTAAAAATCATAACAAACTATACCAGACTCACCTAAATTACTTCGGCTACACTAAATCATCACCAACTAACCCTTACCACAACAAACTAAACCCAATAACTTTTAAATTACAAAAAAATGCTACTAACCATAGAAAACTATGCCAAACTCACCTAAATTACTTCGGCTACCATAAATCATCACCAACTAACCCTTACCACAACAAACTAAACCCAATCACTTTTAAATTACAAAACAATGCTACTAACAATAGCAAACTATGCCAAACTCACCTAAATTACTTCGGCTATCAAAAATCACCCCCAACTACACTTTACAGCAACAAACTAAGCCCAATCACTTTAAAATTACAAAAAAATGCTAAAAATCATAACAAACTATACCAGAATCACCTAAATTACTTCGGCTATCGTAAATCACCCCCAACTATCCCTTACCACAACAAACCAAACCATATCATCTTAAAATTACAAAAAAAGGTGTACAAATCATAACAAAATATGCCAGACTCACCTAAATTACTTCGGCTACTCTAAATCATCACCAACTAACCCTTACCACAACAAACTAAAACCAATCACTTTTAAATTACAAAAAAATGCTACTAACCATGGCAAACTATGCCAAACTCACCTAAATTACTTCGGCTATCGAAAATCACCCCCAACTACACTTTACAGCAACAAACTAAGCCCAATCACTTTAAAATTACAAAAAAATGCTAAAAATCATAACAAACTATACCAGAATCACCTAAATTACTTCGGCTACCGTAAATCACCCCCAACTATCCCTTACCACAACAAACCAAACCATATCATCTTAAAATTACAAAAAAAGGTGTACAAATCATAACAAAATATGCCAGACTCACCTAAATTACTTCGGCTACTCTAAATCATCACCAAATAACCCTTACCACAACAAACTAAACCCAATCTCTTTAAAATTACAAAAAAATGCTAAAAATCATAACAAACTATACCAGAATCACCTAAATTACTTCGGCTACCGTAAATCACCCCCAACTATCCCTTACCACAACAAACCAAACCATATCATCTTAAAATTACAAAAAAAGGTGTACAAATCATAACAAAATATGCCAGACTCACCTAAATTACTTCGGCTACTCTAAATCATCACCAACTAACCCTTACCACAACAAACTAAACCCAATAACTTTTAAATTACAAAAAAATGCTACTAACCATAGAAAACTATGCCAAACTCACCTAAATTACTTCGGCTACCACAAATCATCACCAACTAACCCTTACCACAATAAACTAAACCCAATCACTTTTAAATTACAAAACAATGCTACTAACCATAGCAAACTATGCCAAACTCACCCAAATTACTTCGGCTATCAAAAATCACCCCCAACTACACTTTACAGCAACAAACTAAGCCCCATCTCTTTAAAATTACAAAAAAATGCTAAAAATCATAACAAACTATACCAGAATCACCTAAATTACTTCGGCTACCGTAAATCACCCCCAACTATCCCTTACCACAACAAACCAAACCATATGATCTTAAAATTACAAAAAAAGGTGTACAAATCATAACAAACTATGCCAGACTCACCTAAATTACTTCGGCTACTCTAAATCATCACCAACTAACCCTTACCACAACAAACTAAACCCAATCACTTTTAAATTACAAAAAAATGCTACTAACCATAGCAAACTATGCCAAACTCACCTAAATTACTTCGGCTATCAAAAATCACCCCCAACTACACTTTACAGCAACAAACTAAGCCCAATCACTTTAAAATTACAAAAAAATGCTAAAAATCATAACAAACTATACCAGACTCACCTAAATTACTTCGGCTACACTAAATCATCACCAACTAACCCTTACCACAACAAACTAAACCCAATAACTTTTAAATTACAAAAAAATGCTACTAACCATAGAAAACTATGCCAAATTTACCTAAATTACTTCGGCTACCATAAATCATCACCAACTAACCCTTACCACAACAAACTAAACCCAATCACTTTTAAATTACAAAACAATGCTACTAACAATAGCAAACTATGCCAAACTCACCTAAATTACTTCGGCTATCAAAAATCACCCCCAACTACACTTTATAGCAACAAACTAAGCCCAATCACTTTAAAATTACAAAAAAATGCTAAAAATCATAACAAACTATACCAGAATCACCTAAATTACTTCGGCTATCGTAAATCACCCCCAACTATCCCTTACCACAACAAACCAAACCATATCATCTTAAAATTACAAAAAAAGGTGTTCAAATCATAACAAAATATGCCAGACTCACCTAAATTACTTCGGCTACTCTAAATCATCACCAACTAACCCTTACCACAACAAACTAAACCCAATCACTTTTAAATTACAAAAAAATGGTACTAACCATGGCAAACTATGCCAAACTCACCTAAATTACTTCGGCTATCGAAAATCACCCCCAACTACACTTTACAGCAACAAACTAAGCCCAATCACTTTAAAATTACAAAAAAATGCTGAAAATCATAACAAACTATACCAGAATCACCTAAATTACTTCGGCTACCGTAAATCACCCCCAACTATCCCTTACCACAACAAACCAAACCATATCATCTTAAAATTACAAAAAAAGGTGTACAAACCATAACAAAATATGCCAGACTCACCTAAATTACTTCGGCTACTCTAAATCATCACCAAATAACCCTTACCACAACAAACTAAACCCAATCTCTTTAAAATTACAAAAAAATGCTAAAAATCATAACAAACTATACCAGAATCACCTAAATTACTTCGGCTACCGTGAATCACCCCCAACTATCCCTTACCACAACAAACCAAACCATATCATCTTAAAATTACAAAAAAAGGTGTACAAATCATAACAAAATATGCCAGACTCACCTAAATTACTTCGGCTACTCTAAATCATCACCAACTAACCCTTACCACAACAAACTAAACCCAATAACTTTTAAATTACAAAAAAATGCTACTAACCATAGAAAACTATGCCAAACTCACCTAAATTACTTTGGCTACCACAAATCATCACCAACTAACCCTTACCACAATAAACTAAACCCAATCACTTTTAAATTACAAAACAATGCTACTAACCATAGCAAACTATGCCAAACTCACCCAAATTACTTCGGCTATCAAAAATCACCCCCAACTACACTTTACAGCAACAAACTAAGCCCAATCTCTTTAAAATTACAAAAAAATGCTAAAAATCATAACAAACTATACCAGAATCACCTAAATTACTTCGGCTACCGTAAATCACCCCCAACTATTCCTTACCACAACAAACCAAACCATATCATCTTAAAATTACAAAAAAAGGTGTACAAAGCATAACAAACTATGCCAGACTCACTTAAATTACTTCGGCAACTCTAAATCATCACCAACTAACCCTTACCATAACAAACTGAACCCAATCACTTTTAAATTACAAAAAATGTTACTAACCATAGCAAACTATGCCAAACTCACCTAAATTACTTCGGCTACCATAAATCATCACCAACTAACCCTTACCACAACAAACTAAACCCAATCACTTTTAAATTACAAAAAAATGCTACTAACCATAGCAAACTATGCCAAACTCACCTAAATTACTTCGGCTATCAAAAATCCCCCCCAACTACACTTTACAGCAACAAATTAAGCCCAATGACTTTAAAATTACAAAAAATGCTAAAAATCATAACAAACTATACCAGAATCACCTAAATTACTTCGGCTATCGTAAATCACCCCCAACTAACCCTTACCACAACAAACCAAACCATATCATCTTAAAATTACAAAAAAAGGTGTACAAATCATAACAAACTATGCCAGACTCACCTAAATTACTTCGGCTACTCTAAATCATCACCAACTAACCCTTACCACAACAAACTAAACCCAATCACTTTTAAATTACAAAAAAATGCTACTAACCATAGCAAACTATGCCAAACTCACCTAAATTACTTCGGCTATCAAAAATCACCCCCAACTACACTTTACAGCAACAAACTAAGCCCAATCTCTTTAAAATTACAAAAAAATGCTAAAAATCATAACAAACTATACCAGAATCACCTAAATTACTTCGGCTACCGTAAATCACCCCCAACTATCCCTTACCACAACAAACCAAACCATATCATCTTAAAATTACAAAAAAAGGTGTACAAATCATAACAAACTATGCCAGACTCACCTAAGTTACTTCGGCTACTCTAAATCATCACCAACTTCCCCTTACCACCCCAAATTAAGCCCAATCACTTTAAAATTAGAAAAAATGCTACAAACCATAGCAAAACTATGCCAAACTCACATAAATTACTTCGGCTATCAAAAATCACCCCCAAGTACTCTTTACAGCAACAAACTAAGCCCAATCACTTTAAAATTACAAAAAAATGCTAAAACTCATAACAAACTATACCAGAATCACCTAAATTACTTCGGCTACCGTAAATCACCCCCAACTATCCCTTACCACAACAAACCCAACCATATCATCTTAAAATTACAAAAAAAGGTGTACAAATCATAACAAAATATGCCAAACTCACCTAAATTACTTCGGCTACTCTAAATCATCACCAACTAACCCTTACCACAACAAACTAAACCCAATCACTTTTAAATTACAAAAAAATGCTACTAACCATAGCAAACTATGCCAAACTCACCTAAATTACTTCGGCTACCGTAAATCACCCCCAACTATCCCTTACCACAACAAACCAAACCATATCATCTTAACATTACAAAGAAAAGTGTACAAATCATAACAAACTATGCCAGACTCACCTAAATTACTTCGGCTACTTTAAATCATCACCAACTAACCCTTACCACAACAAACTAAACCCAATCACTTTTAAATTACAAAAAAATGCTACTAACCACAGCAAACTATGCCAAACTCACCTAAATTACTTCGGCTATCAAAAATCACCCCCAACTACACTTTACAGCAACAAACTAAGCCCAATCACTTTAAAATAACAAAAAAATGCTAAAAATCATAACAAACTATACCAGAATCACCTAAATTACTTCGGCTACCGTAAATCACCCCCAACTATCCCTTACCACAACAAACCAAACCATATCATCTTAAAATTACAAAAAAAGGTGTACAAATCATAACAAAATATGCCAGACTCACCTAAATTACTTCGGCTACACTAAATCATCACCAACTAACGCTTACCACAACAAACTAAACCCAATAACTTTTAAATTACAAAAAAATGCTACAAACCATAGCAAACTATGCCAAACTCACCTAAATTACTTCGGCTACCATAAATCATCACCAACTAACCCTTACCAAAACAAACTAAACCCAATCACTTTTAAATTACAAAAAAATGCTACTAACGATAGCAAACTATGCCAAACTCACCTAAATTACTTCGGCTATCAAAAATCACCCCCAACTACACTTTACAGCAACAAACTAAGCCCAATCACTTTAAAACTAAAAAAAAATGCTAAAAATTATAACAAACTATACCAGAATCACCTAAATTACTTCGACCAAAACAAACTAAACCCAATCACTTATAAATTACAAAAAAAAGCTACTAACGATAGCAAACTATGCCAAACTCACCTAAATTACTTCGGCTAACATAAATCACCCCCAACAACCCCTTACTACCCCAAAATAAGCCCAATCACTTTAAAATTACAAAAAATGCTACAAACCATAGCAAACTATGCCTAACTCACCTAAATTACTTCGGCTAACATAAATCACCCCCAACAACCCCTTACTACCCCAAAATAAGCCCAATCACTTTAAAATTACAAAAAAATGCTACAAACCATAGCAAACTATGCCTAACTCACCTAAATTACTTCGGCTAACATAAATCACCCCCAACAACCCCTTACTACCCCAAAATAAGCCCAATCACTTTAAAATTACAAAAAATGCTACAAACCATAGCAAACTATGCCTAACTCACCTAAATTACTTCGGCTAACATAAATCACCCCCAACAACCCCTTACTACCCCAAAATAAGCCCAATCACTTTAAAATTACAAAAAAATGCTACAAACCATAGCAAACTATGCCTAACTCACCTAAATTACTTCGGCTACCATAAATCAGCCCCAACTACCCCTTACCACCCCAAAATAAGCCCAATCACTTTAAAATTACAAAAAATGCTACAAACCATAGCAAACTATGCCAAACTCACTTAAATTACTTCGGCTATCATAAATCACCCCCAACTACCCCTTACCACCCCAAACTCAGCCCAATCACTTTAAAATTACAAAAAATGTTACAAGCCTTATCAAACTATGCCAAACTCATCTAAATTACTTTGGCTTCCATAAATCACCCCCAACTACCCCTTACCACCCCAAAATAGGCTCAATCACTTTAAAATTACAAAAAAATTCTACAAACCGTAGCAAACTATGCCAAACTCCCCTAAATTACTTCGGCTACCATAAATCACCCCGAACTACCCCTTACAACCCCAAAATAAGCCCAATCACTTTAAAATTACAAAATATTCAACAAATCATAGCAAACTATGCCTAACTCACCTAAATTACTTCGGCTACCATAAATCACCCCCAACTACCCCTTACAACCCCAAAATTAGCCCAATCACTTTAAAATTACGAAAAATGCTACAAACCATGGCAAACTATCTCAAACTCACCTGAATTACTTCGGTTACCATAAATCGACTAATAGTCGTTATTCTGAATATTAAATATGCTGATACCTATTCTGATTCTCTTCCACCTTCCAATAAATATTTGTTCCAGTTGAGATGCAAACATAAACGTATTTCTGAATTGCAACACGCTGACGGGGCAAGCCCTACCTTTTCAACATGCGTGCATTTGTATAAACAGCTCTATGGTTTTTAACTTTAAAGAGGTATAAAGGCGGTGTAAGCGCTAGAGTTTCGTAAAAATATCTGAAAAATTCGAAATTCTGCAATTGAATCAGAACTATCTTTGTGTTCGATAGTAAATTTATACTTGGAGTGGCACTGCCAACCCTGCCACCCCTGACGAGGCACCTGCTGACTACTCTCCTTCCAGGGAAACTTTATAAATCAACTTCAAAATAATTTAGGGCGCCTGAATGTGAAAATATCACTGTGTAATAAGTTCAGACTGACATGGAACACTTGAAATTTCGATATTTGTTTGTAATTCGTCACAGGTCCATGAAGGAATGCATGTTAATGTAAACAAGTGTTAGTTTGTTGGAGAGACCGAATAAGATTTTTAACATTCCCGTCAAAATATTTATTTACTTTAGAATGTTAATTTCTTAAATTCATTTCGTGAAAATTATGACGTGCCATACGAGTACACCTGTGCGAGTATTATTTGGTACATACAAATTAATCTCTTTTGTTATCCAAATTGTTTACATACGCACGAGACACGTGCACCTCATATTATTGTGAAAATTGCTGCTTCAGCGTCTGAAACGCTGGTACTCAACGTCGCCAAGGTCGAGGCGACGCATCGGTATTCGAAGTTCTATCGCTATTAAATAAATTATTTTATTCCCGATATTCCCGATTTGTTCTTGCCGTTAACCAAAACTCTCCCCAATCGATTTTCGAAAAATTTCCAGCGTCGGACCGGACGTCACTTATTATCGTACGCTAATTTTTACGTTCAGTTAATCATAGTGGTGTATTTGTTCTTCACCAAACCTGCTCCGGCCAAAATCCGAAATTTTAAGTATTGTGTGCTTATACACGATTTACACTATTTATTTTACGTACATTGCGTTCATTATGGTTCTGCATTATTTATAACTAAGATGGAGCAGTTTGAAAATCTAATAGTAAGCGGAGAACAAATACCACCACGTATAATTCCCGTGAAAAGTGATGGAAATAGTCTTTCTTACTATCTTTCCTATTGCATTTTTAATACCGGAAATAGAGCTCAAGAGCGAAGAATAACTTCGACTTTTTTTATACATAATTCCTAAATACTTCGTTTTTATGGTGTAAAATTTTGTATCTATATATTTCAACATTGTCTTTAACGTTGTCAGAGAACTAAATGGGTATAATTTGGAATAATTTAGCTTCTATGTCAACTCTCCTTCTCTTGAAACTTTGGAAAACAACGACAAAATTCTTTAGGGCGCCTGGATTTAAAAATATAACTCTGTATAATAAGTTTAGACTGACTAGAGTGAAAAGAAAGGAGCTTGCACCCAGAAACGAAATTAAATGGAACACTTGAAGTTGCAATATTTGTTTGTAATTCGTCAGAAGTCCATGAGGGAATGCGTGTTAATGTAAACAAATGTGAGTTTATTGGAGAGGCCGAATAAGATTTTTACATTATTGAAGCAGCTGGAGCCTGCCACGACAAGGGCAAGGTCACAAACGTGAAAAGGCGATGCTCGATTTAGTTTGATTGAGTATCTATGCAGAAATTCGCCCATACCAAGCGTTGGATAAGCCTTTCTTATCGTTTCTTAGAATTCGAGAATTGCTGGTTCAGCGTGTGGAGCAGTACTCGATCGCGGTGTTTAATTTTAACACAACTACAATTGTGAAAATTGCTGCTCCAGCGTCGGAAACTGTTCGCAAAGTCGCCAAATTCGATGAGGCGACGCATCAGTGTTCGAAGGTCTACCGCTATCAAATAAAGTATTTTAATTTAACATTTGATCCTCGCGTTAACCAAATCTGCCCCCAATCAATTTTCGAAAAATTACCAGCGTCGAACCGGATTCCACTTATATTTGTACGCTAATTTTTACTTTCAGTTAATGGTAGTGGTGTATTTGTTTTTCACCAAATTTGCCCCGGCTGAAATCCGAAATTTTCACCGTTGTATGTACCAGAGATCACTGACATTCATATCCTTAATAATTATGTGCTTATACACGTTTTACACTATTTATTTTACGTTCACTGTGTTTATTATTGCTTTACATCATTTATAACTAAGATGGAGAAGTTTGAAAATCTAGCGATGTACAAATACCACACCGTATTATGAAAGGTTATGGAAATTGTCTTTTTTTATATCTATGGTATTGGTATTGATATTTTAATACTGGAACGGAAGCTCAATAGGTTGGCACTTTAATTGTTCAACAAGTGTGTGTTAATGTAAACAGGTGTGAGTCCGTCGGAGAGACCGAATAAGATTTTCACATCCACCATATTCCCGTCAAAATATTTATTTATTTTAGAATGTTAATTTTGCCGTTAACAAAATTTGTTCCCAATCACCTTCGTCGTACCGGACGACCGTTCAGTTAATGATAATGGTGTATTTATTTTTCACCAAATCTGCCTCGGCTGAAATCCAAAATTTACAGCGTTGGACCAGACATTACTGACATTGATACGCGTTTTACACTGTTTATTTTACGTAAATACATTGTGTTCATTATTGCTTTACATCATTTATAACTAAGATGGACAAGTTTGAAAATCTAGCGATGCACAAATACCATAAAATACCACATTTTACCACATACCAAAATTTTAATACTAGAAAGGGAGCTCAAAAGGTTCGCACTTTAATTGTCCAACCAGTTAGGGCCAGGTTGTAATAATTTTTGTGCAGTTCAGAAGGAGATAAGTGTTTGTTTATTCCGGAGATAAGTCAAAATCATCTACATACTGTTCTATTTGTGAGTTGACTGCAGCAAGAGGAATTGTTCCATTGTGTTTTCAATTTTATCATAACATGATCAGCTAATTTGTAAACTTCGATTTCCCCTAAAATTATATCAAGTTAATTTCGATTTCCTGGAATCGCTTATAGAACAACTGCCTAAAGAGACTATTCAAAATTTTTCATCTCAGATATCAACCAAGGTATCCTCTTTGTCCAAATCATATTGAAGTACCCGGTCCTGGCAACGCAGGTTAATTTCAGCATATTTGTTTATTTTGTGATTGGAAAAGTAGAGCATTCCTGTTTAATTGTATTATAATGTCGATTAGTCAACATCACCACTTTAGTCAACACTGAGTTTATTTAATCTACGTCCGGGCAACGCCGGGTACATTCAGCTATCTATATATATAAAGCGAATATTTAATAAAATTTATATCGAACATTCGCATAAGAGGCTGTGTGCGGAAAGAGTTTCCATAAAAGAGAGTAGGATATATTGGCTTGAACTCTTCAGAGACGTGCATTCGACCATATGCGCATGATCAACTTTGATGACAGTGGGCGTCCTCAAACCAATACACACAGCTGACTTTTAAAAGTTAGGTTATATTTTTGTTAAGACGTGATATTACTCGAAATAATTATTGCTTTTTAAGTCCGTGTTTCAAGTTTCTGCACGATACATAACAGATAATGTGCTAATTAATTAAATCCCCAACTTAACATAGATCAAAGTTACAGTGTTCCTGTTTTATTTCCAGGTTAAACAAGGGTTTCTGCTAATTAGGAAAATATATCAAAGTGGTTGAACATCCGTCATTTGGAAATTCTTGACAATTACGACAGCATATTGTGGCAATCTATGTATTTGGCAAAAAACACATTTCGTTAACTGTGGCCACAACCACAAAATGCAATCCTAGCTGATCCATCGTTGAACATCTATGCCAGAAATCGCGTAACAAATATGACAAACGTTTGTATCAACTGTAATGTCATAATGACCACCTTATAGTTGTCACTCACATTGTTTCTAGGTAAATGCAAACTAAATGGTTGTAGAATATTGGGTGGTATAAAAACAAGTTCATATCCATCATTTATTATTTATTTATTACTTATAATAACTTACTTACTTAACTTAACAATAACTTAACAATAACTTAACAATAACTTAACTTAACAATATATAAAGATGACAGTACCGCGGCCGCGGCCGCGGCGCCGCCAATTTTGTTGGTCCCGGCTGCCACCACGGCCCCGGCCCCGGTTGCCGCCACGGCCCCGGCCCTGGTTGCCGCCACGGCCCCGGCCCCGGTTGCCGCCCCGGTTGCCGCCACGGCCCCGGCCCCGGTTGCCGCCACGTCCCCGGCTGCCGCCACGTCCCCGGCCCCGGCTGCCACCACGGCCCACGCCGCCCCGGCCCACGCCGCCCCGGCTACCGCCACGTCCCCAGCCCCGGCTACCGCCACGTCCCCAGCCCCGGCTACCGCCACGGCCTCGATCGGCGGCCGGCTGGACCACGTCATCTGTCCCCGGAGTCCAGGGGACTGTGTTCCCAGGGTCTCCCTCCTCCATGGGAGACTCTGGGGGTAGTGACTGTGGTGGCGGTGGACTTGGTTCAGACATCTCAAATAAAAAAAAAATTAGTTTGTTATAAGATAATTTCTACATACTTTCGTTTTTATGATTTGAAATTTTGTATTTTGAATGGGACATATTTCAAGGTTGAGTTTCACATTGTCAGAAAGCCAAAATTGGATAGGATTTGCAACAATTAGCTCTTACAAAACTCTCCGTCCCGGCAAACTTTAGAAATCATAACAACAAAATTATTTAGGGGGCGGCTGGATTTAAAAATATAATAATATCATGTGTAATAAGTTTAAACTCACTTACGGTGGAAAAACACATCCGCAGCATCCGAGGTGGAGAAACGAAATGAAGCTGAACACTTGAAGTTACGATATTTGTTTTTATTTCGTCACAGGTTCATGAAGGAATACGTGTTACTGTAAACAAGTGTGAGTCCGTCCCAGAGGCCAAATCAATTTTTTTCATTATTGAAACAGCTGGAGCTTGCGAGAGCAAGGGCAAAGTTACAAAGGCAAAAAGGCGATGTTCCAATAGTTTTGATTCAAAATCTTATGCAAAAACTCGCACATACTAAGCATAGGATATCGCTATTTCTTATTGCTTTTCGGGTATACGAAAATTGCTGGTTCAGCATAGCTATGTTAATTAATACTAAATTTTGTCGCTTTAAATAAAAATAATGATTCGTCAAATTGAAAATATGTTTCATAGTCGATGTATACAATTGGAGGTCTCGATTTGTCGAATATATTCGTTTCCGTCTGGGCCGATCGTCGACAATCCACTTGAAATCCCAAGTGGTCGTCGCCCTTTTGTTGAAATGATGAAATATGATAAATATTATTTTTCACGAGGCGAGACGGATTGAATCTGGCCAAAACAACGTAACTAACATTCGGTTGCAATATATAATATTATCTTCCTCATTGGACTTCTTGGATGTCATGTCATCATGCATCAATTGACGTTTACGTTTACGTTGGTACATACAAATGAATCTGTTTTGCTACCCAGATTGTTACATTTACCAATAGAAGTTACGTACACGTAATAAAATTGTGAAAATTGCTGCTTCAGTGGCTGGAACAGTACTACTGTCGCACGGTCAATCTTTCCAAGATTGACAGCGCTTCAGTATTCGAAGTTGTATCGGTATCAAATAAAACATTTTAATTTAACATTTCTCACGTTAACCAAATCTGCGCGAAACCGATTGTAGAAACATTTTCAGCGTTGGACCCCCGACTCCACTAACATTCTTACACTTATTTTTACGTTCAGTTAATGATAGTGGTGTATTTGTTTTTTTGAATTCATACGCATAAGTATTTTGTGCTTATACACGTGTACACTATTTATTTTACGTACATTGTGTTCATTGTTGTTCTATATTATTTATAACTAACATGGAGCAGTTTGAAAATCTAATAGTAAGCGGATTACAAATACCACACAGTATAATTCCCGTGAAAAATGATGGACTTTAATTGTTCATTTTTAATTACCAAAATTTCTGTAAATTTTACCTGTCTACGTTAAACACTCCCAAACATAACGTATAAAACCACCCCAAATCAACCCAAAATTAAAAAAAAATGTACGAACTCCAAGCAAACTATGCCAAACTCACATAAATTACTTCAGCTTCCCTTGAATCACCCCAATCACCTCTTACCAACCCAAAATGATCCCAATCATATTAAAATTTTACCCGTTAAAAATTACGCAAGTTTAACCCGCAAAAGCTAAACACCGCCAACCATCAATAACGATTCCAAATAATCCCTAAAGAAACTCTTAACATCCAAACCTATCCTAAATAAACATAATATTACAAACAAATGCCACGAACCCTAACAAATCACGCCAAATTCACATAAATAATTTCGGCTTTTTTTTTTACATAATTCCTAAATACTTCCGTATTATGGTGTGAAATTTTGTATCTATATATTTCAATGTTGTCTTTAACGTTGTCAGAGAACTAAATGGGAAGAATTTGGAATAATTTTGCTTCTCTCCTTCTCGGGAAACTTTTGAAATCAACGACAAAATTATTTAGGGCGCCTGGATTTGAAAATATCATTCTGTGTAATAAGTTCAGATTGACTAGAGTGAAAAAAAGCAGCTTGCACCCAGAAACGAATTTAAATGGAACACTTGAAGTTGCGATCTTTGTTTGTAATTCGTCACAGGTCGACGAAAAAAATGCGTGTTAATGTAAACAAGTGTGAGTTCGTCGGAGAGGCCAAATAAGATTTTTACTTTATTGAAGCAGCTGGAGCCTGCCAGGTCAAGGGCAAAGTAACAAAAGTAAAAAGGCGATGATCCATTTGTTTTGATATTGTGAAAATTGCTGCTTCAGCGTCTGAAACGATTTTTAATTATAAAGGGTACAGCGTGTGGAGCATTATTGGATCGCGGTTCTTAAAAATAAAACAACTACTATGTGAATTAATGACGTAATGATATTAGAAGCAAACAACAATATGTATTATCCCTAAATATTGGAGCTTAAAATAAAAATAATGATTCGTAAAATATAATATAAAATATATTTAATGGTCGATGTGTACAGTAATTAGAGGTCTCGGTTATAAGTACTTCCGCCTGGGCCGATCGTCAACATCGACAATCCACTTGAAATCCCAAGTGGTTGCGTATTCGTCGCCTTTTGCTGAATTAGCCGTTTTCTGGAAATCGTGGCAGATACTTAATGCCGTATAATATGTATGATTAAATATTATAATTATATTCTTCATGGGACGAGACGGGCCGAAACTTACTAAGACAATCTAACAAACATTTATTGCAACTACCATTGCAATAAATGACATGATACATAATCTTACATCAATCGACGTTATCCGAAATTTATGTATGACGGGTATGTTACATAAAAATAAATCTGTTTTGCTACCCGAATTGTTCCGTTTTAATACGTAATTAATACGAAATAGAAGGCACGTGCAACTAATAAAATTGCTGCTTCAGCGCCTGGAACAGTAAGTACTCCATCCCATGGTCAACGTCGCCAAGATCGACAGCGCGTCAGTATTCGAAGTTGTATCGGTATCGAATAAAGCATTTTAATTTAACGTTGTTCGCGTTAACCAAATCTGCCCGAAACCGATTTTCGAAACATTTTCACTGTCGGACCAGACTCTTTTTTACTTAGCTTTCGCTTATTTTTAAGTTCCGTTGGTGAGAGTGATAGTGTTAGTGATTTGTTCTTCATCAAATTTGCCCAGGCTGAAATCAGAAAATTTGTAACGTTGGACCGGACTTCACTCGCACTTCACACGCTTAAGTATTCTGTTCATATAAACATTTTACACCATTTATTTTTTGAATTTTTAGTTTTTCAGTTTTTTTACATTGCGTTCATTATTGCTCTAATCTATTGTTTATAAGTAAGATGGAGCAGTTTGAAATTCTAATAGTAAACGGAGTACAAATACCACACCGTGTATTTCCCGTGAAAGGTGATGGAAATTGTCTATTTTATTCTCTTTCCTATTGCATCTTTAACACCGTAAATAGAGCTCAAGAGGTTCGCACTTTAATTGTTCAACACGTTGCGGCCAATTGGGCAAGGTTTCAATTATTATCGTGCAACCGAGAAGGGAATAATTATGCTGACCAGTTTGTTTATTCTGAAGATATGTCAAAATTATCTACATATGGTTCTGTTTGTGAGTTGACTGCAGCAGGAGAAATGTTTCCATTTTGTTTTCAAGTATATCATAACGGTAGTTTTTATGCGCAATTTGGTGAACATAATCAGTCAATTCGTAAACTTAGATTTTCCGGAAATTTATCTAACGGTCATTTCGATGTCCTTGAATCAGTTCCCGTGCCACGACTTATAGAACATTCCCAAATTGCGTCTTCGTCTGAAGAGTCTATTCAAGATAATTCTTCTCAGACATCAAATAAAAGGAAACGCCGTGCGCGTGTTTCAAACAGAACTAGAAACACCCAACTAAAAATTGCTGCAGTGAAATATACATCAAAAAATAAAGAGCAAAAGAAGGCTGCTTCAGTAAAATACGCAAAAAAAAATCCAGAAGTTCATAGAGCTGCTGTAGCGAAATATGCCCAAAAACATCCGGAAGTTAATAGAGCTGCCGTTGCGAAATATGCGCAAGAACATCCGGAAGTTAAAAGAGCTGCTGTTGCGAAATATGCGCAAAAACATCCGGAAGTTAATAGAGCTGCTGTTGCGAAATATGCGCAAGAACATCCGGAAGTTAAAAGAGCTGCTGTTGCGAAATATGCGCAAAAACATCCGGAAGTTAATAGAGCTGCTGTTGCGAAATATGCGCAAGAACATCCGGAAGTTAATAGAGCTGCTGTTGCGAAATATGCGCAAGAACATCTGGAAGTTAATAGAGCTGCTGTTGCAAAATATGCGCAAGACCATCCGGAAGTGAATAAAGCTGCTGTTGCGAAATATGCGCAACAACATCCTGAAGTTAATAGAGCTGCTGTGGCGAAATATGCGCAAGAACATCCGGAAGTTAACAGAGCTGCTGTAGCGAAACATGCGCAAGAACATCCCGAAGGTCATAGAGCTGCCGTTCGTAGATATACACAACAGCACCCAGAGGTTAACAGAAACGCTGTTGCGCGTTATGATCCACGCAACGAAAAAAGAATTCAACGAAGGACACTTTCTTGGACGCAAAAGGCTGATTCTGCATTCCAATATGACCCATGTATTGCATACGAAGCAGAAAAAACTATACAATTGGGTGAAATGAGCATAATATGCCAATGGTGCAAAGCCCTCAAATGGAAGGGGGAGACACCTGGCATGTGTTGCAACAATGGAAAGGTGCAATTAACACCATTCGAACAACAACCTGAACCTATAAGGAGCCTTTTGTCCTTTTTACATCCGAAATCAAAACATTTTCTAAATTCTATTAGGAAATATAACGGTTGTTTTCAAATGACATCCTTTGCGGCTAAAGAGGTTTCTGAAGGTAGCTTTAGGCCCACATTTAAAGTTCAAGGTCAGGTGTACCATTTAGCTGGGAGTTTGTTGCCACCTAATACTAACGAAGAACCTAAGTTCCTTCAGATATATTTTGTGGGAGAAGACGAGAAAGAAACAACTCTTAGGTGTCGGAATTTTACTGATGTAAATAATGCTTTGGTGGCGCAACTACAAAAGATGCTTCACGAGAATAACACATACGTTAGAGATTTTAAAGCTGCCATAGAAAATATTCCACAAAATACAGAAGATTTCCGTGTAGTCATACATGCCGAAAGAAAACCCATAAACGCTCATCGAGGTCGTTACAATAATCCTATCGCCAATGAAATTGCTATAGTAATGGAAGGTCAGATATTTGAAAAAAGAGACATTGTGTTGCACAGTCGCGATGACAAGTTACAACGAATAAGTGAGTTGAACAGAGCATACGACGCGTTGCAATATCCCTTAATGTTTTGTAGAGGTGAGGATGGTTATTCCATAGCAGTACCTCAAACTGACCCTGTTTCAAAGATGCCTTTAAATAAAACCGTTTCGGCAGCAAATTTCTATGCTTTTCGCATTATGATTAGACAGAACGAAATTAATCATCTTCTCTGTTACCGAAGCTTACTAAGTCAATTTTTAGTTGACATGTATGCAAAAATCGAAACAGAAAGATTAAATTTTATCAAGAATAATCAAACAAAATTAAGGGCGGAAAACTACGTTCATTTACAAGATGCAATTAAAAAGGCTGATGCCAATGCTGCTGAGTTAGGTCGATTAGTAATTCTGCCTTCAACTTTCACTGGAGGACCCAGGTATATGCATGAACGTACCCAAGACGCGTTGACATACGTACGCCACTACGGCCGTCCAGATTTATTTATTACTTTTACGTGTAACCCAAAGTGGAAAGATATTACAGATGTATTATTGTTCGAACAACAGCCGCATGATCGACATGATGTCATTAGCCGCGTCTTTCGTCTGAAAGTGAGAACAATGATGAACCTATTAACCAAGGCTCAAATATTTGGACGCGTTCGCTGTTACATGTATTCCGTAGAATGGCAGAAACGAGGACTTCCACATGTACATATTTTGCTATGGTTGGAAAACCGAATTTGTGCTGATAAAATAGATGACGTGATTTGTGCAGAAATTCCGTCTCCCGAAGACGATCCGATTCTTCACGAAATAATTAAATCCAATATGATTCATGGACCGTGCGGTAACATAAATAGAGATTCTCCGTGTATGATTGATGGAATCTGTTCAAAGAAGTATCCTCGACAATTAATAAGAGATACACAGACAGGTGAGGATGGTTATCCTAAGTACCGACGAAGATCACCGCAAGATGGTGGGTTCACTGTTGAAATTAAAGGCAAACAACTCGACAACCGGTGGGTTGTACCGTTTAATCCGGTCCTGTCTCGCACTTTTAATGCACATATTAACGTAGAGTACTGCAATTCTGTCAAATCTATCAAATATATCTGCAAATACGTTAATAAAGGCAGCGATCAGGCGGCCTTTGCACTACAAAATGAACTAGATGAGGTGGCAATCTATAAAACGGGAAGATATATAAGCACTTCGGAAGCTGTTTGGCGCATTCTATGTTTTCCCATTCACGAAAGGTTTCCTCCTGTTGTTCATCTTTCCGTCCATTTGGAAAATGGACAGAGAATCTATTTTAATGAAGACAATCTTTTGGATAGGGTCAATAACCCTCCAAAAACCACATTAATGGCCTTTTTTGATTTATGCAGAAACGACGATTTTGCCAAAACCCTTTTTTACCACGAAGTGCCTTCATATTATACGTGGAACAAGAATAAATTTCAACGTAGAAAGCTAGGAAAAAATATTGATGAATATCCGGGTGTAAAAAAAGATAACGTCCTTGGAAGGGTTTATACAGTACATCCCAATAATGCCGAGTGTTACTACCTTCGCCTACTATTGCATGAGGTTCGTGGACCTACTTCTTTCTTAAGTCTTAGGACGGTTAATGGCGTAGTACATTCTACTTTTCAATCCGCATGTAAAGCCCTGGGATTGTTGGAAGATGACAAACATTGGGAAAACACACTAGAAGATGCTACTATCTCAGAATCACCGATGAAACTGAGAGAATTGTTTGCAATAATGTTAGTGTTTTGTCATGTATCCGACCCATTGCAGCTTTGGGAGAAATACAAAGACAGTTTGTCCGAGGATATTCTCAGAAGGGTGGCCAGAGAGCTGGCAGTTGAAGAATTACATGCCAAAACGGAGGTGTACAACAAGGCATTGATTCTTCTAGAAGATGTTATTCTAACAATCGGTGATCAACCCTTAACTCATTTTGGATTGCCGCAACCGAAACGCTATACCAACGAGATTACGGAAAATTTGGTTTATATTAGAGAAAAGAACTACGATATTGAAGTTTTATTACAAACGGTCGAAGAAAACGAACCTTTACTTACAAGTGAACAGAAAGAGGTTTACTTAGAAATTTTAGAAAACTTAGACTACGGCAAAGTTTTCTTTTTAGATGCACCTGGGGGTACAGGAAAAACATTCCTTATAAATTTGTTATTATCGAAAATACGCAGTTCCAATAAAATTGCTATCGCGGTGGCCTCTTCGGGAATTGCAGCAACTTTGTTACAGGGTGGTAGAACTGCCCATTCTGTTTTTAAATTGCCCCTAAATTTAAACTCCACAGATAATCCGTTATGCAACATATCAAAACAAAGCGACGTCGCTCGATTGCTTTATGACTGCAGCCTAATTGTGTGGGACGAATGTACCATGGCGCACAAAAAAGCAGTTGAGGCTCTTGACCGTACATTAAGAGACATTAGAAATAATGTTTCGATTATGGGAAAAGTTACCGTTGTATTAGCAGGAGATTTCAGACAAACGCTGCCTGTTGTACCGAGAGGAACTCGGGCTGATGAAGTTAATGCTTGCTTGAAATCGTCCTATTTGTGGCCCAAAATACAAAAAATTTCATTATCTAAAAACATGCGAGTATACCTAAGAGGTGATACGGGAGCTGGTGAATTTGCGCAACTTTTATTAAATTTAGGTGAGGGTCGTACGCCAGAAATAGATGGCAAAATTCAAATTTCGTCAAGCCTAGCAACGGTGGTTCAAAGTGTTGCCCATTTAATAGATAAGATTTATCCGGATATTCGAAATTTGAAAGATAAATCTATGTCCTGGTTGCGAGAACGAGCCATTTTATCACCGAAAAATGATAGTGCTAATGAATTAAATAATATTATCCTTGATGGCTTTGAGAGTGAAGAGTTGACATACAAATCTGTCGACTCGGTATTGAATAATGATGAAGCCGTCAATTATCCGGTGGAATTTTTGAATTCTTTAAATCCTCCTGGAATGCCTGTCCATAAGCTCAAATTGAAGATTGGCACTCCTATAATGTTGCTGCGTAACTTGAAACCGCCCAAACTTTGCAATGGTACAAGGCTTCAGATCACGAAACTGTACCAAAACGTAATTGAAGCAAGTATATTTACTGGTTGTGCGCAGGGCGAGTCTGTATTCATCCCCCGAATCCCGCTCATTCCATCGGATTACCCCTTTGAATTTAAAAGATTGCAGTTCCCTGTGAAGGTTTGTTTTGCAATGACGATAAATAAATCTCAGGGACAGTCTTTAAAAGAAGCAGGGATCGATCTGAGGGGGGATTGTTTTTCGCATGGGCAGTTGTATGTGGCATGCTCAAGAGTGAGTAATCCATCTTCTTTGGTTATATTGGCACCGGATAATAAAGCTGCCAATATTGTTTACAAAGAAGCGATCTCAAAATGAGAACAGAATAATATATACAGAATAAAAGTGGCGTTTCATTTTTAGATTAAACCTCACTTTCGATGTCCCTATAATCGCTTCTGAGGGTTTAGAGCTTTGAATATTTCTTTAGGCTGGTTGAGTTGGATTTTACATATTATTCTCAAAACAATTTTTTTTTGGGATAGGACACCGTCTATTCCCGTTCGATTTTTACTGTGCGCAGGCATACGCCTGATACTGATGCATATAAAATTTTTGTGGGGTTCATGTTATGGTATGTTATGGTTTATAAGGTTTATTTGGATCATTTACATTCATATTTGCAATGCAACAACTAGAATGTAAAAAAACACATGATAACGAAAAACCAAATCTGTGAAGATTTAATATGTGCTGTGAACTTGGCCTCACTTATTTTTATTTTAGTCTGACATAACATTTGATGCAATTGAAGAGTTCATTGATGTGAACAGAAATGTAAAATACTGCTCTGCTCTGGCCGGAATCCAAAAAAAAATATTCAAGTGATGTCTAATGTAAAAATCCTAGAATTTACAAACTTTCAAATATTAAATAGTGAAAGAAACAATTGCTGTTTCTTCAGTATTTTCTAATTAATCGACACTCTCCCTTACTGATACACAATTTTTCATTATCAATCCACAAGTTTCTTTATCAATCCATAATTTTTACTTATGACTTATCGTTATCCTTTTTCCTTCCTTTTATCCCTATCCCGGCAAGAGAGCTCTACACCTTCCCGTTGGTTCTTGCTGAACAATTGCAAATTTTTTATCTTGCGATTGACTAAGTAGAGCATTCCTGTTTAATTGTATTATAATGTCGATTAGTTAACATCACCAATACACCACTTTTGTCAAGACTGCGTATATTTAATCTACGTCCGGGCAACGCCGGGTACATTCAGCTATTTTATCATAACATGATCAGCTAATTTGTAAACTTCGATTTCCCCTAAAATTATATAAAGTTAATTTCGATTTCCTGGAATCGCTTATAGAACAACTGCCTAAAGAGACTATTCAAAATTTTTCATCTCAGATATCAACCAAGGTATCCTCTTTGTCCAAATCATATTGAAGTACCCGGTCCTGGCAACGCAGGTTAATTTCAGCATATTTGTTTATTTTGTGATTGGAAAAGTAGGGCATTCCTGTTTAATTGTATTATAATGTCGATTAGTCAACATCACCACTTTAGTCAACACTGAGTTTATGTAATCTACGTCCGGGCAACGCCGGGTACATTCAGCTAGTTTCAGCATATTTGTTTATTTTGTGATTGGAAAAGTAGAGCATTCCTGTTTAATCTATTATATAAAGCGAAGTGTCCTCACTGACACACTCATCTACACATCTACACATTCACTGATTCACCGACAACCCACAGCCCAAACCGTGAGGGCTGGCGACTTGAAATTTTAGACACGGGTGTATCATGTGCCGAAAGTGAACACTAAGAAGGGATTTTGCGAAATTCGGCCCGGTTCCTTTGTAATTCAATAAAAACCGGCTAAAATAAACAAAAAATGATCCGATCGCGGAGACCGTGTTTATGTTAGAAGCACGTATCTAGCCAAAACAACTTCGACGACGGGCGACCGGTTTACATTAAAAGCACTTATTTAACCTAAACAATTTCAACGTCGAGTTTCTGCTTTCGTGATCATACTTTTGCCGTACCTAGCGAGGCCGCCGATATTTCAATTATAATTTTGATTTCAATTATAATGTCGATCCGTGACTCAATTAAAAATTACCAAATCACTCCAAATTTAATCCGTCAACATTAAACATCCTCAAATATCTCTTACCACTGCAAACTTTACCAAATCAACCCCAAAAAATTCCCGAACTAAGCCAAACTGACATAAATTAGATCCGTTATCTTAAATCATCCCTTACCACCCTGTAGCAACCCCAAGTAACTCCAATCACTTTAAAATAAAACAAAAGGACACAAATCATAGCAAACTATCCCTAACTCACCTAAATTACTTCGGCTACCATAAATCACCCCCAACTACCCCTTACCACCCCAAACTCAGCCCGATCACTTTAAAATTACAAAAAATGTTACAAGCAATATCAAACTATGCCAAACTCATCTAAATTACTTCGGCTTCCATTAATCACCCCCAACTACCCCTTACCTCCCCAAAATAGGCTCAATCACTTTAAAATTACAAAAAAATTCTACAAACCGTAGCAAACTGTGCCAAACTCCCCTAAATTACTTCGGCTACCATAAATCACCCCCAACTACCCCTTACAACCCCAAAATAAGCCCAATCACTTTAAAATTACAAAAAATTCTACAAACCATACCAAACTATGCCAAACTCACTTAAATTACTTCGGCTATCATAAATCACCCCCAACTACCCCTTGCCACCCCTAACTCATCCCAATCACTTTAAAATTACAAAAAATGCTACAAATCATAGCAAACTATGCCAAACTCACTTAAATTACTGCGGCTACCATAAATCACCCCCAACTACCCCTTACCAACCACAAACTAAACCCAATCACTTTAAAATTACAAAAAAATGCTACAAACCATAGCAAACTATGCCAAACTCACCTAAATTACTTCGGCTAACATAAATCACCCCCAACAACCCCTTACAACCCCAAAATAAACCCAATCACTTTAAAATTACAAAATATTTAACAAATCATAGCAAACTATGCCTAACTCACCTAAATTACTTCGGCTACCATTAATCACCCCCAACTACCCCTTACCACCCCAAAATAAGCCCAATCACTTTAAAATTACAAAAAATGCTACAAACCATAGCAAACTATGCCAAACTCACTTAAATTACTTTGGCTTCTATAAATCACCCCCAACTACCCCTTACCACCCCAAAATAGGCTCAATCACTTTAAAATTACAAAAAAATTCTACAAACCGTAGCAAACTATGCCAAACTCCCCTAAATTACTTCGGCTACCACAAATCACCCCGAACTACCCCTTACAACCCCAAAATAAGCCCAATCACTTTAAAATTACAAAATATTAAACAAATCATAGCAAACTATGCCTAACTCACCTAAATTACTTCGGCTACCATAAATCACCCCCAACTACCCCTTACCACCCCAAAATAAGCCCAATCACTTTAAAATTACGAAAAATGCTACAAGCCATAGCAAACTATCTCAAACTCACCTGAATTACTTCGGCTACCATAAATCACCCCCAACTACCCCTTACCACCCCAAACTAAGCCCAATCACTTTAAAATTACAAAAAAATGCTAAAAATCATAACAAACTATACCAGAATCACCTAAATTACTTCGGCTATTGTAAATCACCCCCAACTATCCCTTACCACAACAAACCAAACCATATCATCTTAAAATTACAAAAAAAGGTGTAAAAATCATAACAAACTATGCCAGACTTACCTAAATTACTTCGGCTACTCTAAATCATCACCAACTAACCCTTACCACAACAAACTAAACCCAATCACTTTTAAATTACAAAAACATGCTACTAACCATAGCAAACTATGCCAAACTCACTTAAATTACTTCGGCTATCATAAATCACCCCCAACTACCCCTTACCACCCCTAACTCATCCCAATCACTTTAAAATTACAAAAAATGCTACAAACCATAGCAAACTATGCCTATCTCACCTAAATTACTTCGGCTAACATAAATCACCCCCAACTACCCCTTACTACCCCAAAATAAGCCCAATCACTTTAAAATTATAAAAAATGCTACAAACCATAGCAAACTATGCCAAACTCCCCTAAATTACTTCGGCTACCATAAATCACCCCGAACTACCCCTTACAACCCCAAAATAAACCCAATCACTTTAAAATTACAAAATATTCAACAAATCATAGCAAACTATGCCTAACTCACTTAAATTACTTCGGCTACCATAAATCACCCCCAACTACCCCTTACCACCCCAAAATAAGCCCAATCACTTTAAAATTACAAAAAATGCTACAAACCATAGCAAACTATGCCAAACTCACTTAAATTACTTTGGCTTCTATAAATCACCCCCAACTACCCCTTACCACCCCAAAATAGGCTCAATCACTTTAAAATTACAAAAAAATTCTACAAACCGTAGCAAACTATGCCAAACTCCCCTAAATTACTTCGGCTACCATAAATCACCCCGAACTACCCCTTACAACCCCAAAATAAACCCAATCACTTTAAAATTACAAAATATTCAACAAATCATAGCAAACTATGCCTAACTCACCTAAATTACTTCGGCTACCATAAATCACCCCCCAACTACCCCTTACCACCCCAAAATAAGCCCAATCACTTTAAAATTACAAAAAATGCTACAAACCATAGCAAACTATGCCAAACTCACTTAAATTACTTTGGCTTCTATAAATCACCCCCAACTACCCCTTACCACCCCAAAATAGGCTCAATCACTTTAAAATTACGAAAAATGCTACAAGCCATAGCAAACTATCTCAAACTCACCTGAATTACTTCGGCTACCATAAATCACCCCCAACTACCCCTTACCGCCCCAAACTACGCCCAATCACTTTAAAATTACAAAAAATGCTACAAACCATAGCAAACTATTCCAAACTCACCTAAATTACTTCGGCTACCATAAATCATCCCCAACTACCCCTTACCGCCCCAAAATTAACCTAATCACTTTAAAATTACAAAAATGCTACAAAACATAGCAAGCTATGCCAAACTCTCTTAAATTTCTTCGGCTACCATAAATTAATAATCGTTTTCAATCAAAATCTTCTATTTGGTTGTGTTATTTATAAATGCCTTATCGTATTAAATCATAAAATATTAATAAATATCTGCACATAAAATATATTGTTCCGACTAATAGTCGTTATTCTGACTATTAAATATGCTGATACCTATTTTGATTCTCTTCCACCTTCCAATAAATATTTGTTCCAGTTGAGATGCAAACATAAACGTATTTCTGAATTGCAACACGCTGACGGGGCAAGCCCTACATTTTCAACATGCGTGCATTTGTATAAACAGCTCTATGGTTTTTAACTTTAAAGAGGTATAAAGGCGGTGTAAGCGCTAGAGTTTCGTAAAAATATCTGAAAAATTCGAAATTCTGCAATTGAATCAAAACTATCTTTGTGTTCGATAGTAAATTTATACTTGGAGTAGCACTGCCAACCCTGCCACCCCTGACGAGGCACCTGCTGACTACTCTCCTTCCAGGGAAACTTTATAAATCAACGTCAAAATAATTTAGGGCGCCTGAATGTGAAAATATCACTGTGTAATAAGTTCAGACTGACATGGAACACTTGAAATTTCGATATTTGTTTGTAATTCGTCACAGGTCCATGAAGGAATACATGTTAATGTAAACAAGTGTTAGATTGTCGGAGAGACCGAATAAGATTTTTAATATTCCTGTCAAAATATTTATTTACTTTAGAATGTTAATTTCTTAAATTGATTTTGTGAAAATTATGACGGGCCATACGAGTACACCTGTGCGAGTATTATTTGGTACATACAAATTAATCTCTTTTGTTATCCAAATTGTTTTTATACGCACTAGGCACGTGCACCTCATATAATTGTGAAAATTGCTGCTTCAGCGTCTGGATCGCTGGTACTCAACGTCGCCAAGGTCGAGGCGACGCATCGGTATTCAAAGTTCTATCGCTATTAAATCAATTATTTTAATATAATATTCCCGATTTGTTCTTGCCGTTAACCAAAACTCTCCCGAATCGATTTTCGAAAAATTTCCAGCGTCGGACCGGACACTTATTTTCGTACGCTAATTTTTACGTTCAGTTAATGATAGTGGTGTATTTGTTCTTCACCAAACCTGCTCCGGCCGAAATCCGAAATTTTCACTGACATCATACGCTTAAGTATTGTATGCTTATACACGATTTATTTACACTATTTATTTTACGTACATTGCGTTCATTATTGTTCTGCATTATTTATAACTAAGATGGAGCAGTTTGAAAATCTAATAGTAAGCGGAGAACAAATACCACCACGTATAATTCCCGTGAAAAGTGATGGAAATAGTCTTTCTTACTATCTATCCTATTGCATTTTTAATACCGGAAATAGAGCTCAAGAGCGAAGAATAACTTCGACTTTTTTTATACATAATTCCTAAATACTTCGTTTTTATGGTGTAAAATTTTGTATTTATATATTTCAACATTGTCTTTAACGTTGTCAGAGAACTAAATGGGAATAATTTGGAATAATTTAGCTTCTATGTCAACTCTCCTTCTCTTGAAACTTTTGAAAACAACGACAAAATTCTTTAGGGCGCCTGGATTTGAAAATATAACTCTGTGTAATAAGTTTAGACTGACTAGAGAGAAAAGAAAGGAGCTTGCACCCAGAAACGAAATTAAATGGAACACTTGAATTTGAAATATTTGTTTGTAATTCGTCACAAGTTCATGAGGGAACGCGTGTTAATGTAAACAAATGTGAGTTTATTGGAGAGGCCGAATAAGATTTTTACATTATTGAAGCAGCTGGAGCCTGCCACGTCAAGGGCAAGGTCAGAAACGTGAAAAGGCGATGCTCGATTTAGTTTGATTGAGTGTCTATGCAGAAATTCGCACATACCAAGCGTTGGATAAGCCTTTCTTATCGTTTCTTAGAATTCGAGAATTGCTGGTTCAGCGTGTGGAGCAGTACTCGATCGCGGTGTTTAATTTTAACACAACTACAATTGTGAAAATTGCTGCTCCAGCGTCGGAAACTGTTCGCAAAGTCGCCAAATTCGATGAGGCGACGCATCAGTGTTCGAAGGTCTACCGCTATCAAATAAAGTATTTTAATTTAACATTTGATCCTCGCGTTAACCAAATCTGCCCCCAATCAATTTTCGAAAAATTATCAGCATCGGACCGGACTCCACTTATATTTTTACGCTAATTTTTACGTTTAGTTAATGATAGTGGTGTATTTGTTTTTCACCAAATTTGCCCCGAAATTTTCACCGTTGTATGTACCAGATATCACTGACATTCATACCAGTGGCGGTGTAAGCGCTAAATTTTCGTAAAAATATCTGAAAAATTCATAATTCTGCAACTGAATTACAGAACTAATTTTGTGTTCCATAGTAAATTTATACTTGGAGTGGCACTGCCAACCCTGCCACCCCTGACGAGCCCCACTGCTGACTACTTTCCTTCCAGAAAAATTTTTGAAATCAGCGGCAAAATAAATTTAGGGCACCTGGATGTGAAAATATCACTATGTAATAAGTTCAGACTGACAACAGTGAAAACAACCGCTTGCATCCAGAAACGAAATCAAATGGAACACTTGAAATTTAGATATTTGTTTGTAATTCGTCACAGGTCCATGAAGGCATGCATGTTAATGTAAACAAGTGTTAGTTTGTCGGAGATGCCGAATAAGATTTTTACACCCACCACATTCCCGTCAAAATATTTATTTACTTTAGTATGTTAATTCATTTTGTGCAAATTATGACGGGCCAGTCGAGTACACCTGCGCGAGTATTATTTGGTAATCCAAATTCTTTTAATACGCACTAGGCACGTGCACCTAATATAATTGTTAAAATTGCTGCTTCAGCGTCTGGAACGCTGGTACTCAACGTCGCCAAGGTCGAGGCGACGCATCAGTATTCGAAGTTCTATCGGTATTAAATTAATTTTTTTAATATAATATTCCCGATTTGTTCTTGACGTTAAGTAAATATCTCCCCAATCGATTTTAGAAAAATTACCATCGTCGTACCGGACTCCACTTATACACCGTACGCTAATTTTTACGTTCATTTAATGATAGTGGTGTATTTGATCTTCACCAAACCTGCTCCGGCCAAAATCCGAAATTTGCAGTTTAACCGGATTTCACTGACATCATAAGTAATGTGTGCTTATACACGATTTACACTATTTATTTTATGTACATTGTGTTCATTATTGTTCTGCATTATTTATAACTAAGATGGAGGAATAGTAAGCGGGGTACAAATACCACCACGTATAATTCCTCTGAAAAGTGATGGAAATAGTCTTTTTTACTATCTTTCCTATTGCATTTTATTACCGAAAATAGAGCTCAAGAGGTTCGCACTATAATTGTTCATTTTTAAATTACCAAATTTTCTGTATATTTTACCTGAATACGTTAAACACCCCTAAACATAATGTACCACTCCAAACTACTCTCAAAAATCATACACTTGCCATTCCAAACTACCCCACATCAACCTAAAATGTAAAAAAATTACGAATTACAAGCAAACTACGCTAAACTCGCATAAATTACTTCGACTTCCGCTATATCACCCCAACCACTTCTTACCAAGCCAAACTAAACCCAATCGCATTAAAATTACCAAAAGTTTCGTTTAATCCGCCAAAGCTAAACCCCGCCAACCATCAATAACCATTCAAAACAATCCCCAAAAAAAACCTTATCATCCGAAACTACACCAAATACATCGTTTTTATGGTGTGAAATTATGTATTTATATATTTCAACATTCTTCGACGACATTCTTTAACGTTGTTAGAGAACTAAATGGGAATAATTTGGAATAGTTCAGCTTCTCTGTCAACTCTCCTTCTCTTGAAGAGTGAAAAAGAGTGAAAAAAAAAGGAGCTTGCACCCAGAAACGAAATTATAGTCATTTTCCAAATCATATTGAAGTACCCGGTCCTGGCAATGCAGGTTAATTTCAGCAAATTTGTTTATTTTGTGATTGGAAAAGTAGAGCATTCCTGTTTAATTGTATTATAATGTCGATTAGTCTACATCACAAATACACCACTTTTGTCAACACTGCGTTTATTTAATCTACGTCCGGGCAACGCCGGGTACATTCAGCTAGTCTATATATATAAAGCGAAGTGTCCTCACTGACACACTCATTCATCTACACACTGATTCATAATCAACCCACAGCCCAAACCGTGAGGGCTGGAGACTTGAAATTTTAGACACGGTTGTATCATGTGCCGAAACTGAACACTAAGAAGGGATTTTGCAAAATTCGGCCCGGTCCCTTTGTAATTCAATAAAAACCGGTTAAAATAAACAAAAAATGATCCGATCGCGGAGACCGTGTTTATGTTAGAAGCACGTATCTAGCCAAAACAACTTCGACGACGGGCGACCGGTTTACATTAAAAGCACTTATTTAACCTAAACAATTTCAACGTCGAGTTTCTGCTTTGGTGATCATACTTTTGCCGTACCTAGCGAGGCCGCAGATATTTCAATTATAATTTTGATTTCAATTATAATGTCGATCCGTGACTCAATTAAAAATTACCAAATCACTCCAAATTTAATCCGTCAACATTAAACATCCTCAAATATCTCTTACCACTGCAAACTTTACCAAATCAACCCCAAAAAATTCCCGAACTAAGCCAAACTGACATAAATTAGATCCGTTATCTTAAATCATCCCTTACCACCCTTTAGCAACCCCAAGTAACTCCAATCACTTTAAAATAAAACAAAATGACACAAATCATGGCAGATTATGTCGAACTCACACATATTATTTCGTCTACCAAAAATCACCCCCAACTACCCCTTACCACCCCAAAATAAGCCCAATCACTTTAAAATTACAAAAAATGCCACAAACCATAGCAAACTAAGCCTAACTCACCTAAATTACTTCGGCTACCATAAATCACCCCCAACTACCCCTTACCTCCCCAAAATAAGCCCAATCACTTTAAAATTACAAAAAATGCTACAAACCATACCAAACTATGCCAAACTCACTTAAATTACTTCGGTTATCATAAATCACCCCCGACTACCCCTTACCACCCATAACTCATCCCAATCACTTTAAAATTACAAAAAATGCTACAAACCATAGCAAACTATGCCTAACTCACCTAAATTACTTCGGCTAACATAAATCACCCCCAACTACCCCTTACTACCCCAAAATAAGCCCAATCACTTTCAAATTATAAAAAATGCTACAAACCATAGCAAACTATGCCTAACTCTCCTAAATTACTTCGGCTAACATAAATCACCCCCAACAACCCCTTACTACCCCAAAATAAGCCCAATCACTTTAAAATTACAAAAAATGCTACAAACCATAGCAAACTATGCCAAACTCACTTAAATTACTTCGGCTTTCATAAATCACCCCCAACTACCCCTTACCCCCCAAACTCAGCCCAATCACTTTAAAATTACAAAAAATGTTACAAGCCATATCAAACTATGCCAAACTCATCTAAATTACTTTGGCTTCCATAAATCACCCCCAACTACCCCTTACCACCCCAAAATAGGCTCAATCACTTTAAAATTACAAAATATTCAACAAATCATAGCAAACTATGCCTAACTCACCTAAATTACTTCGGCTACCATAAATCACCCCCAACTACCCCTTACCACCCCAAAATAAGCCCAATCACTTTAAATTTACAAAAAATGCTACAAACCGTATCAAACTATGCCAAACTCACTTAAATTACTTTGGCTTCTATAAATCACCCCCAACTACCCCCTTACCACCCCAAAATAGGCTCAATCACTTTAAAATTACAAAAAAATTCTACAAACCGTAGCAAACTATGCCAAACTCCCCTAAATTACTTCGGCTACCATAAATCACCCCGAACTACCCCTTACAACCCCAAAATAAACCCAATCACTTTAAAATTACAAAATATTCAACAAATCATAGCAAACTATGCCTAACTCACCTAAATTACTTCGGCTACCATAAATCACCCCCAACTACCCCTTACCACCCCAAAATAAGCCCAATCACTTTAAAATTATAAAAAATGCTACAAACCATAGCAAACTATTCCAAACTCACCTAAATTACTTCGGCTACCATAAATCACCCCCAACTACCCCTTACCAACCACAAACTAAACCCAATCACTTTAAAATTACAAAAAATTCTACAAACTATGCCCAACTCACTTAAATTACTTCGGCTATCATAAATCACCCCCAACTACCCCTTACCACCCCAAACTCAGCCCAATCACTTTAAAATTACAAAAAATGTTACAAGCCATATCAAACTATGCCAAACTCATCTAAATTACTTTGGCTTCCATAAATCACCCCCAACTACCCCTTACCACCCCAAAATAGGCTCGATCACTTTAAAATTACAAAAAAATTCTACAAACCGTAGCAAACTATGCCAAACTCCCCTAAATTATTTCGGCTACCATAAATCACCCCGAACTACCCCTTACCACCTCAAAATAAGCCCTATTACTTTAAAATTACAAAAAATTATACAAACCATAGCAAACTATGTCAAAGTCACCTAAATTACTTCGGCTACCATAAATCACCCCCAACTACCCCTTACGACCCCAAAATTAGCCCAATCACTTTAAAATTACGAAAAATGCTACAAACCATAGCAAACTATCTCAAACTCACCTGAATTACTTCGGCTACCATAAATCACCCCCAACTACCCCTTACCCCCTAAACTAAGCCCAATCACTTTAAAATTACAAAAAATGCTACAAACCATAGCAAACTATTCCAAACTCACCTAAATTACTTCGGCTACCATAAATCACCCCCAACTACCCCTTACCGCCCCAAAATTAGCCTAATCACTTTAAAATTGCAAAAATGCTACTAAACATAGCAAGCTATGCCAAGCTCACTTAAATTACTTCGGCTACCATAAATTAATAATCATTTTCAATAAAAATCTTCTATTTGGTTGTGTTATTTATAAATGCCTTATCGTATTAAATCATAAAATATTAATAAATATCTGCACATAAAATATATTGTTCCGACTAATAGACGTTATTCTGAATATTAAATATGCTGATACCTATTTTGATTCTCTTCCACCTTCCAATAAATATTTGTTCCAGTTGAAATGCAAACATAAACGTATTTCTCAATTGCAACACGTGACGGGGCAAGCCCTACCTTCTCAACATGCGTGCATTTGTATAAACAGCTCTATGGTTTTTAACTTTAAAGAGGTATAAAGGCGGTGTAAGCGTTAGTTTCGTAAAATAATCTGAAAAATTCGAAATTCTGCAATTGAATCACAGAACTATCTTTGTGTTCGATAGTAAGTTTATACTTGGAGTGGCACTGCCAACCCTGCCACCCCTGACGAGGCACCTGCTGACTACTCTCCTTCCAGGGAAACTTTATAAATCAACAGCAAAATAATTTAGGGCGCCTGAATGTGAAAATATCACTGTGTAATAAGTTCAGACTGACATGGAACACTTGTAATTTCGATATTTGTTTGTAATTCGTCACAGGTCCATGAAGGAATGCATGTTAATGTAAACAAGTGTTAGTTTGTTGGAGAGACCGAATAAGATTTTTAACATTCCCGTCAAAATATTTATTTAGTTTAGAATGTTAATTTTTTAAATTCATTTCGTGAAAATTATGACGGGCCATACGAGTACACCTGTGCGAGTATTATTTGGTACATACAAATTAATCTCTTTTGTTATCCAAATTGTTTACATACGCACTAGGCACGTGCACCTCATATAATTGTGAAAATTGCCGCTTCAGCGTACTCAACGTCGCCAAGGTCATGGCGACGCATCGGTATTCGAAGTTCTATCGCTATTAAATAAATTATTTTAATATAATATTCCCGATTTGTTCTTGCCGTTAACCAAAACTCTCCCCAATCGATTTTCGAAAAATTTCCAGCGTCGGACCGGACTTCACTTATTTTTGTACGCTAATTTTTAGGTTCAGTTAATGATAGTGGTGTATTTGTTCTTCACCAAACCTGCTCCGACCGAAATCCGAAATTTTCACTGACATCATACGCTTAAGTATTGTATGCTTATACACGATTTACACTATTTATTTTACGTACACTGCGTTCATTATTGTTCTGCATTATTTATACCTAAGATGGAGCAGTTTGAAAATCTAATAGTAAGCGGAGAACAAATACCACCACGTATAATTCCCGTGAAAAGTGATGGAAATAGTCTTTCTTACTATCTTTCCTATTGCATTTTTAATACCGGAAATAGAGCTCAAGAGCGAAGAATAAATTCGACTTTTTTATCCATAATTCCCAAATACTTCGTTTTTATGGTGTGAAATTTTGTATTTATATATTTCAACATTGTCTTTAACGTTGTCAGAGAACTAAATGGAAGTAATTTGGAATAATTTAGCTTCTCTGTCAACTCTCCTTCTCTTGAAACTTTTGAAAACAACGACAAAATTATTTAGGGCGCCTGGATTTGAAAATATCAGTCTGTGTAATAAGTTCAGACTGACTAGAGTGAAAAGAAAAGAGCTTGCACCCAGAAACGAAATTAAATGGAACACTTGAAGTTGCAATATTTGTTTGTAATTCGTCACAAGTCCATGAGGGAATGCGTGTTAATGTAAACAAATGTAAGTTTATTGGAGAGGCCGAATAAGATTTTTACATTATTGAAGCAGCTGGAGCCTGCCACGTCAAGGGCAAGGTCACAAACGTGAAAAGGCGATGCTAGATTTAGTTTGATTGAGTATCTATGCAGAAATTCGCACATACCAAGCGTTGGATAAGCCTTTCTTATCGGTTCTTAAAATTCGAGAATTGCTGGTTCAGCGTGTGGAGCAGTACTCGATCGCGGTGTTTAATTTTAACACAACTACAATTGTGAAAATTGCTGCTCCAGCGTCGGAAACTGTTCGCAAAATCGCCAAATTCGATGAGGCGACGCATCAGTGTTCGAAGGTCTACCGCTATCAAATAAAGTATTTTAATTTAACATTTGATCCTCGCTTTAACCAAATCTGCCCCCAATCAATTTTCGAAAAATTACCAGCGTCGAACCGGAATCCACTTATATTTGTACGCTAATTTTTACTTTCAGTTAATGGTAGTGGTGTATTTGTTTTTCACCAAATTTGCCCCGGCTGAAATCCGAAATTTTCACCGTTGTATGTACCAGAGATCACTGACATTCATACCCTTAATAATTATGTGCTTATACACGTTTTACTCTATTTATTTTACGTACACTGGGTTTATTATTGCTTTACATCATTTATAATTAAGATGGAGAAGTTTGAAAATCTAGCGATGTACAAATACCACACCGTATTATGAAAGGTGATGGAAATTGTCTTTTTTTATATCTATGGTATTGGTATTGATATTTTAATACTGGAACGGAAGCTCAAAAGGTTGGCACTTTAATTGTTCAACAAGTGTGTGTTAATGTAAACAGGTGTGAGTCCGTCGGAGAGACCGAATAAGATTTTTACATCCACCATATTCCCGTCAAAATATTTATTTACTTTAGTATGTTAATTCATTTTGTGCAAATTATGACGGGCCAGTGGAGTACACCTGCGCGAGTATTATTTGGTAATCCAAATTCTTTTAATACGCATTAGGCACGTGCACCTAATATAATTGTTAAAATTGCTGCTTCAGCGTCTGGAACGCTGGTACTCAACGTCGCCAAGGTCGAGGCGACGCATCAGTATTCGAAGTTCTATCGCTATTAAATAAATTTTTTTAATATAATATTCCCGATTTGTTCTTGACGTTAAGTAAATATCTCCCCAATCGATTTTCGAAAAATTACCATCGTCGTACCGGACTCCACTTATATACCGTATGCTAATTTTTACGTTCATTTAATGATAGTGGTGTATTTGATCGTCACCAAACCTGCTCCGGCCAAAATCCGAAATTTGCAGTTTTACCGGATTTCACTGACATCATAAGTAATGTGTGCTTATACACGACTAGCTGAATGTACCCGGCGTTGCCCGGACGTAGATTAAATAAACTCAGTGTTGACTAAAGTGGTGATGTTGACTAATCGACATTATAATACAATTAAACAGGAATACTCTACTTTTCCAATCACAAAATAAACAAATTTGTTGAAATTAACCTTCGTTGTCAGGACCGGGTACTTCAATATGATTTGGACAAAGAGGATACCTTGGTTGATTATCTGAGATGAAAAATCTTGAATAGACTCTTTAGGCAAAGACGCAGTTGTTCTATAAGCGATTCCAGGAAATCGAAATTAACTTTAGATAATTTTCGGGGAAATCGAAGTTTACAAATTAGCTGATCATGTTATGATAAAATTGAAAACACAATGGAACCATTCCTTTTGCTGCAGTCAACTCACAAACAGAACAGTATGTAGATGATTTTGACTTATCTTCAGAATAAACAAACACTTCAGCATAATTATCTTCTTCTAAACTGCACAAAAATTATTAAAACCTGGCCGCAACTGGTTGGACAATTACAGTGCGAACCTTTTGAGCTCCCTTTCCAGTATTACAATTTTGGTATGTGGTATTTGGTGGTATTTGTGCATCGCTAGATTTTCAAACTTGTCCATCTTAGTTATAAATGATGTAAAGCAATAATGAACACAATGTATTTACGTAAAATAAATAGTGTAAAACGCGTATCAATGTCAGTAAAGTCTGATCCAACGCTGTAAATTTTGGATTTCAGCCGAGGCAGATTTGGTGAAAAATAAAAACACCATTATGATTAACTGAACGGTCCGGTACGACGATGGTGATTGGGAGCAAATTTGGTTAACGGCAAAATTAACATTCTATATAAAATAAATAAATATTTTGACGGGAATATGGTGGATGTAAAAATCTTATTCGGCTTCTCCGACGGACTCACACTTGTTTACATTAACACAAACTTGTTGAACAATTAAAGTGCGAACCTCTTGAGCTCCCCGTTCCAGTATTAAAATATCAATACCAATACCATAGATATTAAATAAGACAATTTCCATCACCTTTCATAATACGGTGTGGTAATTGTACATCGCTAGATTTTCAAACTTCTCCATCTTAGTTATAAATGATGTAAAGCAATAATGAACACATTGTACGTAAAATAAATAGTGTAAAACGTGTATAAGCACATAATTATTAAGGGTATGAATGTCAGTGATGTCTGGTACATACAACGGTGAAAATTTCGGATTTCAGCCAGGGCAAATTTGGTGAAAAACAAATACACCACTACCATTAACTGAACGTAAAAATTAGCGTACAAATATAAGTGGAGTCCGGTTCGACGCTGGTAATTTTTCGAAAATTGATTGGGGGCAGATTTGGTTAACGCGAGGATCAAATGTTAAATTAAAATACTTTATTTGATAGTGGTAGACGTTCGAACACTGATGCGTCGCTTCATCGAATTTGGCGACTTTGCGAACAGTTTCCGACGCTGGAGCAGCAATTTTCACAATTGTAGTTGTGTTAAAATTAAACACCGCGATCGAGTACTGCTCCACACGCTGAACCAGCAATTCTCGAATTCTAAGAAACGATAAGAAAGGCTTATCCAATGCTTGGAATGTGCGAATTTCTGCATAGATATTGAATAAAACCAAATCGAGCATCGCCTTTTCACGTTTGTGACCTTGCCCTTGACGTGGCAGGCTCAAGCTGCTTCAATAATGTAAAAATCTTATTCGGCATCTCCAATAAACTCACATTTGTTTACATTAACACGCATTCCTTCATGGACTTGTGACGAATTACAAACAAATATTGCAACTTCAAGTGTTCCATTTAATTTCGTTTCTGGGTGCAAGCTCCTTTCTTTTCACTCTAGTCAGTCTGAACTTATTACACAGAGTGATATTTTCAAATCCAGGTGCCCCAAATAATTTTGTCGTTGTTTTCAAAAGTTTCAAGAGAAGGAGAGTTGACAGAGAAGCTAAATTATTCCAAATTATTCCCATTTAGTTCTCTGACAACGTTAAAGACAATGTTGAAATATATAAATACAAAATTTCACACCATAAAAACGAAGTATTTGGGAATTATGTATAAAAAAAGTCGAAGTTATTTATGTTAATTTGGCGTGATTTGCTATGGTTCAAAAAAATGCAAAAATATTAGGTTGATTTGGGGTTGTTTCGGATGATATGGGTTTCTTTGAGGATTGTTTGGAATGGTTATTGATGGTTGGCAGGGTTTAGCTTTGGCGGATTAAACGAAATTTTTGGTAATTATAATGTGATTGGGCTTTGGTTGGCTTGGTAAGAAGTGGTTGGGGTGATTTAGGGGAATTCGAAGTCATTTATGCGAGTTTGGCGTAGTTTGCTTAGAATTCGTAATTTTTTTTTAATTATGGGTTGACCTGGAGTAGTTTTGAATGGTAAGTGTATGACTTTTAGGGATAGTTTGGAATGGTGCGTTATGTTTGGGGTGTTTAACGTATTCAGGTAAATTTTACAAAAATTTTGGTAATTTTAAAATGAAGAATTAAAGTGCGAACCTCTTGAGCTCTATTTCCGGTATTAAAAATGCAATAGGAAAAATAGTAAAAAAGACTATTTCCATCACTTTTCACGGGAATTATACATGGTGGTATTTGTTCTCCGCTTACTATTAGATTTTCAAACTGCTCCATCTTAGTTATAAATAATGCAGAACCATTAATGAACGCAATGTACGTAAAATAAATAGTGTAAATCGTGTATAAGCACACAATACTTAAGCGTATGATGTCAGTGAAAATTTCGGATTTTGCCCGGAGCAGGTTTGGTGAAGAACAAATACACCACTATCATTAACTGAACGTAAAAATTAGCGTACGATAATAAGTGAAGTCCGGTCCGACGCTGGAAATTTTTCGAAAATCGATTGGGGAGAGTTGTGGTTAACGGCAAGAACAAATCGGGAATATCGGGAATAAAATAATTTATTTAATAGCGATAGAACTTCGAATACCGATGCGTCGCCTCGACCTTGGCGACGTTGAATACCAGCGTTCCAGACGCTGAAGCAGCAATTTTCACAATTATATGAGGTGCACGTGCCTAGTGCGTATAAAAACAATTTGGATAACAAAAGAGATTAATTTGTATGTACCAAATAATACTCGCACAGGTGTACTCGTATGGCCCGTCATAATTTTCACGAAATGAATTTAAGAAATTAACATTCTAAAGTAAATAAATATTTTGACGGGAATGTTAAAAATCTTATTCGGCCTTTCCGACAAACTAACACTTGTTTACATTAACATGCATTCCTTCATGGACCTGTGACGAATTACAAACGAATACCGAAATTTCAAGTGTTCCACGTCAGTCTGAACTTATTACACAGTGATATTTTCACATTCAGGCGCCCTAAATTATTTTGCCGTTGATTTCAAAAGTTTCCCTGGAAGGAGAGTATTCAGCAAGGGGCTCGTCAGGGGTGGCAGAGTTGGCAGTGCCACTCCAAATATAAATTTACTATCGAACACAACAATAGTTCTGTAATTCAATTGCAGAATTTCGAAATTTTCAGATATTTTCACGAAAATCTAGGGTTTACACCGCGTTTATACCGCTTTAAAGTTAAAAACCATAGAGCTGTTTATACAAATTCACGCATGTTGAGAAGGTAGGGCTTGCCCCGTCAGCGTGTTGCAATTCAGAAATACGTTTATGTTTGCATCTCAACTGGAACAAATAATTATTGGAAAGTGGAAGAAAATCAAAATTGGTATTAGCAAATTTAGTATTCAGAATAACGTCTATTAGTCGAAACAATATGTTTTATGTGCAGATATTTATTAATATTTTATGATTTAATACGATAAGGCATTTATAAATGACACAACCAAATGGAAGATTTTGATTGAAAATGATTATTAATTTATGGTAACCGAAGTAATTTAGGTGAGTTTGGCATAGTTTGCTATGGTTTGTATCATTTTTTGTAATTTTAAAGTGATTTGGCTTAGTTTGTGGAGGTAAGGGGTAGTTGGGGGTGATTTATGGTAGCCGAAGTAATTTGGGTGAGTTTGGCATAGTTTGCTATGGTTTGTATCATTTTTTGTAATTTTAAAGTGATTTAGCTTAGTTTGGGGTGGTAAGGGGTAGTTGGGGATGATTTATGGTAGCCCAAGTAATTTGGGTGATTTTGGCATAGTTTGCTATGGTTTGTATCATTTTTTGTAATTTTAAAGTGATTGGGCTTAGTTTGGGGCGGTAAGGGGTAGTTGGGGGTGATTTATGATAGCCGAAGTAATTTGGGTGAGTTTGGCATAGTTTGCTATGGTTTGTATCATTTTTTGTAATTTTAAAGTGATTGGGCTTAGTTTGGGGCGGTAAGGGGTAGTTGGGGGTGATTTATAATAGCCGAAGTAATTTGGGTGAGTTTGGCATAGTTTGCTATGGTTTGTATCATTTTTTCTAATTTTAAAGTGATTGGGCTTAGTTTGGGGCGGTAAGGGGTAGTTGGGGGTGATTTATAATAGCCGAAGTAATTTGGGTGAGTTTGGCATAGTTTGCTATGGTTTGTGGCATTTTTTGTAATTTTAAAGTGATTGGGCTTAGTTTGGGGCGGTAAGGGGTAGTTGGGGGTGATTTATGGTAGCCGAAGTAATTTGGGTGAGTTTGGCATAGTTTGCTATGGTTTGTGGCATTTTTTGTAATTTTAAAGTGATTTGGCTTAGTTTGTGGTGGTAAGGGGTAGTTGGGGGTGATTTATGGTAGCCGAAGTAATTTGGGTGATTTTGGCATAGTTTGCTATGGTTTGTATCATTTTTTGTAATTTTAAAGTGAGTGGGCTTAGTTTGGGGCGGTAAGGGGTAGTTGGGGGTGATTTATAATAGCCGAAGTAATTTGGGTGAGTTTGGCATAGTTTGCTATGGTTTGTGGCATTTTTTGTAATTTTAAAGTGATTGGGCTTAGTTTGGGGTGGTAAGGGGTAGTTGGGGGTGATTTAGGATAGCCGAAGTAATTTGGGTGAGTTTGGCATAGTTTGCTATGGTTTGTAGCATTTTTTGTAATTTTAAAGTGATTGGGCTTAGTTTGTGGTGGTAAGGGGTAGTTGGGGGTGATTTATGGTAGCCGTAGTAATTTGGGTGATTTTGGCATAGTTTGCTATGGTTTGTATCATTTTTTGTAATTTTAAAGTGAGTGGGCTTAGTTTGGGGCGGTAAGGGGTAGTTGGGGGTGATTTATAATAGCCGAAGTAATTTGGGTGAGTTTGGCATAGTTTGCTATGGTTTGTGGCATTTTTTGTAATTTTAAAGTGATTGGGCTTAGTTTGAGGTGGTAAGGGGTAGTTGGGGGTGATTTATGATAGCCGAAGTAATTTGGGTGAGTTTGGCATAGTTTGCTATGGTTTGTAGCATTTTTTGTAATTTTAAAGTGATTTGGTTTAGTTTGGGGTGGTAAGGGGTAGTTGGGGGTTGATTTATGGTAACCGAAGTAATTTGGTTGAGTTTGGCATAGTTTAGTATGATTTGTAACATTTTTTGTAATTTTAAAGTGATTGCGCTTAGTTTGGGGTGGTAAGGGGTAGTTGGGGGTGATTTATGGTAGCCGAAGTAATTTGGGTGAGTTTGGCATAGTTTGCTATGGTTTGTGGCATTTTTTGTAATTTTAAAGTGATTGGGCTTAGTTTGGGGTGGTAAGGGGTAGTTGGGGGTGATTTATGATAGCCGAAGTAATTTGGGTGAGTTTGGCATAGTTTTGCTATTGTTTGTAGCATTTTTTCTAATTTTAAAGTGATTGGGCTTAGTTTGGGGCGGTAAGGGGTAGTTGGGGGTGAATTTTGGTAGCCGAAATAATGTGTGTGAGTGTGAGAATAGTCTGCTATGGTTTGTGTCATTTTGTTTTATTTTAAAGTGATTGGAGTTACTTGGGGTTGCTAAGGGGTGGTAAGGGATGATTTAAGATAACGGATCTAATTTGTCAGTTTGGCGTAGTTCGGGAATTTTTTGGGGTTGATTTGGTAAAGTTTGTAATGGTAAGAGATATTTGAGGATTTTTAATGTAGGCGGATTAAATTTGGAGTGGTTTGGTAATTTTTAAATGAGTCACGGATCGGGGACATTATAATTGAAATCAAAATTATAATTGAAATATCTGCGCCTCGCTAGGTACGGCAAAAGTATGATCAGGAACGCAGAAAGTGAAAGTGCTTTTAATGTAAACCGGTCGCCCGACGTCGAAGTTGTTTTGGCTAGACACGTGCTTCTAAAAAAAACCCGGTCTCCGCGAGCCGATCATTTTTTGCTTATTTTAACCGGTTTTTATTCGGTTTTTATTTAAATACAAAGGAACCGGACCGAATTTTGCAAAATCTCCTTATTAGCGTTCATTCTCGGCCCTTGATAGACCCGTGTCTAAAATTTCAAGTCTCCAGCCCTCCCGGTTTGGGCTGTAGGTTGTCGGTGAATCAGTGCATGTGTAGATGTGTAGATGTGTAGATGTGTAGATGAGTGTGTCAGTGAGGACACTTCGCTTTATATATATAGATTTACACTATTTATTTTATGTACATTATGTACATTATTGTTCTGCATTATTTATAACTAAGATGGAGGAATAGTAAGCCGGGTACAAATACCACCACGTATAATTCCTCTGAAAAGTGATGGAAATAGTCTTTTTTACTATCTTTCCTATTGCATTTTATTACCGAAAATAGAGCTCAAGAGGTTCGCACTATAATTGTTCACTTTAAAGTTACGAAAAATGCTACAAACCATAGCAAACTATCTCAAACTCACCTGAATTACTTCGGCTACCATAAATCACCCCCAACTACCCCTTACCCCCTAAACTAAGCCCAATCACTTTAAAATTACAAAAAATGCTACAAACCATAGCAAACTATTCCAAACTCACCTAAATTACTTCGGCTACCATAAATCACCCCCAACTACCCCTTACCGCCCCAAAATTAGCCTAATCACTTTAAAATTGCAAAAATGCTACTAAACATAGCAAGCTATGCCAAACTCACTTAAATTACTTCGGCTACCATAAATTAATAATCATTTTCAATCAAAATCTTCTATTTGGTAGTGTTATTTATAAATGCCTTATCGTATTAAATCATAAAATATTAATAAATATCTGCACATAAAATATATTGTTCCGACTAATAGACGTTATTCTGAATATTAAATATGCTGATACCTATTTTGATTCTGTTCCACCTTCCAATAAATATTTGTTCCAGTTGAGATGCAAACATAAACGTATTTCTGAATTGCAACACGTGACGGGGCAAGCCCTACCTTCTCAACATGCGTGCATTTGTATAAACAGCTCTATGGTTTTTAACTTTAAAGAGGTATAAAGGCGTTAGTTTCGTAAAAATATCTGAAAAATTCGAAATTCTGCAATTGAATCACAGAACTATCTTTGTGTTCGATAGTAAGTTTATACTTGGAGTGGCACTGCCAACCCTGCCACCCCTGACGAGGCACCTGCTGACTACTCTCCTTCCAGGGAAACTTTATAAATCAACGGCAAAATAATTTAGGGCGCCTGAATGTGAAAATATCACTGTGTAATAAGTTCAGACTGACATGGAACACTTGAAATTTCGGTATTTGTTTGTAATTCGTCACAGGTCCATGAAGGAATGCATGTTAATGTAAACAAGTGTTAGTTTGTTGGAGAGACCGAATAAGATTTTTAACATTCCCGTCAAAATATTTATTTAGTTTAGAATGTTAATTTTTTAAATTCATTTCGTGAAAATTATGACGGGCCATACGAGTACACCTGTGCGAGTATTATTTGGTACATACAAATTAATCTCTTTTGTTATCCAAATTGTTTACATACGCACTAGGCACGTGCACCTCATATAATTGTGAAAATTGCCGCTTCAGCGTACTCAACGTCGCCAAGGTCATGGCGACGCATCGGTATTCGAAGTTCTATCGCTATTAAATAAATTATTTTAATATAATATTCCCGATTTGTTCTTGCCGTTAACCAAAACTCTCCCCAATCGATTTTCGAAAAATTTCCAGCGTCGGACCGGACTTCACTTATTTTTGTACGCTAATTTTTAGGTTCAGTTAATGATAGTGGTGTATTTGTTCTTCACCAAACCTGCTCCGACCGAAATCCGAAATTTTCACTGACATCATACGCTTAAGTATTGTATGCTTATACACGATTTACACTATTTATTTTACGTACACTGCGTTCATTATTGTTCTGCATTATTTATACCTAAGATGGAGCAGTTTGAAAATCTAATAGTAAGCGGAGAACAAATACCACCACGTATAATTCCCGTGAAAAGTGATGGAAATAGTCTTTCTTACTATCTTTCCTATTGCATTTTTAATACCGGAAATAGAGCTCAAGAGCGAAGAATAACTTCGACTTTTTTATCCATAATTCCCAAATACTTCGTTTTTATGGTGTGAAATTTTGTATTTATATATTTCAACATTGTCTTTAACGTTGTCAGAGAACTAAATGGAAGTAATTTGGAATAATTTAGCTTCTCTGTCAACTCTCCTTCTCTTGAAACTTTTGAAAACAACGACAAAATTATTTAGGGCGCCTGGATTTGAAAATATCACTCTGTGTAATAAGTTCAGACTGACTAGAGTGAAAAGAAAGGAGCTTGCACCCAGAAACGAAATTAAATGAAACACTTGAAGTTGCAATATTTGTTTGTAATTCGTCACAAGTCCATGAGGGAATGCGTGTTAATGTAAACAAATGTAAGTTTATTGGAGAGGCCGAATAAGATTTTTACATTATTGAAGCAGCTGGAGCCTGCCACGTCAAGGGCAAGGTCACAAACGTGAAAAGGCGATGCTAGATTTAGTTTGATTGAGTATCTATGCAGAAATTCGCACATACCAAGCGTTGGATAAGCCTTTCTTATCGGTTCTTAGAATTCGAGAATTGCTGGTTCAGCGTGTGGAGCAGTACTCGATCGCGGTGTTTAATTTTAACACAACTACAATTGTGAAAATTGCTGCTCCAGCGTCGGAAACTGTTCGCAAAATCGCCAAATTCGATGAGGCGACGCATCAGTGTTCAAAGGTCTACCGCTATCAAATAAAGTATTTTAATTTAACATTTGATCCTCGCTTTAACCAAATCTGCCCCCAATCAATTTTCGAAAAATTACCAGCGTCGAACCGGAATCCACTTATATTTGTACGCTAATTTTTACTTTCAGTTAATGGTAGTGGTGTATTTGTTTTTCACCAAATTTGCCCCGGCTGAAATCCGAAATTTTCACCGTTGTATGTACCAGAGATCACTGGCATTCATACCCTTAATAATTATGTGCTTATACACGTTTTACTCTATTTATTTTACGTACACTGCGTTTATTATTGCTTTACATCATTTATAATTAAGATGGAGAAGTTTGAAAATCTAGCGATGTACAAATACCACACCGTATTATGAAAGGTGATGGAAATTGTCTTTTTTTATAACTATGGTATTGGTATTGATATTTTAATACTGGAACGGAAGCTCAAGAGGTTGGCAGTTTAATTGTTCAACAAGTGTGTGTTAATGTAAACAGGTGTGAGTCCGTCGGAGAGACGGAATAAGATTTTTACATCCACCATATTCCCGTCAAAATATTTATTTACTTTAGTATGTTAATTCATTTTGTGCAAATTATGACGGGCCAGTCGAGTACACCTGCGCGAGTATTATTTGGTAATCCAAATTCTTTTAATACGCACTAAGCACGTGCACCTAATATAATTGTTAAAATTGCTGCTTCAGCGTCTGGAACGCTGGTACTCAACGTCGCCAAGGTCGAGGCGACGCATCAGTATTCGAAGTTCTATCGCTATTAAATAAATTTTTTTAATATAATATTCCCGATTTGTTCTTGACGTTAAGTAAATATCTCCCCAATCGATTTTCGAAAAATTACCATCGTCGTACCGGACTCCACTTATATACCGTATGCTAATTTTTACGTTCATTTAATGATAGTGGTGTATTTGATCTTCACCAAACCTGCTCCGGCCAAAATCCGAAATTTGCAGTTTTACCGGATTTCACTGACATCATAAGTAATGTGTGCTTATACATGATTTACACTATTTATTTTATGTACATTATGTTCATTATTGTTCTGCATTATTTATAACTAAGATGGAGGAATAGTAAGCCGGGTACAAATACCACCACGTATAATTCCTCTGAAAAGTGATGGAAATAGTCTTTTTTACTATCTTTCCTATTGCATTTTATTACCGAAAATAGAGCTCAAGAGGTTCGCACTATAATTGTTCATTTTAAAATTACCAAATTTTCTGTATATTTTACCTGAATACGTTAAACACCCCTAAACATAATGTACCATTCCAAAATACCCTCAAAAATCATACACTTGCCATTCCAAACTACCCCACATCAACCTGAAATGTAAAAAAATTACGAATTACAAGCAAACTACGCTAAACTCGCATAAATTACTTCGACTTCCGCTATATCACCCCAACCACTTCTTACCAAGCCAAACTAAACCCAATCGCATTAAAATTACCAAAAGTTTCGTTTAATCCGCCAAAGCTAAACCCCGCCAACCATCAATAACCATTCAAAACAATCCCCAAAAAAAAACCTTATCATCCGAAACTACACCAAATACATCGTTTTTATGGTGTGAAATTATGTATTTATATATTTCAACATTCTTCGACGACATTCTTTAACGTTGTTAGAGAACTAAATGGGAATAATTTGGAATAGTTCAGCTTCTCTGTCAACTCTCCTTATCTTGAAGAGTGAAAAAGAGTGAAAAAAAAGGAGCTTGCACCCAGAAACGAAATTATCGTCATTTTCCAAATCATATTGAAGTACCCGGTCCTGGCAATGCAGGTTAATTTCAGCAAATTTGTTTATTTTGTGATTGGAAAAGTAGAGCATTCCTGTTTAATTGTATTATAATGTCGATTAGTCTACATCACAAATACACCACTTTTGTCAACACTGCGTTTATTTAATCTACGTCCGGGCAACGCCGGGTACATTCAGCTAGTTGTATTATAATGTCGATTAGTCTACATCACCAATACACCACTTTTGTCAACACTGCGTTTATTTAATCTACGTCCGGGCAACGCCGGGTACATTCAGCTAGTCACCAACTAACCCTTACCACAACAAACTAAACCCAATCACTTTTAAATTACAAAAAAATGCTACTAACCATAGCAAACTATGCCAAACTCACTTAAATTACTTCGGCTATCAAAAATCACCCCCAACTACACTTTACAGCAACAAACTAAGCCCAGTCACTTTAAAATTACAAAAAAATGCTAAAAATCATAACAAACTATACCAGAATCACCTAAATTATTTCGGCTACCGTAAATCACCTTCAACTATCCCTTACCACAACAAACCAAACCATATCATCTTAAAATTACAAAAAAAGGTGTACAAATCATAACAAACAATGCCAGAATCACCTAAATTACTTCGGCTACTCTAAATCATCACCAACTAACCCTTACCACAACAAACTAAACCCAATCACTTTTAAATTACAAAAAAATGCTACTAACCATAGAAAACTATGCCAAACTCACCTAAATTACTTGGGCTACCATAAATCATCACCAACTAACCCTTACCACGACAAACTAAACCCAATCACTTTTAAATTACAAAAAAATGCTACTAACCTTAGCAAACTATGCCAAACTCACCTAAATTACTTCGGCTATCAAAAATCACCTCCAACTACACTTTACAGCAACAAACTAAGCCCAATCACTTTAAAATTACAAAAAAATGCTTAAAATCATAACAAACTATACCAGAATCACCTAAATTACTTCGGCAACCGTAAATCACCCCCAACTATGCCTTACCACAACAAACCAAACCATATCATCTTAAAATTACAAAAAAAGGTGTACAAATCTTAACAAACTATGCCAGACTCACCTAAATTACTTCGGCTACGCTAAATCATCACCAACTAACCCTTACCACAACAAACTAAACCCAATCACTTTTAAAATACAAAAAAATGCTGCTAACCATAGCAAATTATGCCAAACTCACCTAAATTACTTCGGCTATCAAAAATCACCCCCAGCTACACTTTACAGCAACAAACTAAGCCCAATCACTTTAAAATTACAAAAAAATGCTAAAAATCATAACAAACTATACCAGAATCACCTAAATTACTTCGGCTACCGTAAATCACCCCCAACTATCCCTTACCACAACAAACCAAACCATATCATCTTAAAATTACAAAAAAAGGTGTACAAATCATAACAAACTATGCCAGACTCACCTAAATTACTTCGGCTACTCTAGATCATCACCAACTAACCCTTACCACAACAAACTAAACCCAATCACTTTTAAATTACAAAAAAATGCTACTAACCATAGCAAACTATGCCAAACTCACCTAAATTACTTCGGCTACCATAAATCATCACCAACTAACCCTTACCACAACAAACTAAACCCAATCACTTTAAATTACAAAAAAATGCTACTAACCATAGCAAACTATGCCAAACTCACCTAAATTACTTCGGCTATCAAAAATCACCCCCAACTACACTTTACAGCAACAAACTAAGCCCAATCACTTTTAAATTACAAAAAAATGCTACTAACCATAGCAAACTATGCCAAGCTTACCTAAATTACTTCGGCTATCAAAAATTACCCCCAACTACACTTTACAGCAACAAACTAAGCCCAATCACTTTAAAATTACAAAAAAATGCTAAAACTCATAACAAACTATACCAGAATTACCTAAATTACTTCGGCTACCGTAAATCACCCCCAACTATCCCTTACCACAACAAACCAAACCATATCATCTTAAAATTACACAAAAAGTTGTACAAATCTTAACAAACTATGCCAGACTCACCTAAATTACTTCGGCTACTCTAAATCATCACCAACTAACCCTTACCACAACAAACAAAACCCAATCACTTTTAAATTACAAAAAAATGCTACTAACCTTTCCAAACTATGCCAAACTCACCTAAATTACTTCGGCTATCAAAAATCACCCCCAACTACACTTTACAGCAACAAACTAAGCCCAATCACTTTAAAATTACAAAAAAATGCTAAAAATCTTAACAAACTATACCAGAATTACCTAAATTACTTCGGCTACCGTAAATCACCCCCAACTATCCCTTACCACAACAAACCAAACCATGTCATCTTAAAATTACAAAAAATGGTGTACAAATCATAGCAAACTATTGCAAACTCACCTAAATTACTTCGGCTACCATAAATCATCACCAACTAACCCTTGCCACAACAAACTAAACCCAATTACTATTAATTTACAAAAAATGCTACTAACCATAGCAAAGTATGCCAAACATACCTAAATTACTTCGGCTACCATAAATCATCACCAACTAACCCTTACCACAACAAACTAAACCCAATCACTTTTAATTTACAAAAAAATTCTACTAACCATAGCAAACTATGCCAAACTCACCTAAATTACTTCGGCTACCATAAATCATCACCAACTAACCCTTACCACAACAAACTAAACCCAATCACTTTTAAATTACAAAAAAATGCTACTAACCATAGCAAATTATGCCAAACTCACCTAAATTACTTCGGCTATCAAAAATCACCCCCAACTACACTTTACAGCAACAAACTAAGCCCAATCACTTTAAAATTACAAAATAAATGCTAAAAATCATAACAAACTATACCAGAATCACCTAAGTTACTTCGGCTATCGTAAATCACCCCCAACTATCCCTTACCACAACAAACCAAACCATATCATCTTAAAATTACAAAAAAGGGTGTACAAATCATAACAAACTATGCCAGACTCACCTAAATTACTTCGGCTACTCTAAATCATCACCAACTAACCCTTACCACAACAAACTATACCCAATCACTTTTAAATTACAAAAAAATGCTACTAACCATAGCAAACTATGCCAAACTCACCTAAATTACTTCGGCTACTCTAAATCATCACCAACTAACCCTTACCACAACAAACTAAACCCAATCACTTTTAAATTAAAAAAAATGCTACTAACCTTAGCAAACTATGCCAAACTCACCTAAATTACTTCGGCTATCAAAAATCACCCCCAACTACACTTTACAGCAACAAACTAAGCCCAATCATTTTAAAATTACAAAAAAATGCTACAAATCATAACAAACTATACCAGAATCACCTAAATTACTTCCGCTAACGTAAATCACCCCCAACTATCCCTTACCACAAGAAACCAAACCATATCATCTTAAAATTACAAAAAAAGGTGTACTAATCATAACAAACTATGCCAGACTCACCTAAATTACTTCGGCTACTCTAAATCATCACCAACTAACCCTTACCACAACAAACTAAACCCAATCACTTTTAAATTACAAAAAAATGCTACTAACCATAGCAAACTATGCCAAACTCACCTAAATTACTTCGGCTACCATAAATCATCACCAACTAACCCTTACCATAACAAATTAAACCCAATCACTTTTAAATTACAAAAAAATGCTACTAACCATAGCAAACTATGCCAAACTCACCTAAATTACTTCGGCTATCAAAATTCACCACCAACTACACTTTATAGCAACAAACTAAGCCCAATCACTTTAAAATTACAAAAAAATGCTAAAAATCATAACAAACTATACCAGAATCACCTAAATTACTTCCGCTAACGTAAATCACCCCCAACTATCCCTTACCACAAGAAACCAAACCATATCATCTTAAAATTACAAAAAAAGGTGTACTAATCATAACAAACTATGCCAGACTCACCTAAATTACTTCGGCTACTCTAAATCATCACCAACTAACCCTTACCACAACAAACTAAACCCAATCACTTTTAAATTACAAAAAATCTACTAACCATAGCAAACTATGTCAAACTCACCTAAATTACTTCGGCTACCATAAATCATCACCAACTAACCCTTACCACAACAAACTAAACCCAATCACTTTTAAATTACAAAAAAATGCTACTAACCATAGCAAACTATGCCAAACTCACCTAAATTACTTCGGCTACCTTAAATCATCACCAACTAACCCTTACCACAACAAACTAAACCCAATCACTTTTAAATTACAAAAAAATGCTACTAACCATAGCAAACTATGTCAAACTCACCTAAATTACTTCGGCTACCATAAATCATCACCAACTAACCCATACCACAACAAACTAAACCCAATCACTTTTAAATTACAAAAAAATGCTACTAACCATAGCAAACTATGCCAAACTTACCTAAATTACTTCGGCTATCAAAAATCACCCCCAGCTACACTTTACAGCAACAAACTAAGCCCAATCATTTTAAAATTACAAAAAAATGCTAAAAATCATAACTAACTATACCAGAATCACCTAAATTACTTTGGCTACCGTAAATCACCCCCAACTATCCCTTACCACAACAAACCAAACCATATCATCTTAAAATTACAAAAAAAGGTGTAAAAGTTATAACAAACTATGCCAGCCTCACCTAAATTACTTCGGCTACTCTAGATCATCACCAACTAACCTTTACCACAACAAACTAAACCCAATCACTTTTAAATTACAAAAAAATGCTACTAACCATAGAAAACTATGCCAAACTCACCTAAATTACTTCGGCTACCATAAATCATCACCAACTAACCCTTACCACGACAATCTAAACCCAATCACTTTTAAATTACAAAAAAACGCTACTAACCTTAGCAAACTATGCCAAACTCACCTAAATTACTTCGGCTATTAAAAATCACCCCCAACTACACTTTACAGCAACAAACTAAGCCCAATCACTTTAAAATTACAAAAAAATGCTAAAAATCATAACAAACTATGCCAAACTCACCTAAATTACTTCGGCTACCATAAATCATCACCAACTAACCCTTACCACAACAAACTAAACCCAATCATTTTTAAATTACAAAAAAATTCTACTAACCATAGCAAACTATGTCAAACTCACCTAAATTACTTCGGCTACCATAAATCATCACCAACTAACCCTTACCACAACAAAGTAAACCCAATCACTTTTAAATTACAAAAAAATGCTACTAACCATAGCAAACTATGCCAAACTCACCTAAATTACTTTGGCTATTAAAAATCACCCCCAACTACACTTTACAGCAACAAACTAAGCCCATCACTTTAAAATTACAAAAAAATGCTAAAAATCATAACAAACTATGCCAAACTCACCTAAATTACTTCGGCCACCATAAATCATCACCAACTAACCCTTACCACAACAAACTAAACCCAATCACTTTTAAATTACAAAAAAATGCTACTAACCATAGCAAACTATGTCAAACTCACCTAAATTACTTCGGCTACCATAAATCATCACCAACTAACCCTTACCACAACAAAGTAAACCCAATCACTTTTAAATTACAAAAAAATGCTACTAACCATAGCAAACTATGCCAAACTCACCTAAATTACTTCGGCTATCAAAAATCACCCCCAGCTACACTTTACAGCAACAAACTAAGCCCAATCACTTTAAAATTACAAAAAAATGCTAAAAATCATAACAAACTATACCAGAATCACCTAAATTACTTCGGCTACCGTAAATAACCCCCAACTATCCCTTACCACAACAAACCAAACCATATCATCTTAAAATTACAAAAAAAGGTGTAAAAATCATAACAAACTATGCCAGACTCACCTAAATTACTTCGGCTACTCTAAATCATCACCAACTAACCCTTACCACAACAAACTAAACCCAATCACTTTTAAATTACAAAAAAATGCTACTAACCATAGCAAACTATGCCAAACTCATCTAAATTACTTCGGCTACCATAAATCACCACCAACTAACCCTTACCACAACAAACTAAACCCAATCACTTTTAAATTACAAAAAAATGCTACTAACCATAGCAAACTATGCCAAACTCACCTAAATTACTTCGGCTATCAAAAATCACCCCCAACTACACTTTACAGCAACAAACTAAGCCCAATCACTTTAAAATTACAAAAAAATGCTAAAAATCATAACAAACTATACCAGAATCACCTAAATTACTTCGGCTACCGTAAATCACCCCCAACTATCCCTTACCACAACAAACCAAACCATATCATCTTAAAATTACAAAAAAAGGTGTACAAATCCTAACAAACTATGCCAGACTCACCTAAATTACTTCGGCTACTCTAAATCATCACCAACTAACCCTTACCACAACAAACTAAACCCAATCACTTTTAAATTACAAAAAAATGCTACTAACCATAGCAAACTATGTCAAACTCACCTAAATTACTTCGGCTACCATAAATCATCACCAACTAACCCTTACCACAACAAAGTAAACCCAATCACTTTTAAATTACAAAAAAATGCTACTAACCATAGCAAACTATGCCAAACTCACCTAAATTACTTCGGCTATCAAAAATCACCCCCAGCTACACTTTACAGCAACAAACTAAGCCCAATCACTTTAAAATTACAAAAAAATGCTAAAAATCATAACAAACTATACCAGAATCACCTAAATTACTTCGGCTACCGTAAATCACCCCCAACTATCCCTTACCACAACAAACCAAACCATATCATCTTAAAATTACAAAAAAATGTGTAAAAATCATAACAAACTATGCCAGACTCACCTAAATTACTTCGGCTACTCTAAATCATCACCAACTAACCCTTACCACAACAAACTAAACCCAATCACTTTTAAATTACAAAAAAATGCTACTAACCATAGCAAACTATGCCAAACTCATCTAAATTACTTCGGCTACCATAAATCACCACCAACTAACCCTTACCACAACAAACTAAACCCAATCACTTTTAAATTACAAAAAAATGCTACTAACCATAGCAAACTATGCCAAACTCACCTAAATTACTTCGGCTATCAAAAATCACCCCCAACTACACTTTACAGCAACAAACTAAGCCCAATCACTTTAAAATTACAAAAAAATGCTAAAAATCATAACAAACTATACCAGAATCACCTAAATTACTTCGGCTACCGTAAATCACCCCCAACTATCCCTTAACACAACAAACCAAACCATATCATCTTAAAATTACAAAAAAAGGTGTACAAATCCTAACAAACTATGCCAAACTCACCTAAATTACTTCGGCTACCATAAATCATCACCAACTAACCCTTACCACAACAAACTAAACCCAATCACTTTTAAATTACAAAAAAATGCTACTAACCATAGCAAACTATGTCAAACTCACCTAAATTACTTCGGCTACCATAAATCATCACCAACTAACCCTTACCACAACAAAGTAAACCCAATCACTTTTAAATTACAAAAAAATGCTACTAACCATAGCAAACTATGCCAAACTCACCTAAATTACTTCGGCTATCAAAAATCACCCCCAGCTACACTTTACAGCAACAAACTAAGCCCAATCACTTTAAAATTACAAAAAAATGCTAAAAATCATAACAAACTATGCCAAACTCACCTAAATTACTTCGGCTATCAAAAATCACCCCCAGCTACACTTTACAGCAACAAACTAAGCCCAATCACTTTAAAATTACAAAAAAATGCTAAAAATCATAACAAACTATACCAGAATCACCTAAATTACTTCGGCTACCGTAAATCACCCCCAACTATCCCTTACCACAACAAACCAAACCATATCATCTTAAAATTACAAAAAAAGGTGTAAAAATCATAACAAACTATGCCAGACTCACCTAAATTACTTCGGCTACTCTAAATCATCACCAACTAACCCTTACCACAACAAACTAAACCCAATCACTTTTAAATTACAAAAAAATGCTACTAACCATAGCAAACTATGCCAAACTCATCTAAATTACTTCGGCTACCATAAATCACCACCAACTAACCCTTACCACAACAAACTAAACCCAATCACTTTTAAATTACAAAAAAATGCTACTAACCATAGCAAACTATGCCAAACTCACCTAAATTACTTCGGCTATCAAAAATCACCCCCAACTACACTTTACAGCAACAAACTAAGCCCAATCACTTTAAAATTACAAAAAAATGCTAAAAATCATAACAAACTATACCAGAATCACCTAAATTACTTCGGCTACCGTAAATCACCCCCAACTATCCCTTACCACAACAAACCAAACCATATCATCTTAAAATTACAAAAAAAGGTGTACAAATCCTAACAAACTATGCCAGACTCACCTAAATTACTTCGGCTACTCTAAATCATCACCAACTAACCCTTACCACAACAAACTAAACCCAATCACTTTTAAATTACAAAAAAATGCTACTAACCATAGCAAACTATGCCAAACTCACCTAAATTACTTCGGCTACCATAAATCATCACCAACTAACCCTTACAACAACAAACTAAACCCAATCACGTTTAAATTACAAAAAAGTGCTACTAACCATAGCAAACTATGCCAAACTTACCTAAATTACTTCGGCTATCAAAAATCACCCCCAACTACACTTTACAGCAACAAACTAAGCCCAATCACTTTAAAATTACAAAAAAATCCTAAAAATCATAACAAACTATACCAGAATCACCTAAATTACTTCGGCTACCGTAAATCACCCCTAACTATCCCTTACCACAACAAACCAAACCATATCATCTTAAAATTACAAAAAATGATGTACAAATCATAACAAACTATGCCAGACTCACCTAAATTACTTCGGCTACTCTAAATCATCACCAACTAACCCTTACCACAACAAACTAAACCCAATCACTTTTAAATTACAAAAAAATGCTACTAACCATAGCAAACTATGCCAAACTCACCTAAATTACTTCGGCTACCATAAATCATCACCAACTAACCCTTACCACAACAAACTAAACCCAATCACTTTTAAATTACAAAAAAATGCTACTAACCCTAGCAAACTATGCCAAACTCACTTAAATTACTTCGGCTATCAAAAATCACCCCCAACTACACTTTACAGCAACAAACTAAGCCCAATCACTTTAAAATTACAAAAAAATGCTAAAAATCATAACAAACTATACCAGAATCACCTAAATTACTTCGGCTACCGTAAATCACCCCTAACTAACCCTTACCGCAACAAACTAAACCCAATCACTTTTAAATTACAAAAAAATGCTACTAACCATAGCAAACTATGCCAAACTCACCTAAATTACTTCGGCTACCATAAATCATCACCAACTAACCCTTACCACAACAAACTAAACCCAATCACTTTTAAATTACAAAAAAATGCTACTAACCATAGCAAACTATGCCAAACTCACCTAAATTACTTCGGCTACCATAAATCATCACCAACTAACCCTTACCACAACAAACTAAACTCAATCACTTTTAAATTACAAAAAAATGCTACTAACCATAGCAAACTATGCCAAACTCACTTAAATTACTTCGGCTATCAAAAATCACCCCCAACTACACTTTACAGTAACAAACTAAGCCCAATCACTTTAAAATTACCAAAAAATGCTAAAAATCATAACAAACTATACCAGAATCACCTAAATTACTTCGGCTACCGTAAATCACCCCCAACTATCCCTTACCACAACAAACCAAACCATATCATCTTAAAATTACAAAAAAAGGTGTACAAATCATAACAAACTATGCCAGACTCACCTAAATTACTTCGGCTACTCTAAATCATCACCAACTAACCCTTACCACAACAAACTAAATCCAATCACTTTTAAATTACAAAAAAATGCTACTAACCATAGCAAACTATGCCAAACTTACCTACATTACTTCGGCTACCATAAATCATTACCAACTAACCCTTACCACAACAAACTAAACCTAATCACTTTTAAATTACAAAAAAATGCTACTAACCATAGCAAACTATGCCAAACTAACCTAAATTACTTCGGCTATCAAAAATCACCCCCAACTACACTTTACAGAAACAAACTAAGCCCAATCACTTTAAAATTACAAAAAAATGCTAAAAATCATAACAAACTATACCAGAATCAACTAAATTACTTCGGCTACCGTAAATCACCCCCAACTATCCCTTGCCACAACAAACCAAACCATATCATCTTAAAATTACAAAAAAAGGTGTACAAATCATAACAAACTATGCCAGACTCACCTAAATTACTTCGGCTACTCTAAATCATCACCAACTAACCCTTACCACAACAAACTAAACCCAATCACTTTTAAATTACAAAAAAATGCTACTAACCATAGCAAACTATGCCAAACTCACCTAAATTACTTCGGCTACCATAAATCATCACCAACTAACCCTTACCACAACAAACTAAACCCAATCACTTTTAAATTACAAAAAAATGCTACTAACCATAGCAAACTATGCCAAACTCACTTAAATTACTTCGGCTATCAAAAATCACCCCCAACTACACTTTACAGCAACAAACTAAGCCCAATCACTTTAAAATTACAAAAAATGCTAAAAATCATAACAAACTATACCAGAATCACCTAAATTACTTCGGCTACCGTAAATCACCCCTAACTAACCCTTACCGCAACAAACTAAACCCAATCACTTTTAAATTACAAAAAAATGCTACTAACCATAGCAAACTATGCCAAACTCACCTAAATTACTTCGGCTACCATAAATCATCACCAACTAACCCTTACCACAACAAACTAAACCCAATCACTTTTAAATTACAAAAAAATGCTACTAACCATAGCAAACTATGTCAAACTCACCTAAATTACTTCGGCTACCATAAATCATCACCAACTAACCCTTACCACAACAAACTAAACCCCATCACTTTTAAATTACAAAAAAATGCTACTAACCATAGCAAACTATGCCAAACTCACCTAAATTACTTCGGCTACCATAAATCATCACCAACTAACCCTTACCACAACAAACTAAACCCAATCACTTTTAAATTACAAAAAAATGCTACTAACCATAGCAAACTATGCTAAACTCACCTAAATTACTTCGGCTATCAAAAATCACCCCCAACTACACTTTACAGCAACAAACTAAGCCCAATCACTTTAAAATTACAAAAAAATGCTAAAAATCATAACAAACTATACCAGAATCACCTAAATTACTTCGGCTACCGTAAATCACCCCTAACTATCCCTTACCACAACAAACCAAACCATATCATCTTAAAATTACAAAAAAAGGTGTACAAATCATAACAAACTATGCCAGACTCGCCTAAATTACTTCGGCTACTCTAAATCATCACCAACTAAACCTTACCACAACAAACTAAACCCAATCACTTTTAAATTACAAAAAAATGCTACTAACCATAGCAAACTATGCCAAACTCACCTAAATTACTTCGGCTACCATAAATCATCACCAACTAACCCTTAACACAACAAACTAAACCCAATCACTTTTAAATTACAAAAAAATGCTACAACCCAATAGCAAACTATGCCAAACTCACCTAAATTACTTCGGCTATCAAAAATCACCCCCAACTACACTTTACAGCAACAAAGAAAGCCTAATCACTTTAAAATTACAAAAAAATGCTAAAAATCATAACAAACTATACCAGAATCACCTAAATTACTTCGGCTATCGTAAATCACCCCCAACTATCCCTTACCACAACAAACCAAACCATATCATCTTAAAATTACAAAAAAAGGTGTACAAATCATAACAAACTATGCCAGACTCACCAAAATTACTTCGGCTACTCTAAATCATCACCAACTAACCCTTACCACAACAAACTAAACCCAATCACTTTTAAATTACAAAAAAATGCTACTAACCATAGCAAACTATGCCAAACTCACCTAAATTACTTCGGCTACCATAAATCATCACCAACTAACCCTTACCACAACAAACTAAACCCAATCACTTTTAAATTACAAAAAAATGCTACTAACCATAGCAAACTATGCTAAACTCACCTAAATTACTTCGGCTATCAAAAATCACCCCCAACTACACTTTACAGTAACAAACTAAGCCCAATCACTTTAAAATTACTAAAAAATGATAAAAATTATAACAAACTATACCAGAAACACCTAAATTACTTCGGCTACTCTAAATCATCACCAACTAACCCTTACCACAACAAACTAAACTCAATCACTTTTAAATTACAAAAAATGCTACTAACCATAGCAAACAATGCCAAACTCACCTAAATTACTTCGGCTACCATGAATCATCACCAACTAACCCTTACCACAACAAACTAAACCCAATCACTTTTAAATTACAAAAATATGCTGCTAACTATAGCAAACTATGCCAAACTCACCTAAATTACTTCGGCTACCATAAATCATCACCAACTAACCCTTACCACAACAAACTAAACCCAATCATTTTTAAATTACAAAAAAATGCTACTAACCATAGCAAACTATGCCAAACTCACCTAAATTACTTCGGCTACCATAAATCATCACCAACTAACCCTTACCACAACAAACTAAACCCAATCAATTTTAAGTTACAAAAAAATGCTACTAACCATAGCAAACTTTGCCAAACTCACCTAAATTACTTTGTCTATCAAAAATCACCCCCAACTACACTTTACAGCAACAAACTAAGCCCAATCCCTTTAAAATTACAAAAAAATGCTAAAAATCTTAACAAACTATACCAGAGTCACCTAAATTACTTCGGCTACCGTAAATCACCCCCAACTATCCCATACCACAACAAACCAAATCATATTATCTTAAAATTACAAAAAAAGGTGTACAAATCATAACAAACTATGCCAGACTCACCTAAATTACTTCGGCTACTCTAAATCATCACCAACTAACCCTTACCACAACAAACTAAACCCAATCACTTTTAAATTACAAAAAAATGCTACTAACCATAGCAAACTATGCCAAACTCACCTAAATTACTTTGGCTATCAAAAATCACCCCCAACTACACTTTACAGCAACAAACTAAGCCTAATCACTTTAAAATTACAAAAAAATGTTAAAAATCATAACAAACTATACCAGAATCACCTAAATTACTTTGGCTATCAAAAATCACCCCCAACAACACTTTACAGCAACAAACTAAGCCTAATCACTTTAAAATTACAAAAAAATGCTAAAAATCATAACAAACTATACCAGATTCACCTAAATTACTTCGGCTATCGTAAATCACCCCAAACTATCCCTTACCACAACAAACCAAACCATATCATCTTAAAATTACAAAAAAAGGTGTACAAATCATAACAAACTATGCCAGACTCACCAAAATTACTTCGGCTACTCTAAATCATCACCAACTAACCCTTACCACAACAAACTAAACCCAATCATTTTTAAATTACAAAAAAATGCTACTAACCATAGCAAACTATGCCAAACTCACCTAAATTACTTCGGCTACCATAAATCATCACCAACTAACCCTTACCACAACAAACTAAACCCAATCACTTTTAAATTACAAAAAATTGCTACTAACTATAGCAAACTTTGCCAAACTCACTTAAATTACTTCGGCTACCATAAATCATCACCAACTAACCCTTACAACAACAAACTAAACCCAATCACTTTTAAATTACAAAAAAATGCTACTAACCGTAGCAAACTATGCCAAACTCACCTAAATTACTTTGGCTATCAAAAATCACCCCCAACTACACTTTACTGCAACAAACTAAGCCAAATCACTTTAAAATTACAAAAAAATGTTAAAAATCATAACAAACTATACCAGAATCACCTAAATTACTTTGGCTATCAAAAATCACCCCCAACTACACTTTACAGCAACAAACTAAGCCTAATCACTTTAAAATTACAAAAAAATGCTAAAAATAATAACAAACTATACCAGAATCACCTAAATTACTTCGGCTATCGTAAATCACCCCCAACTATCCCTTACCACAACCAACCAAACCATATCATCTTAAAATTACAAAAAAAGGTGTACAAATCATAACAAACTATGCCAGACTCGCCTAAATTACTTCGGCTACTCTAAATCATCACCAACTAACCTTTACTACAACAAATTAAACCCAATCACTTTTAAATTACAAAAAAATGCTACTAACCATAGCAAACTATGCCAAACTCACCTAAATTACTTCGGCTACCATAAATCATCACCAACTAACCCTTACCACAACAAACTAAACCCAATCACTTTTAAATTACAAAAAAATGCTACTAACCATAGCAAACTATGCTAAACTCACCTAAATTACTTCGGCTATCAAAAATCATCACCAACTAACCCTTACCACAACAAACTAAACCCAATCACTTTTAAATTACAAAAAAATGCTACTAACCATAGCAAACTATGCCAAACTCACCTAAATTACTTCGGCTATCAAAAATCACCCCCAACTACACCTTACAGCAACAAACTAAGCCCAATCACTTTAAAATTACAAAAAAATGCTAAAAATTATAACAAACTATACCAGAATCACCTAAATTACTTCGGCTACCGTAAATCACCCCCAACTATCCCTTACCACAACAAACCAAACCATATCATCTTAAAATTACAAAAAAAGGTGTACAAATCATAACAAACTATGCCAGACTCACCTAAATTACTTTGGCTACTCTAAATCATCACCAAGTAACCCTTACCACAACAAACTAAACCCAATCACTTTTAAATTACAAAAAATGCTACTAACCATAGCAAACTATGCCAAACTCACCTAAATTACTTCGGCTACCATAAATCATCACCAACTAACCCTTACCACAACAAACTAAACCCAATCACTTTTAAATTACAAAAATATGCTGCTAACTATAGCAAACTATGCCAAACTCTCCTAAATTACTTCGGCTACCATAAATCATCACCAACTAACCCTTACCACAACAAACTAAACCCAATCACTTTTAAATTACAAAAAAATGCTACTAACCATAGCAAACTATGCCACACTCACCTAAATTACTTCGGCTACCATAAATCATCACCAACTAATCCTTACCACAACAAACTAAACCCAATCACTTTTAAGTTACAAAAAAATGCTACTAACCATAGCAAACTATGCCAAACTCACCTAAATTACTTTGTCTATCAAAAATCACCCCCAACTACACTTTACAGCAACAAACTAAGCCCAATCACTTTAAAATTACAAAAAAAAGCTAAAACTCATAACAAACTATACCAGAGTCACCTAAATTATTTCGGCTACCGTAAATCACCCCCAACTATCCCTTACTACAACAAACCAAACCATATCATCTTAAAATTACAAAAAAAGTTGTACAAATCATAACAAACTATGCCAGACTCACCTAAATTACTTCGGCTACTCTAAATCATCACCAACTAACCCTTACCACAACAAACTAAATCCAATCACTTTTAAATTACAAAAAAATGCTACTAACCATAGCAAACTATGCCAAACTTACCTACATTACTTCGGCTACCATAAATCATTACCAACTAACCCTTACCACAACAAACTAAACCTAATCACTTTTAAATTACAAAAAAATGCTACTAACCATAGCAAACTATGCCAAACTAACCTAAATTACTTCGGCTATCAAAAATCACCCCCAACTACACTTTACAGAAACAAACTAAGCCCAATCACTTTAAAATTACAAAAAAATGCTAAAAATCATAACAAACTATACCAGAATCAACTAAATTACTTCGGCTACCGTAAATCACCCCCAACTATCCCTTGCCACAACAAACCAAACCATATCATCTTAAAATTACAAAAAAAGGTGTACAAATCATAACAAACTATGCCAAACTCACCTAAATTACTTCGGCTACTCTAAATCATCACCAACTAACCCTTACCACAACAAACTAAACCCAATCACTTTTAAATTACAAAAAAATGCTACTAACCATAGCAAACTATGCCAAACTCACCTAAATTACTTCGGCTACCATAAATCATCACCAACTAACCCTTACCACAACAAACTAAACCCAATCACTTTTAAATTACAAAAAAATGCTACTAACCATAGCAAACTATGCCAAACTCACTTAAATTACTTCGGCTATCAAAAATCACCCCCAACTACACTTTACAGCAACAAACTAAGCCCAATCACTTTAAAATTACAAAAAATGCTAAAAATCATAACAAACTATACCAGAATCACCTAAATTACTTCGGCTACCGTAAATCACCCCTAACTAACCCTTACCGCAACAAACTAAACCCAATCACTTTTAAATTACAAAAAAATGCTACTAACCATAGCAAACTATGCCAAACTCACCTAAATTACTTCGGCTACCATAAATCATCACCAACTAACCCTTACCACAACAAACTAAACCCAATCACTTTTAAATTACAAAAAAATGCTACTAACCATAGCAAACTATGTCAAACTCACCTAAATTACTTCGGCTACCATAAATCATCACCAACTAACCCTTACCACAACAAACTAAACCCCATCACTTTTAAATTACAAAAAAATGCTACTAACCATAGCAAACTATGCCAAACTCACCTAAATTACTTCGGCTACCATAAATCATCACCAACTAACCCTTACCACAACAAACTAAACCCAATCACTTTTAAATTACAAAAAAATGCTACTAACCATAGCAAACTATGCTAAACTCACCTAAATTACTTCGGCTATCAAAAATCACCCCCAACTACACTTTACAGCAACAAACTAAGCCCAATCACTTTAAAATTACAAAAAAATGCTAAAAATCATAACAAACTATACCAGAATCACCTAAATTACTTCGGCTACCGTAAATCACCCCCAACTATCCCTTACCACAACAAACCAAACCATATCATCTTAAAATTACAAAAAAAGGTGTACAAATCATAACAAACTATGCCAGACTCGCCTAAATTACTTCGGCTACTCTAAATCATCACCAACTAAACCTTACCACAACAAACTAAACCCAATCACTTTTAAATTACAAAAAAATGCTACTAACCATAGCAAACTATGCCAAACTCACCTAAATTACTTCGGCTACCATAAATCATCACCAACTAACCCTTACCACAACAAACTAAACCCAATCACTTTTAAATTACAAAAAAATGCTACAACCCAATAGCAAACTATGCCAAACTCACCTAAATTACTTCGGCTATCAAAAATCACCCCCAACTACACTTTACAGCAACAAAGAAAGCCTAATCACTTTAAAATTACAAAAAAATGCTAAAAATCATAACAAACTATACCAGAATCACCTAAATTACTTCGGCTATCGTAAATCACCCCCAACTATCCCTTACCACAACAAACCAAACCATATCATCTTAAAATTACAAAAAAAGGTGTACAAATCATAACAAACTATGCCAGACTCACCAAAATTACTTCGGCTACTCTAAATCATCACCAACTAACCCTTACCACAACAAACTAAACCCAATCACTTTTAAATTACAAAAAAATGCTACTAACCATAGCAAACTATGCCAAACTCACCTAAATTACTTCGGCTACCATAAATCATCACCAACTAACCCTTACCACAACAAACTAAACCCAATCACTTTTAAATTACAAAAAAATGCTACTAACCATAGCAAACTATGCTAAACTCACCTAAATTACTTCGGCTATCAAAAATCACCCCCAACTACACTTTACAGTAACAAACTAAGCCCAATCACTTTAAAATTACTAAAAAATGATAAAAATTATAACAAACTATACCAGAAACACCTAAATTACTTCGGCTACTCTAAATCATCACCAACTAACCCTTACCACAACAAACTAAACCCAATCACTTTTAAATTACAAAAAAATGCTACTAACCATAGCAAACTATGCCAAACTCACCTAAATTACTTCGGCTACCATAAATCATCACCAACTAACCCTTACCACAACAAACTAAACCCAATCACTTTTAAATTACAAAAAAATGCTACTAACCATAGCAAACTATGCCAAACTCACTTAAATTACTTCGGCTATCAAAAATCACCCCCAACTACACTTTACAGCAACAAACTAAGCCCAATCACTTTAAAATTACAAAAAATGCTAAAAATCATAACAAACTATACCAGAATCACCTAAATTACTTCGGCTACCGTAAATCACCCCTAACTAACCCTTACCGCAACAAACTAAACCCAATCACTTTTAAATTACAAAAAAATGCTACTAACCATAGCAAACTATGCCAAACTCACCTAAATTACTTCGGCTACCATAAATCATCACCAACTAACCCTTACCACAACAAACTAAACCCAATCACTTTTAAATTACAAAAAAATGCTACTAACCATAGCAAACTATGTCAAACTCACCTAAATTACTTCGGCTACCATAAATCATCACCAACTAACCCTTACCACAACAAACTAAACCCCATCACTTTTAAATTACAAAAAAATGCTACTAACCATAGCAAACTATGCCAAACTCACCTAAATTACTTCGGCTACCATAAATCATCACCAACTAACCCTTACCACAACAAACTAAACCCAATCACTTTTAAATTACAAAAAAATGCTACTAACCATAGCAAACTATGCTAAACTCACCTAAATTACTTCGGCTATCAAAAATCACCCCCAACTACACTTTACAGCAACAAACTAAGCCCAATCACTTTAAAATTACAAAAAAATGCTAAAAATCATAACAAACTATACCAGAATCACCTAAATTACTTCGGCTACCGTAAATCACCCCCAACTATCCCTTACCACAACAAACCAAACCATATCATCTTAAAATTACAAAAAAAGGTGTACAAATCATAACAAACTATGCCAGACTCGCCTAAATTACTTCGGCTACTCTAAATCATCACCAACTAAACCTTACCACAACAAACTAAACCCAATCACTTTTAAATTACAAAAAAATGCTACTAACCATAGCAAACTATGCCAAACTCACCTAAATTACTTCGGCTACCATAAATCATCACCAACTAACCCTTACCACAACAAACTAAACCCAATCACTTTTAAATTACAAAAAAATGCTACAACCCAATAGCAAACTATGCCAAACTCACCTAAATTACTTCGGCTATCAAAAATCACCCCCAACTACACTTTACAGCAACAAAGAAAGCCTAATCACTTTAAAATTACAAAAAAATGCTAAAAATCATAACAAACTATACCAGAATCACCTAAATTACTTCGGCTATCGTAAATCACCCCCAACTATCCCTTACCACAACAAACCAAACCATATCATCTTAAAATTACAAAAAAAGGTGTACAAATCATAACAAACTATGCCAGACTCACCAAAATTACTTCGGCTACTCTAAATCATCACCAACTAACCCTTACCACAACAAACTAAACCCAATCACTTTTAAATTACAAAAAAATGCTACTAACCATAGCAAACTATGCCAAACTCACCTAAATTACTTCGGCTACCATAAATCATCACCAACTAACCCTTACCACAACAAACTAAACCCAATCACTTTTAAATTACAAAAAAATGCTACTAACCATAGCAAACTATGCTAAACTCACCTAAATTACTTCGGCTATCAAAAATCACCCCCAACTACACTTTACAGTAACAAACTAAGCCCAATCACTTTAAAATTACTAAAAAATGATAAAAATTATAACAAACTATACCAGAAACACCTAAATTACTTCGGCTACTCTAAATCATCACCAACTAACCCTTACCACAACAAACTAAACCCAATCACTTTTAAATTACAAAAAATGCTACTAACCATAGCAAACTATGCCAAACTCACCTAAATTACTTCGGCTACCATGAATCATCACCAACTAACCCTTACCACAACAAACTAAACCCAATCACTTTTAAATTACAAAAATATGCTGCTAACTATAGCAAACTATGCCAAACTCACCTAAATTACTTCGGCTACCATAAATCATCACCAACTAACCCTTACCACAACAAACTAAACCCAATCATTTTTAAATTACAAAAAAATGCTACTAACCATAGCAAACTATGCCAAACTCACCTAAATTACTTCGGCTACCATAAATCATCACCAACTAACCCTTACCACAACAAACTAAACCCAATCAATTTTAAGTTACAAAAAAATGCTACTAACCATAGCAAACTTTGCCAAACTCACCTAAATTACTTTGTCTATCAAAAATCACCCCCAACTACACTTTACAGCAACAAACTAAGCCCAATCCCTTTAAAATTACAAAAAAATGCTAAAAATCTTAACAAACTATACCAGAGTCACCTAAATTACTTCGGCTACCGTAAATCACCCCCAACTATCCCATACCACAACAAACCAAATCATATTATCTTAAAATTACAAAAAAAGGTGTACAAATCATAACAAACTATGCCAGACTCACCTAAATTACTTCGGCTACTCTAAATCATCACCAACTAACCCTTACCACAACAAACTAAACCCAATCACTTTTAAATTACAAAAATATGCTACTAACCATAGCAAACTATGCCAAACTCACCTAAATTACTTTGGCTATCAAAAATCACCCCCAACTACACTTTACAGCAACAAACTAAGCCTAATCACTTTAAAATTACAAAAAAATGTTAAAAATCATAACAAACTATACCAGAATCACCTAAATTACTTTGGCTATCAAAAATCACCCCCAACTACACTTTACAGCAACAAACTAAGCCTAATCACTTTAAAATTACAAAAAAATGCTAAAAATCATAACAAACTATACCAGATTCACCTAAATTACTTCGGCTATCGTAAATCACCCCCAACTATCCCTTACCACAACAAACCAAACCATATCATCTTAAAATTACAAAAAAAGGTGTACAAATCATAACAAACTATGCCAGACTCACCAAAATTACTTCGGCTACTCTAAATCATCACCAACTAACCCTTACCACAACAAACTAAACCCAATCATTTTTAAATTACAAAAAAATGCTACTAACCATAGCAAACTATGCCAAACTCACCTAAATTACTTCGGCTACCATAAATCATCACCAACTAACCCTTACCACAACAAACTAAACCCAATCACTTTTAAATTACAAAAAATTGCTACTAACTATAGCAAACTTTGCCAAACTCACCTAAATTACTTCGGCTACCATAAATCATCACCAACTAACCCTTACAACAACAAACTAAACCCAATCACTTTTAAATTACAAAAAAATGCTACTAACCGTAGCAAACTATGCCAAACTCACCTAAATTACTTTGGCTATCAAAAATCACCCCCAACTACACTTTACTGCAACAAACTAAGCCAAATCACTTTAAAATTACAAAAAAATGTTAAAAATCATAACAAACTATACCAGAATCACCTAAATTACTTTGGCTATCAAAAATCACCCCCAACTACACTTTACAGCAACAAACTAAGCCTAATCACTTTAAAATTACAAAAAAATGCTAAAAATCATAACAAACTATACCAGAATCACCTAAATTACTTCGGCTATCGTAAATCACCCCCAACTATCCCTTACCACAACCAACCAAACCATATCATCTTAAAATTACAAAAAAAGGTGTACAAATCATAACAAACTATGCCAGACTCGCCTAAATTACTTCGGCTACTCTAAATCATCACCAACTAACCTTTACTACAACAAATTAAACCCAATCACTTTTAAATTACAAAAAAATGCTACTAACCATAGCAAACTATGCCAAACTCACCTAAATTACTTCGGCTACCATAAATCATCACCAACTAACCCTTACCACAACAAACTAAACCCAATCACTTTTAAATTACAAAAAAATGCTACTAACCATAGCAAACTATGCTAAACTCACCTAAATTACTTCGGCTATCAAAAATCATCACCAACTAACCCTTACCACAACAAACTAAACCCAATCACTTTTAAATTACAAAAAAATGCTACTAACCATAGCAAACTATGCCAAACTCACCTAAATTACTTCGGCTATCAAAAATCGCCCCCAACTACACCTTACAGCAACAAACTAAGCCCAATCACTTTAAAATTACAAAAAAATGCTAAAAATTATAACAAACTATACCAGAATCACCTAAATTACTTCGGCTACCGTAAATCACCCCCAACTATCCCTTACCACAACAAACCAAACCATATCATCTTAAAATTACAAAAAAAGGTGTACAAATCATAACAAACTATGCCAGACTCACCTAAATTACTTCGGCTACTCTAAATCATCACCAAGTAACCCTTACCACAACAAACTAAACCCAATCACTTTTAAATTACAAAAAATGCTACTAACCATAGCAAACTATGCCAAACTCACCTAAATTACTTCGGCTACCATAAATCATCACCAACTAACCCTTACCACAACAAACTAAACCCAATCACTTTTAAATTACAAAAATATGCTGCTAACTATAGCAAACTATGCCAAACTCTCCTAAATTACTTCGGCTACCATAAATCATCACCAACTAACCCTTACCACAACAAACTAAACCCAATCACTTTTAAATTACAAAAAAATGCTACTAACCATAGCAAACTATGCCACACTCACCTAAATTACTTCGGCTACCATAAATCATCACCAACTAATCCTTACCACAACAAACTAAACCCAATCACTTTTAAGTTACAAAAAAATGCTACTAACCATAGCAAACTATGCCAAACTCACCTAAATTACTTTGTCTATCAAAAATCACCCCCAACTACACTTTACAGCAACAAACTAAGCCCAATCAATTTAAAATTACAAAAAAAAGCTAAAACTCATAACAAACTATACCAGAGTCACCTAAATTATTTCGGCTACCGTAAATCACCCCCAACTATCCCTTACCACAACAAAACAAACCATATCATCTTAAAATTACAAAAAAGGGTGTACAAATCATAACAAACTATGCCAGACTCACCTAAATTACTTCGGCTACTCTAAATCATCACCAACTAACCCTTACCACAACAAACTAAACTCAATCACTTTTAAATTACAAAAAAATGCTACTAACCATAGCAAACTATGCTAAACTCACCTAAATTACTTCGGCTACCATAAATCATCACCAACTAACCCTTACCACAACAAATTAAACCCAATCAATTTTAAATTACAAAAAAATGCTACTAACCATAGCAAACTATGCCAAACTCACCTAAATTACTTTGGCTATCAAAAATCACCCCCAACTACACTTTACAGCAACAAACTAAGCCCAATCATTTTAAAATTACAAAAAAATGCTAAAAATCATAACAAACTATACCAGAGTCACCTAAATTACTTCAGCTGCCGTAAATCACCCCCAACTATTCCTTACCACAACAAACCAAACCATATCATCTTAAAATTACAAAAAAAGATGTACAAATCATAACAAACTATGCCAGACTCACCTAAATTACTTCGGCTATCAAAAATCACCCCCAACTACACTTTACAGCAACAAACTAAACCCAATGACTTTAAAATTACACAAAAATGCTAAAAATCATAACAAACTATACCAGAATCACTTAAATTACTTCGGCTACCGTAAATCACCCCCAACTATCCCTTACCACAACAAACCAAACCATATCATCTTAAAATTACAAAAAAAGTGTACAAATCATAACAAACTATGCCAGACTCACCTAAATTACTTCGGCTACTCTAAATCATCACCAACTAACCCTTACCACAACAAACTAAACCCAATCACTTTTAAATTACAAAAAAATGCTACTAACCATAGCAAACTATGCCAAACTCACCTAAATTACTTCGGCTACCATAAATCATCACCAACTAACCCTTACCACAACAAACTAAACCCAATCACTTTTAAATTACAAAAAAATGCTACTAACCATAGCAAACTATGTCAAACTCGCCTAAATTACTTCGGCTATCAAAAATCACCCCCAACTACACTTTACAGCAACAAAGAAAGCCTAATCACTTTAAAATTACAAAAAAATGCTAAAAATCATAACAAACTATACCAGAATCACCTAAATTACTTCGGCTATCGTAAATCACCCCCAACTATCCCTTACCACAACAAACCAAACCATATCATCTTAAAATTACAAAAAAAGGTGTACAAATCATAACAAACTATGCCAGACTCACCAAAATTACTTCGGCTACTCTAAATCATCACCAACTAACCCTTACCACAACAAACTAAACCCAATCACTTTTAAATTACAAAAAAATGCTACTAACCATAGCAAACTATGCCAAACTCACCTAAATTACTTCGGCTACCATAAATCATCACCAACTAACCCTTACCACAACAAACTAAACCCAATCACTTTTAAATTACAAAAAAATGCTACTAACCATAGCAAACTATGCTAAACTCACCTAAATTACTTCGGCTATCAAAAATCACCCCCAACTACACTTTACAGTAACAAACTAAGCCCAATCACTTTAAAATTACTAAAAAATGATAAAAATTATAACAAACTATACCAGAAACACCTAAATTACTTCGGCTACTCTAAATCATCACCAACTAACCCTTACCACAACAAACTAAACCCAATCACTTTTAAATTACAAAAAATGCTACTAACCATAGCAAACTATGCCAAACTCACCTAAATTACTTCGGCTACCATGAATCATCACCAACTAACCCTTACCACAACAAACTAAACCCAATCACTTTTAAATTACAAAAATATGCTGCTAACTATAGCAAACTATGCCAAACTCACCTAAATTACTTCGGCTACCATAAATCATCACCAACTAACCCTTACCACAACAAACTAAACCCAATCATTTTTAAATTACAAAAAAATGCTACTAACCATAGCAAACTATGCCAAACTCACCTAAATTACTTCGGCTACCATAAATCATCACCAACTAACCCTTACCACAACAAACTAAACCCAATCAATTTTAAGTTACAAAAAAATGCTACTAACCATAGCAAACTTTGCCAAACTCACCTAAATTACTTTGTCTATCAAAAATCACCCCCAACTACACTTTACAGCAACAAACTAAGCCCAATCCCTTTAAAATTACAAAAAAATGCTAAAAATCTTAACAAACTATACCAGAGTCACCTAAATTACTTCGGCTACCGTAAATCACCCCCAACTATCCCATACCACAACAAACCAAATCATATTATCTTAAAATTACAAAAAAAGGTGTACAAATCATAACAAACTATGCCAGACTCACCTAAATTACTTCGGCTACTCTAAATCATCACCAACTAACCCTTACCACAACAAACTAAACCCAATCACTTTTAAATTACAAAAAAATGCTACTAACCATAGCAAACTATGCCAAACTCACCTAAATTACTTTGGCTATCAAAAATCACCCCCAACTACACTTTACAGCAACAAACTAAGCCTAATCACTTTAAAATTACAAAAAAATGTTAAAAATCATAACAAACTATACCAGAATCACCTAAATTACTTTGGCTATCAAAAATCACCCCCAACTACACTTTACAGCAACAAACTAAGCCTAATGACTTTAAAATTACAAAAAAATGCTAAAAATCATAACAAACTATACCAGATTCACCTAAATTACTTCGGCTATCGTAAATCACCCCCAACTATCCCTTACCACAACAAACCAAACCATATCATCTTAAAATTACAAAAAAAGGTGTACAAATCATAACAAACTATGCCAGACTCACCAAAATTACTTCGGCTACTCTAAATCATCACCAACTAACCCTTACCACAACAAACTAAACCCAATCATTTTTAAATTACAAAAAAATGCTACTAACCATAGCAAACTATGCCAAACTCACCTAAATTACTTCGGCTACCATAAATCATCACCAACTAACCCTTACCACAACAAACTAAACCCAATCACTTTTAAATTACAAAAAATTGCTACTAACTATAGCAAACTTTGCCAAACTCACCTAAATTACTTCGGCTACCATAAATCATCACCAACTAACCCTTACAACAACAAACTAAACCCAATCACTTTTAAATTACAAAAAAATGCTACTAACCGTAGCAAACTATGCCAAACTCACCTAAATTACTTTGGCTATCAAAAATCACCCCCAACTACACTTTACTGCAACAAACTAAGCCAAATCACTTTAAAATTACAAAAAAATGTTAAAAATCATAACAAACTATACCAGAATCACCTAAATTACTTTGGCTATCAAAAATCACCCCCAACTACACTTTACAGCAACAAACTAAGCCTAATCACTTTAAAATTACAAAAAAATGCTAAAAATCATAACAAACTATACCAGAATCACCTAAATTACTTCGGCTATCGTAAATCACCCCCAACTATCCCTTACCACAACCAACCAAACCATATCATCTTAAAATTACAAAAAAAGGTGTACAAATCATAACAAACTATGCCAGACTCGCCTAAATTACTTCGGCTACTCTAAATCATCACCAACTAACCTTTACTACAACAAATTAAACCCAATCACTTTTAAATTACAAAAAAATGCTACTAACCATAGCAAACTATGCCAAACTCACCTAAATTACTTCGGCTACCATAAATCATCACCAACTAACCCTTACCACAACAAACTAAACCCAATCACTTTTAAATTACAAAAAAATGCTACTAACCATAGCAAACTATGCTAAACTCACCTAAATTACTTCGGCTATCAAAAATCATCACCAACTAACCCTTACCACAACAAACTAAACCCAATCACTTTTAAATTACAAAAAAATGCTACTAACCATAGCAAACTATGCCAAACTCACCTAAATTACTTCGGCTATCAAAAATCACCCCCAACTACACTTTACAGCAACAAACTAAGCCCAATCACTTTAAAATTAAAAAAAAAAGCTAAAAATCATAACTAACTATACCAGAATCACCTAAATTAGTTCGGATAACGTAAATCACCCCCAACTATCCCTTAGCACAACAAACCAAACCATATCATCTTAAAATTACAAAAAAAGGTGTAGAAATCATAACAAACTATGCCAGACTCACCTAAATTACTTCGGCTACTCTAAACCATCACCAACTAACCCTTACCACAACAAACTAAACCCAATCACTTTTAAATTACAAAAAAATGCTACTAACCATAGCAAACTATGCCAAACTCACCTAAATTACTTCGGCTACAATAAATCATCACCAACTAACCCTTACCACAACAAACTAAACCCAATCACTTTTAAATTACAAAAATATGCTGCTAACTATAGCAAACTATGCCAAACTCTCCTAAATTACTTCGGCTATTATAAATCATCACCAACTAACCCTTACCACAGCAAACTAAACCCAATCACTTTTAAATTACAAAAAAATGCTACTAACCATAGCAAACTATGCCACACTCACCTTAATTACTTCGGCTACCATAAATCATCACCAACTAACCCTTACCACAAAAAAACTAAACCCAATCACTTTTAAGTTACAAAAAAATGCTACTAACCATAGCAAACTATGCCAAACTCACCTAAATTACTTTGTCTATCAAAAATCACCCCCAACTACACTTTACAGCAACAAACTAAGCCCAATCACTTTAAAATTACAAAAAAAAGCTAAAACTCATAACAAACTATACCAGAGTCACCTAAATTATTTCGGCTACCGTAAATCACCCCCAACTATCCCTTACCACAACAAACCAAACCATATCATCTTAAAATTACAAAAAAGGGTGTACAAATCATAACAAACTATGCCAGACTCACCTAAATTACTTCGGCTACTCTAAATCATCACCAACTAACCCTTACCACAGCAAACTAAACCCAATCACTTTTAAATTACAAAAAAATGCTACTAACCATAGCAAACTATGCCAAACTCACCTAAATTACTTCGGCTACCATAAATCATCACCAACTAACCCTTACCACAACAAATTAAACCCAATCACTTTTAAATTACAAAAAAATGCTACTAACCATAGCAAACTATGCCAAACTCACCTAAATTACTTTGGCTATCAAAAATCACCCCCAACTACACTTTACAGCAACAAACTAAGCCCAATCATTTTAAAATTACAAAAAAATGCTAAAAATCATAACAAACTATACCAGAGTCACCTAAATTACTTCGGCTGCCGTAAATCACCCCCAACTATCCCTTACCACAACAAACCAAACCATATCATCTTAAAATTACAAAAAAAGTGTACAAATCATAACAAACTATGCCAGACTCACCTAAATTACTTCGGCTACTCTAAATCATCACCAACTAACCGTTACCACAACAAACTAAACCCAATCACTTTTAAATTACAAAAAAATGCTACTAACTATAGCAAACTATGCCAAACTCACCTAAATTACTTCGGCTACCATAAATCATCACCAACTAACCCTTACAACAACAAACTAAACCCAATCACTTTTAAATTACAAAAAAATGCTACTAACCGTAGCAAACTATGCCAAACTCAGCTAAATTACTTTGGCTACCATAAATCATCACCAACTAACCCTTACCACAACAAACTAAACCCAATCACTTTTAAATTACAAAAAAATGCTACTAACCATAGCAAACTATGCCAAACTCACCTAAATTACTTCGGCTATCAAAAATCACCCCCAACTACACTTTACAGCAACAAACTAAGCCCAATCACTTAAAAATTACAAAAAAAAGCTAAAAATCATAACTAACTATACCAGAATCACCTAAATTAGTTCGGATAACGTAAATCACCCCCAACTATCCCTTAGCACAACAAACCAAACCATATCATCTTAAAATTACAAAAAAAGGTGTAGAAATCATAACAAACTATGCCAGACTCACCTAAATTACTTCGGCTACTCTAAACCATCACCAACTAACCCTTACCACAACAAACTAAACCCAATCACTTTTAAATTACAAAAAAATGCTACTAACCATAGCAAACTATGCCAAACTCACCTAAATTACTTCGGCTACAATAAATCATCACCAACTAACCCTTACCACAACAAACTAAACCCAATCACTTTTAAATTACAAAAATATGCTGCTAACTATAGCAAACTATGCCAAACTCTCCTAAATTACTTCGGCTATTATAAATCATCACCAACTAACCCTTACCACAGCAAACTAAACCCAATCACTTTTAAATTACAAAAAAATGCTACTAACCATAGCAAACTATGCCACACTCACCTTAATTACTTCGGCTACCATAAATCATCACCAACTAACCCTTACCACAAAAAAACTAAACCCAATCACTTTTAAGTTACAAAAAAATGCTACTAACCATAGCAAACTATGCCAAACTCACCTAAATTACTTTGTCTATCAAAAATCACCCCCAACTACACTTTACAGCAACAAACTAAGCCCAATCACTTTAAAATTACAAAAAAAAGCTAAAACTCATAACAAACTATACCAGAGTCACCTAAATTATTTCGGCTACCGTAAATCACCCCCAACTATCCCTTACCACAACAAACCAAACCATATCATCTTAAAATTACAAAAAAGGGTGTACAAATCATAACAAACTATGCCAGACTCACCTAAATTACTTCGGCTACTCTAAATCATCACCAACTAACCCTTACCACAGCAAACTAAACCCAATCACTTTTAAATTACAAAAAAATGCTACTAACCATAGCAAACTATGCCAAACTCACCTAAATTACTTCGGCTACCATAAATCATCACCAACTAACCCTTACCATAACAAATTAAACCCAATCACTTTTAAATTACAAAAAAATGCTACTAACCATAGCAAACTATGCCAAACTCACCTAAATTACTTTGGCTATCAAAAATCACCCCCAACTACACTTTACAGCAACAAACTAAGCCCAATCATTTTAAAATTACAAAAAAATGCTAAAAATCATAACAAACTATACCAGAGTCACCTAAATTACTTCGGCTGCCGTAAATCACCCCCAACTATCCCTTACCACAACCAACCAAACCATATCATCTTAAAATTACAAAAAAAGGTGTACAAATCATAACAAACTATGCCAGACTCACCTAAATTACTTCGGCTATCAAAAATCACCCCCAACTACACTTTACAGCAACAAACTAAACCCAATGACTTTAAAATTACACAAAAATGCTAAAAATCATAACTAACTATACCAGAATCACCTAAATTAGTTCGGATACCGTAAATCACCCCCAACTATCCCTTAGCACAACAAACCAAACCATATCATCTTAAAATTACAAAAAAAGGTGTAGAAATCATAACAAACTATGCCAGACTCACCTAAATTACTTCGGCTACTCTAAATCATCACCAACTAACCGTTACCACAACAAACTAAACCCAATCACTTTTAAATTACAAAAAAATGCTACTAACTATAGCAAACTATGCCAAACTCACCTAAATTACTTCGGCTACCATAAATCATCACCAACTAACCCTTACAACAACAAACTAAACCCAATCACTTTTAAATTACAAAAAAATGCTACTAACCGTAGCAAACTATGCCAAACTCACCTAAATTACTTTGGCTATCAAAAATCACCCCCAACTACACTTTACAGCAACAAACTAAGCCCAATCACTTTAAAATTACAAAAAAATGCTAAAAATCATAACAAATTATACCAGAGTCACCTAAATTACTTCGGCTACCATAAATCACCCCCAACTATCCCTTACCACAACAAACCAAACCATATCATCTTAAAATTACAAAAAAGGTGTACAAATCATAACAAACTATGCCAGACTCACCTAAATTACTTCGGCTATCAAAAATCACCCCCAACTACACTTTACAGCAACAAACTAAACCCAATCACTTTAAAATTACAAAAAATGCTAAAAATCATAACAAACTATACCAGAATCACCTAAATTACTTCGGCTACCGTAAATCACCCCCAACTATCCCTTACCACAACAAACCAAACCATATCATCTTAAAATTACAAAAAAGTGTACAAATCATAACAAACTATGCCAGACTCACCTAAATTACTTCGGCTACTTTAAATCATCACCAACTAACCCTTACCACAACAAACTAAACCCAATCACTTTTAAATTACAAAAAAATGCTACTAACCATAGCAAACTATGCCAAACTCACCTAAATTACTTCGGCTACCATAAATCATCACCAACTAACCCTTACCACAACAAACTAAACCCAATCATTTTTAAATTAAAAAAAATGCTACTAACCGTAGCAAACTATGCCAAACTCACCTAAATTACTTCGGCTACCATAAATCATCACCAACTAACCCTTACCACAACAAACTAAACCCAATCACTTTAAAATTACAAAAAAATGCTAAAAATCAGAACAAACTATACCAGAATCACCTAAATTACTTCGGCTACCGTAAATCACACCCAACTATCCCTTACCACAACAAACCAAACCATATCATCTTAAAATTACAAAAAAAATTTACAAATCATAACAAACTATGCCAGACTCACCTAAATTACTTCGGCTACTCTAAATCATCACCAACTAACCCTTACCACAACAAACTAAACCCAATCACTTTTAAATTACAAAAAAATGCTACTAACCATAGCAAACTATGCCAAACTCACCTAAATTACTTCGGCTACCATAAATCATCACCAACTAACCCTTACCACAACAAACTAAACCCAATCACTTTTAAGTTACAAAAAAATGCTACTAACCATAGCAAAGTATGCCAAACTCACCTAAATTACTTTGTCTATCAAAAATCACCCCCAACTACACTTTACGGCAACAAACTAAGCCCAATCACTTTAAAATTACAGAAAAATGCTAAAAATCATAACAAACTATACCAGAGTCACCTAAATTACTTCGGCTACCGTAAATCACCCCCAACTATCCCTTACCACAACAAACCAAACCATATCATCTTAAAATTACAAAAAAAGTTGTACAAATCATAACAAACTATGCCAGACTCACCTAATTTACTTCGGCTATCAAAAATCACCCCCAACTACACTTTACAGCAACAAACTAAACCCAATCACTTTAAAATTACAAAAAAATGCTAAAAATCATAACAAACTATACCAGAGTCACCTAAATTATTTCGGCTACCGTAAATCACCCCCAACTATCCCTTACCACAACAAACCAAACCATATCAACTTAAAATTACAAAAAAAGGTGTACAAATCATAACAAACTATGCCAGACTCACCTAAATTACTTCGGCTACTCTAAATCATCACCAACTAACCCTTACCACAACAAACTAAACCCAATCACTTTTAAATTACAAAAAAATGCTACTAACCATAGCAAACTATGCCAAACTCACCTAAATTACTTCGGCTACCATAAATCATCACCATCTAACCCTTACCACAACAAAATAAACCCAATCACTTTTAAATTACAAAAAAATGCTACTAACCATAGCAAACTAAGCCAAACTCACCTAAATTACTTCGGCTACCATAAATCATCACCAACTAATCCTTACCACAACAAACTAAACCCAATCACTTTTAAATTACAAAAAAATGCTACTAACCATAGCAAACTATGCCAAACTCACCTAAATTACTTCGGCTACCAAAAATCACCTCCAATTACACTTTAAAGCAAAAAACTAAGCCCAATCACTTTAAAATTACAAAAAAATGCTAAAAATCATAACAAACTATACCAGAATCACCTAAATTATTTCGGCTACGGTAAATCACCCCCAACTATCCCTTACCACAACAAACTAAACCATATCATCTTAAAATTACAAAAAAAGGTGTACAAATCATAACAAACTATGCCAGACTCACCTAAATTACTTCGGCTACTCTAAATCATCACCAACTAACCCTTACCACAACAAACTAAACCCAATCACTTTTAAATTACAAAAAAATGCTACGAACCATAGCAAACTATGCCAAACTCACCTAAATTACTTCGGCTACCATAAATCATCACCAACTAACCCTTACCACAACAAACTAAACCCAATCACTTTTAAATTACAAAAAAATGCTACTAACCATAGCAAACTATGCCAAACTCACCAAAATTACTTCGGCTATCAAAAATCACCCCCAACTACACTTTACAGCAACAAACTAAGCCCAATCACTTTAAAATTACAAAAAAATGCTAAAAATCATAACTAACTATACCAGAATCACCTAAATTAGTTCGGATACCGTAAATCACCCCCAACTATCCCTTAGCACAACAAACCAAACCATATCATCTTAAAATTACAAAAAAAGGTGTAGAAATCATAACAAACTATGCCAGACTCACCTAAATTACTTCGGCTACTCTAAACCATCACCAACTAACCCTTACCACAACAAACTAAACCCAATCACTTTTAAATTACAAAAAAATGCTACTAACCATAGCAAACTATGCCAAACTCACCTAAATTACTTCGGCTACCATAAATCATCACCAACTAACCCTTACCACAACAAACTAAACCCAATCACTTTTAAATTACAAAAAAATGCTACTAACCGTAGCAAACTAGGCCAAACTCACCTAAATTACTTTGGCTATCAAAAATCACCCCCAACTACACTTTACAGCAACAAACTAAGCCCAATCACTTTAAAATTACAGAAAAATGCTAAAAATCATAACAAACTATACCAGAATCACCTAAATTACTTCGGCTACCGTAAATCACCCCCAACTATCCCTTACCACAACAAACTAAACCATATCATCTTAAAATTACAAAAAAAGTGTACAAATCATAACAAACTATGCAAGACTCACCTAAATTACTTCGGCTACTCTAAATCATCACCAACTAACCCTTACCACAACAAACTAAACCCAATCACTTTTAAATTACAAAAAAATGCTACTAACTATAGCAAACTATGCCAAACTCACCTAAATTACTTCGGCTACCATAAATCATCACCTACTAACCCTTACCACAACAAACTAAACCCAATCACTTTTAAATTACAAAAAAATGCTACTAACCGTAGCAAACTATGCCAAACTCACCTAAATTACTTTGGCTATTAAAAATCACCCCCAACTACACTTTACAGCAACAAAATAAGCCCAATCACTTTAAAATTACAAAAAAATGCTAAAAATCATAACAAACTATACCAGAGTCACCTAAATTACTTCGGCTACCGTAAATCACCCCCAACTATCCCTTACCACAACAAACCAAACCATATCATCCTAAAATTACAAAAAACGGTGTACAAATCATAACAAACTATGCCAGACTCACCTAAATTACTTCGTCTATCAAAAATCACCCCCAACTACACTTTACAGCAACAAACTAAACCAAATAACTTCAAAATTACAAAAAAATGCTAAAAATCATAACAAACTATACCAGAATCACCTAAATTACTTCGGCTACCGTAAATCACCCCCAACTATCCCTTACCACAACAAACCAAACCATATCATCTTAAAATTACAAAAAAAGGTGTACAAATCATAACAAACTATGCCAGACTCACCTAAATTACTTCGGCTACTCTAAATCATCTCCAACTAACCCTTACCACAACAAACTAAACCCAATCACTTTTAAATTACAAAAAAATGCTACTAACCATAGCAAACTATGCCAAACTCACCTAAATTACTTCGGCTACCAAAAATCACCTCCAACTACACTTTAAAGCAACAAACTAAGCCCAATCACTTTAAAATTACAAAAAAATGTTAAAAATCATAACAAACTATACCAGAATCACCTAAATTACTTCGGCTACGGTAAATCACCCCCAACTATCCCTTACCACAACAAACCAAACCATATTATCTTAAAATTACAAAAAAAGGTGTACAAATCATAACAAACTATGCCAGACTCATTTAAATTACTTCGGCTACTCTAAATCATCACCAACTAACCCTTACCACAACAAACTAAACCCAATCACTTTTAAATTACAAAAAAATGCTACGAACCATAGCAAACTATGCCAAACTCACCTAAATTACTTCGGCTACCATAAATCATCACCAACTAACCCTTACCACAACAAACTAAACCCAATCACTTTTAAATTACAAAAAAATGCTACTAACCATAGCAAACTATGCTAAACTCACCTAAATTACTTCGGCTACCATAAATCATCACCAACTAACCCTTACCACAACAAATTAAACCCAATCACTTTTAAATTACAAAAAAATGCTACTAACCATAGCAAACTATGCCAAACTCACCTAAATTACTTTGGCTATCAAAAATCACCCCCAACTACACTTTACAGCAACAAACTAAGCCCAATCATTTTAAAATTACAAAAAAATGCTAAAAATCATAACAAACTATACCAGAGTCACCTAAATTACTTCGGCTGCCGTAAATCACCCCCAACTATCCCTTACCACAACAAACCAAACCATATCATCTTAAAATTACAAAAAAAGTGTACAAATCATAACAAACTATGCCAGACTCACCTAAATTACTTCGGCTACTCTAAATCATCACCAACTAACCGTTACCACAACAAACTAAACCCAATCACTTTTAAATTACAAAAAAATGCTACTAACTATAGCAAACTATGCCAAACTCACCTAAATTACTTCGGCTACCATAAATCATCACCAACTAACCCTTACAACAACAAACTAAACCCAATCACTTTTAAATTACAAAAAAATGCTACTAACCGTAGCAAACTATACCAAACTCACCTAAATTACTTTGGCTACCATAAATCATCACCAACTAACCCTTACCACAACAAACTAAACCCAATCACTTTTAAATTACAAAAAAATGCTACTAACCATAGCAAACTATGCCAAACTCACCTAAATTACTTCGGCTATCAAAAATCACCCCCAACTACACTTTACAGAAACAAACTAAGCCCAATCACTTTAAAATTACAAAAAAAAGCTAAAAATCATAACTAACTATACCAGAATCACCTAAATTAGTTCGGATACCGTAAATCACCCCCAACTATCCCTTAGCACAACAAACCAAACCATATCATCTTAAAATTACAAAAAAAGGTGTAGAAATCATAACAAACTATGCCAGACTCACCTAAATTACTTCGGCTACTCTAAACCATCACCAACTAACCCTTACCACAACAAACTAAACCCAATCACTTTTAAATTACAAAAAAATGCTACTAACCATAGCAAACTATGCCAAACTCACCTAAATTACTTCGGCTACAATAAATCATCACCAACTAACCCTTACCACAACAAACTAAACCTAATCACTTTTAAATTACAAAAATATGCTGCTAACTATAGCAAACTATGCCAAACTCTCCTAAATTACTTCGGCTACCATAAATCATCACCAACTAACCCTTACCGCAACAAACTAAACCCAATCACTTTTAAATTACAAAAAAATGCTACTAACCATAGCAAACTATGCCACACTCACCTAAATTACTTCGGCTACCATAAATCATCACCAACTAACCCCTACCACAAAAAAACTAAACCCAATCACTTTTAAGTTACAAAAAAATGCTACTAACCATAGCAAACTATGCCAAACTCACCTAAATTACTTTGTCTATCAAAAATCACCCCCAACTACACTTTACAGCAACAAACTAAGCCCAATCACTTTAAAATTACAAAAAAAAGCTAAAACTCATAACAAACTATACCAGAGTCACCTAAATTATTTCGGCTACCGTAAATCACCCCCAACTATCCCTTACCACAACAAACCAAACCATATCATCTTAAAATTACAAAAAAGGGTGTACAAATCATAACAAACTATGCCAGACTCACCTAAATTACTTCGGCTACTCTAAATCATCACCAACTAACCCTTACCACAACAAACTAAACCCAATCACTTTTAAATTACAAAAAAATGCTACTAACCATAGCAAACTATGCCAAACTCACCTAAATTACTTCGGCTACCATAAATCATCACCAACTAACCCTTACCAGAACAAATTAAACCCAATCACTTTTAAATTACAAAAAAATGCTACTAACCATAGCAAACTATGCCAAACTCACCTAAATTACTTTGGCTATCAAAAATCACCCCCAACTACACTTTACAGCAACAAACTAATCCCAATCATTTTAAAATTACAAAAAAATGCTAAAAATCATAACAAACTATACCAGAGTCACCTAAATTACTTCGGCTGCCGTAAATCACCCCCAACTATCCCTTACCACAACAAACCAAACCATATCATCTTAAAATTACAAAAAAAGGTGTACAAATCATAACAAACTATGCCAGACTCACCTAAATTACTTCGGCTATCAAAAATCACCCCCAACTACACTTTACAGCAACAAACTAAACCCAATGACTTTAAAATTACACAAAAATGCTAAAAATCATAACTAACTATACCAGAATCACCTAAATTAGTTCGGATACCGTAAATCACCCCCAACTATCCCTTAGCACAACAAACCAAACCATATCATCTTAAAATTACAAAAAAAGGTGTAGAAATCATAACAAACTATGCCAGACTCACCTAAATTACTTCGGCTACTCTAAATCATCACCAACTAACCGTTACCACAACAAACTAAACCCAATCACTTTTAAATTACAAAAAAATGCTAAAAATCATAACAAATTATACCAGAGTCACCTAAATTACTTCGGCTACCATAAATCACCCCCAACTATCCCTTACCACAACAAACCAAACCATATCATCTTAAAATTACAAAAAAGGTGTACAAATCATAACAAACTATGCCAGACTCACCTAAATTACTTCGACTATCAAAAATCACCCCCAACTACACTTTACAGCAACAAACTAAACCCAATCACTTTAAAATTACAAAAAAATGCTAAAAATCATAACAAACTATACCAGAATCACCTAAATTACTTCGGCTACCGTAAATCACCCCCAACTATCCCTTACCACAACAAACCAAACCATATCATCTTAAAATTACAAAAAAGTGAACAAATCATAACAAACTATGCCAGACTCACCTAAATTACTTCGGCTACTTTAAATCATCACCAACTAACCCTTACCACAACAAACTAAACCCAATCACTTTTAAATTACAAAAAAATGCTACTAATCATAGCAAACTATGCCAAACTCACCTAAATTACTTCGGCTACCATAAATCATCACCAACAAACCCTTACCACAACAAACTAAACCCAATCACATTTAAATTACAAAAAAATGCTACTAACCGTAGCAAGCTATGCCAAACTCACCTAAATTACTTCGGCTACCATAAATCATCACCAACTAACCCTTACCACAACAAACTAAACCCAATCACTTTAAAATTACAAAAAAATGCTAAAAATCATAACAAACTATACCAGAATCACCTAAATTACTTCGGCTACCGTAAATCACACCCAACTATCCCTTACCACAACAAACCAAACCATATCATCTTAAAATTACAAAAAAAATTTACAAATCATAACAAACTATGCCAGACTCACCTAAATTACTTCGGCTACTCTAAATCATCACCAACTAACCCTTACCACAACAAACTAAACCCAATCACTTTTAAATTACAAAAAAATGCTACTAACCATAGCAAACTATGCCAAACTCACCTAAATTACTTCGGCTACCATAAATCATCACCAACTAACCCTTACCACAACAAACTAAACCCAATCACTTTTAAGTTACAAAAAAATGCTACTAACCATAGCAAAGTATGCCAAACTCACCTAAATTACTTTGTCTATCAAAAATCACCCCCAACTACACTTTACAGCAACAAACTAAGCCCAATCACTTTAAAATTACAGAAAAATGCTAAAAATCATAACAAACTATACCAGAGTCACCTAAATTACTTCGGCTACCGTAAATCACCCCCAACTATCCCTTACCACAACAAACCAAACCATATCATCTTAAAATTACAAAAAAAGTTGTACAAATCATAACAAACTATGCCAGACTCACCTAATTTACTTCGGCTATCAAAAATCACCCCCAACTACACTTTACAGCAACAAACTAAACCCAATCACTTTAAAATTACAAAAAAATGCTAAAAATCATAACAAACTATACCAGAGTCACCTAAATTATTTCGGCTACCGTAAATCACCCCCAACTATCCCTTACCACAACAAACCAAACCATATCAACTTAAAATTACAAAAAAAGGTGTACAAATCATAACAAACTATGCCAGACTCACCTAAATTACTTCGGCTACTCTAAATCATCACCAACTAACCCTTACCACAACAAACTAAACCCAATCACTTTTAAATTACAAAAAAATGCTACTAACCATAGCAAACTATGCCAAACTCACCTAAATTACTTCGGCTACCATAAATCATCACCAACTAACCCTTACCACAACAAAATAAACCCAATCACTTTTAAATTACAAAAAAATGCTACTAACCATAGCAAACCATGCCAAACTCACCTAAATTACTTCGGCTACCATAAATCATCACCAACTAATCCTTACCACAACAAACTAAACCCAATCACTTTTAAATTACAAAAAAATGCTACTAACCATAGCAAACTATGCCAAACTCACCTAAATTACTTCGGCTACCAAAAATCACCTCCAATTACACTTTAAAGCAACAAACTAAGCCCAATCACTTTAAAATTACAAAAAAATGCTAAAAATCATAACAAACTATACCAGAATCACCTAAATTATTTCGGCTACGGTAAATCACCCCCAACTATCCCTTACCACAACAAACTAAACCATATCATCTTAAAATTACAAAAAAAGGTGTACAAATCATAACAAACTATGCCAGACTCACCTAAATTACTTCGGCTACTCTAAATCATCACCAACTAACCCTTACCACAACAAACTAAACCCAATCACTTTTAAATTACAAAAAAATGCTACGAACCATAGCAAACTATGCCAAACTCACCTAAATTACTTCGGCTACCATAAATCATCACCAACTAACCCTTACCACAACAAACTAAACCCAATCACTTTTAAATTACAAAAAAATGCTACTAACCATAGCAAACTATGCCAAACTCACCAAAATTACTTCGGCTATCAAAAATCACCCCCAACTACACTTTACAGCAACAAACTAAGCCCAATCACTTTAAAATTACAAAAAAATGCTAAAAATCATAACTAACTATACCAGAATCACCTAAATTAGTTCGGATACCGTAAATCACCCCCAACTATCCCTTAGCACAACAAACCAAACCATATCATCTTAAAATTACAAAAAAAGGTGTAGAAATCATAACAAACTATGCCAGACTCACCTAAATTACTTCGGCTACTCTAAACCATCACCAACTAACCCTTACCACAACAAGCTAAACCCAATCACTTTTAAATTACAAAAAAATGCTACTAACCATAGCAAATTATGCCAAACTCACCTAAATTACTTCGGCTACCATAAATCATCACCAACTAACCCTTACCACAACAAACTAAACCCAATCACTTTTAAATTACAAAAAAATGCTACTAACCGTAGCAAACTAGGCCAAACTCACCTAAATTACTTTGGCTATCAAAAATCACCCCCAACTACACTTTACAGCAACAAACTAAGCCCAATCACTTTAAAATTACAGAAAAATGCTAAAAATCATAACAAACTATACCAGAATCACCTAAATTACTTCGGCTACCGTAAATCACTTTCAACTATCCCTTACCACAACAAACTAAACCATATCATCTTAAAATTACAAAAAAAGTGTACAAATCATAACAAACTATGCAAGATTCACCTAAATTACTTCGGCTACTCTAAATCATCACCAACTAACCCTTACCACAACAAACTAAACCCAATCACTTTTAAATTACAAAAAAATGCTACTAACTATAGCAAACTATGCCAAACTCACCTAAATTACTTCGGCTACCATAAATCATCACCTACTAACCCTTACCACAACAAACTAAACCCAATCACTTTTAAATTACAAAAAAATGCTACTAACCGTAGCAAACTATGCCAAACTCACTTAAATTACTTTGGCTATTAAAAATCACCCCCAACTACACTTTACAGCAACAAAATAAGCCCAATCACTTTAAAATTACAAAAAAATGCTAAAAATCATAACAAACTATACCAGAGTCACCTAAATTACTTCGGCTACCGTAAATCACCCCCAACTATCCCTTACCACAACAAACCAAACCATATCATCTTAAAATTACAAAAAAAGGTGTACAAATCATAACAAACTATGCCAGACTCACCTAAATTACTTCGGCTATCAAAAATCACCCCCAACTACACTTTACAGCAACAAACTAAACCCAATAACTTCAAAATTACAAAAAAATGCTAAAAATCATAACAAACTATACCAGAATCACCTAAATTACTTCGGCTACCGTAAATCACCTCCAACTATCCCTTACCACAACAAACCAAACCATATCATCTTAAAATTACAAAAAAAGGTGTACAAATCATAACAAACTATGCCAGACTCACCTAAATTACTTCGGCTACTCTAAATCATCTCCAACTAACCCTTACCACAACAAACTAAACCCAATCACTTTTAAATTACAAAAAATGCTACTAACCATAGCAAACTATGCCAAACTCACCTAAATTACTTCGGCTACCATAAATCATCACCAACTAATCCTTACCACAACAAACTAAACCCAATCACTTTTAAATTACAAAAAAATGCTACTAACCATAGCAAACTATGCCAAACTCACCTAAATTACTTCGGCTACCAAAAATCACCTCCAACTACACTTTAAAGCAACAAACTAAGCCCAATCACTTTAAAATTACAAAAAAATGCTAAAAATCATAACAAACTATACCAGAATCACCTAAATTACTTCGGCTACGGTAAATCACCCCCAACTATCCCTTACCACAACAAACCAAACCATATCATCTTAAAATTACAAAAAAAGGTGTACAAATCATAACAAACTATGCCAGACTCACCTAAATTACTTCGGCTATCCTAAATCATCACCAACTAACCCTTACCACAACAAACTAAACCCAATCACTTTTAAATTACAAAAAAATGCTACTAACCATAGCAAACGATGCCAAACTCACCTAAATTACTTCGGCTTTCAAAAATCACCCCCAACTACACTTTACAGCAACAAACTAAGCCCAATCACTTTAAAATTACAAAAAAATGCTAAAAATCATAACAAACTATACCAAAATCACCTAAATTACTTCGGCTACCGTAAATCACCCCCAACTATCCCTTACCACAACAAACCAAACCATATCATCCTAAATTACAAAAAAAGGTGTACAAATCATAACAAACTATGCCAGACTCACCTAAATTACCTCGGCTACTCTAAATCATCTCCAACTAACCCTTACCACAACAAACTAAACCCAATCACTTTTAAATTACAAAAAAATGCTACTAACCATAGCAAACTACGCCAAACTCACCTAAATTACTTCGGCTATCAAAAATCACCCCCAACTACACTTTACAGCAACAAACTAAGCCTAATCACTTTAAAATTACAAAAAAATGCTAAAAATCATAACAAACTATACCAGAATCACCTAAATTAGTTCGGATACCGTAAATCACCCCCAACTATCCCTTAGCACAACAAACCAAACCATATCATCTTAAAATTACAAAAAAAGGTGTAGAAATCATAACAAACTATGCCAGACTCACCTAAATTACTTCGGCTACTCTAAACCATCACCAACTAACCCTTACCACAACAAACTAAACCCAATCACTTTTAAATTACAAAAAAATGCTACTAACCATAGCAAACTATGCCAAACTCACCTAAATTACTTCGGCTACAATAAATCATCACCAACTAACCCTTACCACAACAAACTAAACCTAATCACTTTTAAATTACAAAAATATGCTGCTAACTATAGCAAACTATGCCAAACTCTCCTAAATTACTTCGGCTACCATAAATCATCACCAACTAACCCTTACCGCAACAAACTAAACCCAATCACTTTTAAATTACAAAAAAATGCTACTAACCATAGCAAACTATGCCACACTCACCTAAATTACTTCGGCTACCATAAATCATCACCAACTAACCCCTACCACAAAAAAACTAAACCCAATCACTTTTAAGTTACAAAAAAATGCTACTAACCATAGCAAACTATGCCAAACTCACCTAAATTACTTTGTCTATCAAAAATCACCCCCAACTACACTTTACAGCAACAAACTAAGCCCAATCACTTTAAAATTACAAAAAAAAGCTAAAACTCATAACAAACTATACCAGAGTCACCTAAATTATTTCGGCTACCGTAAATCACCCCCAACTATCCCTTACCACAACAAACCAAACCATATCATCTTAAAATTACAAAAAAGGGTGTACAAATCATAACAAACTATGCCAGACTCACCTAAATTACTTCGGCTACTCTAAATCATCACCAACTAACCCTTACCACAACAAACTAAACCCAATCACTTTTAAATTACAAAAAAATGCTACTAACCATAGCAAACTATGCCAAACTCACCTAAATTACTTCGGCTACCATAAATCATCACCAACTAACCCTTACCAGAACAAATTAAACCCAATCACTTTTAAATTACAAAAAAATGCTACTAACCATAGCAAACTATGCCAAACTCACCTAAATTACTTTGGCTATCAAAAATCACCCCCAACTACACTTTACAGCAACAAACTAATCCCAATCATTTTAAAATTACAAAAAAATGCTAAAAATCATAACAAACTATACCAGAGTCACCTAAATTACTTCGGCTGCCGTAAATCACCCCCAACTATCCCTTACCACAACAAACCAAACCATATCATCTTAAAATTACAAAAAAAGGTGTACAAATCATAACAAACTATGCCAGACTCACCTAAATTACTTCGGCTATCAAAAATCACCCCCAACTACACTTTACAGCAACAAACTAAACCCAATGACTTTAAAATTACACAAAAATGCTAAAAATCATAACTAACTATACCAGAATCACCTAAATTAGTTCGGATACCGTAAATCACCCCCAACTATCCCTTAGCACAACAAACCAAACCATATCATCTTAAAATTACAAAAAAAGGTGTAGAAATCATAACAAACTATGCCAGACTCACCTAAATTACTTCGGCTACTCTAAATCATCACCAACTAACCGTTACCACAACAAACTAAACCCAATCACATTTAAATTACAAAAAAATGCTACTAACTATAGCAAACTATGCCAAACTCACCTAAATTACTTCGGCTACCATAAATCATCACCAACTAACCCTTACAACAACAAACTAAACCCAATCACTTTTAAATTACAAAAAAATGCTACTAACCGTAGCAAACTATGTCAAACTCACCTAAATTACTTTGGCTATCAAAAATCACCCCCAACTACACTTTACAGCAACAAACTAAGCCCAATCACTTTAAAATTACAAAAAAATGCTAAAAATCATAACAAATTATACCAGAGTCACCTAAATTACTTCGGCTACCATAAATCACCCCCAACTATCCCTTACCACAACAAACCAAACCATATCATCTTAAAATTACAAAAAAGGTGTACAAATCATAACAAACTATGCCAGACTCACCTAAATTACTTCGACTATCAAAAATCACCCCCAACTACACTTTACAGCAACAAACTAAACCCAATCACTTTAAAATTACAAAAAAATGCTAAAAATCATAACAAACTATACCAGAATCACCTAAATTACTTCGGCTACCGTAAATCACCCCCAACTATCCCTTACCACAACAAACCAAACCATATCATCTTAAAATTACAAAAAAGTGAACAAATCATAACAAACTATGCCAGACTCACCTAAATTACTTCGGCTACTTTAAATCATCACCAACTAACCCTTACCACAACAAACTAAACCCAATCACTTTTAAATTACAAAAAAATGCTACTAATCATAGCAAACTATGCCAAACTCACCTAAATTACTTCGGCTACCATAAATCATCACCAACAAACCCTTACCACAACAAACTAAACCCAATCACATTTAAATTACAAAAAAATGCTACTAACCGTAGCAAGCTATGCCAAACTCACCTAAATTACTTCGGCTACCATAAATCATCACCAACTAACCCTTACCACAACAAACTAAACCCAATCACTTTAAAATTACAAAAAAATGCTAAAAATCATAACAAACTATACCAGAATCACCTAAATTACTTCGGCTACCGTAAATCACACCCAACTATCCCTTACCACAACAAACCAAACCATATCATCTTAAAATTACAAAAAAAATTTACAAATCATAACAAACTATGCCAGACTCACCTAAATTACTTCGGCTACTCTAAATCATCACCAACTAACCCTTACCACAACAAACTAAACCCAATCACTTTTAAATTACAAAAAAATGCTACTAACCATAGCAAACTATGCCAAACTCACCTAAATTACTTCGGCTACCATAAATCATCACCAACTAACCCTTACCACAACAAACTAAACCCACTCACTTTTAAGTTACAAAAAAATGCTACTAACCATAGCAAAGTATGCCAAACTCACCTAAATTACTTTGTCTATCAAAAATCACCCCCAACTACACTTTACAGCAACAAACTAAGCCCAATCACTTTAAAATTACAGAAAAATGCTAAAAATCATAACAAACTATACCAGAGTCACCTAAATTACTTCGGCTACCGTAAATCACCCCCAACTATCCCTTACCACAACAAACCAAACCATATCATCTTAAAATTACAAAAAAAGTTGTACAAATCATAACAAACTATGCCAGACTCACCTAATTTACTTCGGCTATCAAAAATCACCCCCAACTACACTTTACAGCAACAAACTAAACCCAATCACTTTAAAATTACAAAAAAATGCTAAAAATCATAACAAACTATACCAGAGTCACCTAAATTATTTCGGCTACCGTAAATCACCCCCAACTATCCCTTACCACAACAAACCAAACCATATCAACTTAAAATTACAAAAAAAGGTGTACAAATCATAACAAACTATGCCAGACTCACCTAAATTACTTCGGCTACTCTAAATCATCACCAACTAACCCTTACCACAACAAACTAAACCCAATCACTTTTAAATTACAAAAAAATGCTACTAACCATAGCAAACTATGCCAAACTCACCTAAATTACTTCGGCTACCATAAATCATCACCAACTAACCCTTACCACAACAAAATAAACCCAATCACTTTTAAATTACAAAAAAATGCTACTAACCATAGCAAACCATGCCAAACTCACCTAAATTACTTCGGCTACCATAAATCATCACCAACTAATCCTTACCACAACAAACTAAACCCAATCACTTTTAAATTACAAAAAAATGCTACTAACCATAGCAAACTATGCCAAACTCACCTAAATTACTTCGGCTACCAAAAATCACCTCCAATTACACTTTAAAGCAACAAACTAAGCCCAATCACTTTAAAATTACAAAAAAATGCTAAAAATCATAACAAACTATACCAGAATCACCTAAATTATTTCGGCTACGGTAAATCACCCCCAACTATCCCTTACCACAACAAACTAAACCATATCATCTTAAAATTACAAAAAAAGGTGTACAAATCATAACAAACTATGCCAGACTCACCTAAATTACTTCGGCTACTCTAAATCATCACCAACTAACCCTTACCACAACAAACTAAACCCAATCACTTTTAAATTACAAAAAAATGCTACGAACCATAGCAAACTATGCCAAACTCACCTAAATTACTTCGGCTACCATAAATCATCACCAACTAACCCTTACCACAACAAACTAAACCCAATCACTTTTAAATTACAAAAAAATGCTACTAACCATAGCAAACTATGCCAAACTCACCAAAATTACTTCGGCTATCAAAAATCACCCCCAACTACACTTTACAGCAACAAACTAAGCCCAATCACTTTAAAATTACAAAAAAATGCTAAAAATCATAACTAACTATACCAGAATCACCTAAATTAGTTCGGATACCGTAAATCACCCCCAACTATCCCTTAGCACAACAAACCAAACCATATCATCTTAAAATTACAAAAAAAGGTGTAGAAATCATAACAAACTATGCCAGACTCACCTAAATTACTTCGGCTACTCTAAACCATCACCAACTAACCCTTACCACAACAAACTAAACCCAATCACTTTTAAATTACAAAAAAATGCTACTAACCATAGCAAATTATGCCAAACTCACCTAAATTACTTCGGCTACCATAAATCATCACCAACTAACCCTTACCACAACAAACTAAACCCAATCACTTTTAAATTACAAAAAAATGCTACTAACCGTAGCAAACTAGGCCAAACTCACCTAAATTACTTTGGCTATCAAAAATCACCCCCAACTACACTTTACAGCAACAAACTAAGCCCAATCACTTTAAAATTACAGAAAAATGCTAAAAATCATAACAAACTATACCAGAATCACCTAAATTACTTCGGCTACCGTAAATCACTTTCAACTATCCCTTACCACAACAAACTAAACCATATCATCTTAAAATTACAAAAAAAGTGTACAAATCATAACAAACTATGCAAGATTCACCTAAATTACTTCGGCTACTCTAAATCATCACCAACTAACCCTTACCACAACAAACTAAACCCAATCACTTTTAAATTACAAAAAAATGCTACTAACTATAGCAAACTATGCCAAACTCACCTAAATTACTTCGGCTACCATAAATCATCACCTACTATCCCTTACCACAACAAACTAAACCCAATCACTTTTAAATTACAAAAAAATGCTACTAACCGTAGCAAACTATGCCAAACTCACTTAAATTACTTTGGCTATTAAAAATCACCCCCAACTACACTTTACAGCAACAAAATAAGCCCAATCACTTTAAAATTACAAAAAAATGCTAAAAATCATAACAAACTATACCAGAGTCACCTAAATTACTTCGGCTACCGTAAATCACCCCCAACTATCCCTTACCACAACAAACCAAACCATATCATCTTAAAATTACAAAAAAAGGTGTACAAATCATAACAAACTATGCCAGACTCACCTAAATTACTTCGGCTATCAAAAATCACCCCCAACTACACTTTACAGCAACAAACTAAACCCAATAACTTCAAAATTACAAAAAAATGCTAAAAATCATAACAAACTATACCAGAATCACCTAAATTACTTCGGCTACCGTAAATCACCTCCAACTATCCCTTACCACAACAAACCAAACCATATCATCTTAAAATTACAAAAAAAGGTGTACAAATCATAACAAACTATGCCAGACTCACCTAAATTACTTCGGCTACTCTAAATCATCTCCAACTAACCCTTACAACAACAAACTAAACCCAATCACTTTTAAATTACAAAAAATGCTACTAACCATAGCAAACTATGCCAAACTCACCTAAATTACTTCGGCTACCATAAATCATCACCAACTAATCCTTACCACAACAAACTAAACCCAATCACTTTTAAATTACAAAAAAATGCTACTAACCATAGCAAACTATGCCAAACTCACCTAAATTACTTCGGCTACCAAAAATCACCTCCAACTACACTTTAAAGCAACAAACTAAGCCCAATCACTTTAAAATTACAAAAAAATGCTAAAAATCATAACAAACTATACCAGAATCACCTAAATTACTTCGGCTACGGTAAATCACCCCCAACTATCCCTTACCACAACAAACCAAACCATATCATCTTAAAATTACAAAAAAAGGTGTACAAATCATAACAAACTATGCCAGACTCACCTAAATTACTTCGGCTATCCTAAATCATCACCAACTAACCCTTACCACAACAAACTAAACCCAATCACTTTTAAATTACAAAAAAATGCTACTAACCATAGCAAACGATGCCAAACTCACCTAAATTACTTCGGCTTTCAAAAATCACCCCCAACTACACTTTACAGCAACAAACTAAGCCCAATCACTTTAAAATTACAAAAAAATGCTAAAAATCATAACAAACTATACCAAAATCACCTAAATTACTTCGGCTACCGTAAATCACCCCCAACTATCCCTTACCACAACAAACCAAACCATATCATCCTAAATTACAAAAAAAGGTGTACAAATCATAACAAACTATGCCAGACTCACCTAAATTACCTCGGCTACTCTAAATCATCTCCAACTAACCCTTACCACAACAAACTAAACCCAATCACTTTTAAATTACAAAAAAATGCTACTAACCATAGCAAACTACGCCAAACTCACCTAAATTACTTCGGCTATCAAAAATCACCCCCAACTACACTTTACAGCAACAAACTAAGCCTAATCACTTTAAAATTACAAAAAAATGCTAAAAATCATAACAAACTATACCAGAATCACCTAAATTACTTCGGCTACCGTAAATCACCCCCAACTATTCCTTACCACAACAAACCAAACCATATCATCTTAATATTTCAAAAAAAGGTGTACAAATCATAACAAACTATGCCAGACTCACCTAAATTACTTCGGCTACTCTAAATCATCACCAACTAACCCTTACCACAACAAACTAAACCCAATCACTTTTAAATAACAAAAAAATGCTACTAACCATAACAAACTATGCCAAACTCACATAAATTACTTCGGCTATCAAAAATCACCCCCAACTACACTTTACAGCAACAAACTAAGCCCAATCACTTTAAAATTACAAAAAAATGCTAAAAATCATAAAAAACTATACCAGGATCACCTAAATTACTTCGGCTACCGTAAATCACCCCCAACTATCCCTTACCACAACAAACCAAACTATATCATCTTAAAATTACAAAAAAGGTGTACAAATTATAACAAACTATGCCAGACTCACCTAAATTACTTCGGCTACTCTAAATCATCACCAACTAAACCTTACCACAACAAACTAAACCCAATCACTTTTAAATTACAAAAAAATGCTACTAACCATAGCAAACTATGCCAAACTCACCTAAATTACTTCGGCTACCATAAATCATCACCAACTAACCCTTACCACAACAAACTAATCACTTTTAAATTACAAAAAATGCTACTAACCATAGCAAATTATGCCAAACTCACCTAAATTACTTCGGCTATCAAAAATCACCCCCAACTACACTTTACAGCAACAAACTAAGCCCAATCTCTTTAAAATTACAAAAAAATGCTAAAAATCGTAACAAACTATACCAGAAACACCTAAGTTACTTCGGCTACCGTAAATCACCCCCAACTATCCCTTACCACAACAAACCAAACCATATCATCTTAAAATTACAAAAAAAGGTGTACAAATTATAACAAAATATGCCAGACTCACCTAAATTACTTCGGCTACTCTAAATCATCACCAACTAACCCTTACCACAACAAACTAAACCCAATCACTTTTAAATTACAAAAAAATGCTACTAACCATAGCAAACTATGCCAAATTCACATAAATTACTTCGGCTATCAAAAATCACCCCCAACTACACTTTACAGCAACGAACTAAGCCCAATCACTTTAAAATTACAAAAAAAATGCTAAAAATCATAAAAAACTATACCAGGATTACCTAAATTACTTCGGCTACCGTAAATCACCCCCAACTATCCCTTACCACAACAAACCAAACCATATCATCTTAAAATTACAAAAAAGGTGTACAAATTATAACAAACTATGCCAGACTCACCTAAATTACTTCGGGTACTCTAAATCATCACCAACTAACCCTTACCACAACAAACTAAACCCAATCACTTTTAAATTACAAAAAAATGCTACTAACCATAGCAAACTATGCCAAACTCACCTAAATTACTTCGGCTACCATAAATCATCACCAACTAACCCTTACCACAACAAACTAATCACTTTTAAATTACAAAAAAATGCTACTAACCATAGCAAACTATGCCAAACTCACCTAAATTACTTCGGCTATCAAAAATCACCCCCAACTACACTTTACAGCAACAAACTAAGCCCAATTACTTTAAAATTACAAAAAATGCTAAAAATCATAACAAACTATACCAGAATGACCTAAATTACTTCGGCTACCGTAAATCACCCCGAACTATCCCTTACCACAACAAACCAAACCATATCATCTTAAAATTACAAAAAAAGGTGTACAAATCATAACAAACTATGCCAGACTCACCTAAATTACTTCGGCTACTCTAAATCATCACCAACTAACCCGTACCACAACAAACTAAACCCAATCACTTTTAAATTACAAAAAAATGCTACTAACCATAGCAAACTATGCCAAACTCACCTAAATAACTTCGGCTACCATAAATCATCACCAACTAACCCTTACCACAACAAACTAAACGCAATCACTTTTAAATTACAAAAAAATGCTACTAACCATAGCAAACTATGCCAAACTCACCTAAATTACTTCGGCTATCAAAAATCACCCCCAACTACATTTTACAGCAACAAACTAAGCCCAATCACTCTAAAATTACAAAAAAATTCTAAAAATCATAACAAACTATACCAGAATCACCTAAATTACTTCGGCTACCGTAAATTACCCCCAACTATCCCTTACCACAACAAACCAAACCATATAATCTTAAAATTACAAAAAAAGGTGTACAAATCATAACAAACTATGCCAGACTCACCTAAATTACTTCGGCTATTCTAAATCATCACCAACTAACCCTTACCACAACAGACTAAACCCAATCACTTTTAAATTACAAAAAAATGCTACTAACCATAGCAAACTATGCCAAACTCACCTAAATTACTTCGGCTACCATAAATCATCACCAACTAACCCTTACCACAACAAACTAATCACTTTAAAATTACAAAAAAATGCTACTAACCATAGCAAACTATGCCAAACTCACCTAAATTACTTCGGCTATCAAAAATCACCCCCAACTACACTTTACAGCAAAAAACTAAGCCCAATCACTTTAAAATTACAAAAAATGCTAAAAATCATAACAAACTATACCAGAATGACCTAAATTACTTCGGCTACCGTAAATCACCCCGAACTATCCCTTACCACAACAAACCAAATCATATCATCTTAAAATTACAAAAAAAGGTGTACAAATCATAACAAACTATGCCAGACTCACCTAAATTACTTCGGCTACTCTAAATCATCACCAACTAACCCTTACCACAACAAACTAATCACTTTAAAATTACAAAAAAATGCTACTAACCATAGCAAACTATGCCAAACTAACCTAAATTACTTCGTCTATCAAAAATCACCCCCAACTACACTTTACAGCAACAAACTAAACCCAATCACTTTAAAATTACAAAAAAAAGCTAAAAATCATAACAAACTATACCAGAATCACCTAAATTACTTCGGCTACCGTATATCACAACCAACTATCCCTTACCACAACAAACCAAACCATATCATCTTAAAATTACAAAATAAGGTGTACAAATCATAACAAACAATGCCAGACTCACCTAAATTACTTCGGCTACTCTAAATCATCACCAACTAATCTATATATATATAAAGCGAAGTGTCCTCACTGACACGCTCATCTACACATCTACACATTCACTGATTCACCGACAACCCACAGCCCAAACCGTGAGGGCTGGCGACTTGAAATTTTAGACACGGGTGTATCATGTGCCGAAACTGAACACTAAGAAGGGATTTTGCGAAATTCGGCCCGGTTCCTTTGTAATTCAATAAAAACCGGCTAAAATAAACAAAAAATGATCCGATCGCGGAGACCGTGTTTATGTTAGAAGCACGTATCTAGCCAAAACAACTTCGACGGCGGGCGACCGGTTTACATTAAAAGCACTTATTTAACCTAAACAATTTCATCGTCGAGTTTCTGCTTTCGTGATCATACTTTTGCCGTACCTAGCGAGGCCGCCGATATTTCAATTATAATTTTGATTTCAATTATAATGTCGATCCGTGACTCAATTAAAAATTACCAAATCACTCCAAATTTAATCCGTCAACATTAAACATCCTCAAATATCTCTTACCACTGCAAACTTTACCAAATCAACCCCAAAAAATTCCCGAACTAAGCCAAACTGACATAAATTAGATCCGTTATCTTAAATCACATCTTACCACCCTTTAGCAACCCCAAGTAACTCCAATCACTTTAAAATAAAACAAAATGACACAAATCATAGCAAACTATCCCTAACTCACCTAAATTACTTCGGCTACCATAAATCACCCCCAACTACCCCTTACCACCCCAAACTCAGCCCAATCACTTTAAAATTACAAAAAATGTTACAAGCAATATCAAACTATGCCAAACTCATCTAAATTACTTCGGCTTCCATTAATCACCCCCAACTACCCCTTACCTACACAAAATAGGCTCAATCACCTTAAAATTACAAAAAAATTCTACAAACCGTAGCAAACTGTGCCAAACTCCCCTAAATTACTTCGGCTACCATAAATCACCCCCAACTACCTCTTACAACCCCAAAATAAGCCCAATCACTTTAAAATTACAAAAAATTCTACAAACCATACCAAACTATGCCAAACTCACTTAAATTACTTCGGCTATCATAAATCACATCCAACTACCCCTTGCCACCCCTAACTCATCCCAATCACTTTAAAATTACAAAAAATGCTACAAATCATAGCAATCTATGCCAAACTCACTTAAATTACTGCGGCTACCATAAATCACCCCCAACTACCCCTTACCAACCACAAACTAAACCCAATCACTTTAAAATTACAAAAAAATGCTACAAACCATAGCAAACTATGCCTAGCTCACCTAAATTACTTCGGCTACCATAAATCACCCCCAACTACCCCTTACCACCCCAAACTCAGCCCAATCACTTTAAAATTACAAAAAATGTTACAAGCAATATCAACCTATGCCAAACTCATCTAAATTACTTCGGCTTCCATTAATCACCCCCAACTACCCCTTACCACCCCAAAATAGGCTCAATCACCTTAAAATTACAAAAAAATTCTACAAACCGTAGCAAACTGTGCAAAACTCCCCTAAATTACTTCGGCTACCATAAATCACCCCCAACTACCCCTTACAACCCCAAAATAAGCCCAATCACTTTAAAATTACAAAAAATTCTACAAACCATACCAAACTATGCCAAACTCACTTAAATTACTTCGGCTATCATAAATCACCCCCAACTACCCCTTGCCACCCCTAACTCATCCCAATCACTTTAAAATTACAAAAAATGCTACAAATCATAGCAAACTATGCCAAACTCACTTAAATTACTGCGGCTACCATAAATCACCCCCAACTACCCCTTACCAACCACAAACTAAACCCAATCACTTTAAAATTACAAAAAAATGCCACAAACCATAGCAAACTATGCCTAACTCACCTAAATTACTTCGGCTAACATAAATCACCCCCAACAACCCCTTACTACCCCAAAATAAGCCCAATCACTTTAAAATTACAAAAAAATGCTACAAACCATAGCAAACTATGCCTAACTCACCTAAATTACTTCGGCTACCATAAATCAACCCCCAACAACCCCTTACCGCCCCAAAATAAGCCCAATCACTTTAAAATTACAAAAAATGCTACAAACCATAGCAAACTATGCCTAACTCACCTAAATTACTTCGGCTAACATAAATCACACCCAACTACTTCTTACTACCCCAAAATAAGCCCAATTACTTTAAAATTATAAAAAATGCTACAAACCATAGCATGCTATGCCAAACTTCCCTAAATTACTTCGGCTACCATAAATCACCCCGAACTACCCTCTACAACCCCAAAATAAACCCAATCACTTTAAAATTACAAAATATTCAACAAATCATAGCAAACTATGCCTAACTCACCTAAATTACTTCGGCTACCATAAATCACCCCCAACTATCCCTTACCACAACAAACCAAACCATATCATCTTAAAATTACAAAAAAGGTGTACAAATCATAACAAACTATGCCAGACTCACCTAAATTACTTCGGCTATCAAAAATCACCCCCAACTACACTTTACAGCAACAAACTAAACCCAATCACTTTAAAATTACAAAAAAATGCTAAAAATCATAACAAACTATACCAGAATCACCTAAATTACTTCGGCTACCGTAAATCACCCCCAACTATCCCTTACCACAACAAACCAAACCATATCATCTTAAAATTACAAAAAAGTGTACAAATCATAACAAACTATGCCAGACTCACCTAAATTACTTCGGCTACTTTAAATCATCACCAACTAACCCTTACCACAACAAACTAAACCCAATCACTTTTAAATTACAAAAAAATGCTACTAACTATAGCAAACTATGCCAAACTCACCTAAATTACTTCGGCTACCATAAATCATCACCAACTAACCCTTACCACAACAAACTAAACCCAATCGCTTTTAAATTACAAAAAAATGCTACTAACCGTAGCAAACTATGCCAAACTCACCTAAATTACTTCGGCTACCATAAATCATCACCAACTAACCCTTACCACAACAAACTAAACCCAATCACTTTAAAATCACAAAAAAATGCTAAAAATCATAACAAACTATACCAGAATCACCTAAATTACTTCGGCTACCGTAAATCACACCCAACTATCTTTTACCACAACAAACCAAACCATATCATCTTAAAATTACAAAAAAAATTTACAAATCATAACAAACTATGCCAGACTCACCTAAATTACTTCGGCTACTCTAAATCATCACCAACTAACCCTTACCACAACAAACTAAACCCAATCACTTTTAAATTACAAAAAAATGCTACTAACCATAGCAAACTATGCCAAACTCACCTAAATTACTTCGGCTACCATAAATCATCACCAACTAACCCTTACCACAACAAATTAAACCCAATCACTTTTAAGTTACAAAAATATGCTACTAACCATAGCAAAGTATGCCAAACTCACCTAAATTACTTTGTCTATCAAAAATCACCCCCAACTACACTTTACGGCAACAAACTAAGCCCAATCACTTTAAAATTACAGAAAAATGCTAAAAATCATACAAACTATACCAGAGTCACCTAAATTACTTCGGCTACCGTAAATCACCCCCAACTATCCCTTACCACAACAAACCAAACCATATCATCTTAAAATTACAAAAAAAGTTGTACAAATCATAACAAACTATGCAAGTCTCACCTAATTTACTTCGGCTATCAAAAATCACCCCCAACTACACTTTACAGCAACAAACTAAACCCAATCACTTTAAAATTACAAAAAAATGCTAAAAATCATAACAAACTATACCAGAGTCACCTAAATTATTTCGGCTACCGTAAATCACCCCCAACTATCCCTTACCACAACAAACCAAACCATATCAACTTAAAATTACAAAAAAAGGTGTACAAATCATAACAAACTATGCCAGACTCACCTAAATTACTTCGGCTACTCTAAATCATCACCAACTAACCCTTACCACAACAAACTAAACCCAATCACTTTTACATTACAAAAAAATGCTACTAACCATAGCAAACTATGCCAAACTCACCTAAATTACTTCGGCTACCATAAATCATCACCAACTAACCCTTACCACAACAAAATAAACCCAATCACTTTTAAATTACAAAAATATGCTACTAACCATAGCAAACTATGCCAAACTCACCTAAATTACTTCGGCTACCATAAATCATCACCAACTAATCCTTACCACAACAAACTAAACCCAATCACTTTTAAATTACAAAAAAATGCTACTAACCATAGCAAACTATGCCAAACTCACCTAAATTACTTCGGCTACCAAAAATCACCTCCAATTACACTTTAAAGCAACAAACTAAGCCCAATCACTTTAAAATTACAAAAAAATGCTAAAAATCATAACAAACTATACCAGAATCACCTAAATTATTTCGGCTACGGTAAATCACCCCCAACTATCCCTTACCACAACAAACTAAACCATATCATCTTAAAATTACAAAAAAAGGTGTACAAATCATAACAAACTATGCCATACTCACCTAAATTACTTCGGCTACTCTAAATCATCACCAACTAACCCTTACCACAACAAACTAAACCCAATCACTTTTAAATTACAAAAAAATGCTACGAACCATAGCAAACTATGCCAAACTCACCTAAATTACTTCGGCTACCATAAATCATCACCAACTAACCCTTACCACAACAAACTAAACCCAATCACTTTTAAATTACAAAAAAATGCTACTAACCATAGCAAACTATGCCAAACTCACCAAAATTACTTCGGCTATCAAAAATCACCCCCAACTACACTTTACAGCAACAAACTAAGCCCAATCACTTTAAAATTACAAAAAAATGCTAAAAATCATAACTAACTATACCAGAATCACCTAAATTAGTTAGGATACCGTAAATCACCCCCAACTATCCCTTAGCACAACAAACCAAACCATATCATCTTAAAATTACAAAAAAAGGTGTAGAAATCATAACAAACTATGCCAGACTCACCTAAATTACTTCGGCTACTCTAAACCATCACCAACTAACCCTTACCACAACAAACTAAACCCAATCACTTTTAAATTACAAAAAAATGCTACTAACCATAGCAAACTATGCCAAACTCACCTAAATTACTTCGGCTACCATAAATCATCACCAACTAACCCTTACCACAACAAACTAAACCCAATCACTTTTAAATTACAAAAAAATGCTACTAACCGTAGCAAACTAGGCCAAACTCACCTAAATTACTTTGGCTATCAAAAATCACCCCCAACTACACTTTACAGCAACAAACTAAGCCCAATCACTTTAAAATTACAGAAAAATGCTAAAAATCATAACAAACTATACCAGAATCACCTAAATTACTTCGGCTACCGTAAATCACCCCCAACTATCCCTTACCACAACAAACTAAACCATATCATCTTAAAATTACAAAAAAAGTGTACAAATCATAACAAACTATGCAAGACTCACCTAAATTACTTCGGCTACTCTAAATCATCACCAACTAACCCTTACCACAACAAACTAAACCCAATCACTTTTAAATTACAAAAAAATGCTACTAACTATAGCAAACTATGCCAAACTCACCTAAATTACTTCGGCTACCATAAATCATCACCTACTAACCCTTACCCCAACAAACTAAACCCAATCACTTTTAAATTAAAAAAAATGCTACTAACCGTAGCAAACTATGCCAAACTCACCTAAATTACTTTGGCTATTAAAAATCACCCCCAACTACACTTTACAGCAACAAAATAAGCCCAATCACTTTAAAATTACAAAAAAATGCTAAAAATCATAACAAACTATACCAGAGTCACCTAAATTACTTCGGCTACCGTAAATCACCCCCAACTATCCCTTACCACAACAAACCAAACCATATCATCTTAAAATTACAAAAAAAGGTGTACAAATCATAACAAACTATGCCAGACTCACCTAAATTACTTCGGCTATCAAAAATCACCCCCAACTACACTTTACAGCAACAAACTAAACCCAATAACTTCAAAATTACAAAAAAATGCTAAAAATCATAACAAACTATACCAGAATCACCTAAATTACTTCGGCTACCGTAAATCACCCCCAACTATCCCTTACCACAACAAACCAAACCATATCATCTTAAAATTACAAAAAAAGGTGTACAAATCATAACAAACTATGCCAGACTCACCTAAATTACTTCGGCTACTCTAAATCATCTCCAACTAACCCTTACCACAACAAACTAAACCCAATCACTTTTAAATTACAAAAAATGCTACTAACCATAGCAAACTATGCCAAACTCACCTAAATTACTTCGGCTACCATAAATCATCACCAACTAATCCTTACCACAACAAACTAAACCCAATCACTTTTAAATTACAAAAAAATGCTACTAACCATAGCAAACTATGCCAAACTCACCTAAATTACTTCGGCTACCAAAAATCACCTCCAACTACACTTCAAAGCAACAAACTAAGCCCAATCACTTTAAAATTACAAAAAAATGCTAAAAATCATAACAAACTATACCAGAATCACCTAAATTACTTCGGCTACGGTAAATCACCCCCAACTATCCCTTACCACAACAAACCAAACCATATTATCTTAAAATTACAAAAAAAGGTGTACAAATCATAACAAACTATGCCAGACTCACCTAAATTACTTCGGCTACTCTAAATCATCACCAACTAACCCTTACCACAACAAACTAAACCCAATCACTTTTAAATTACAAAAAAATGCTACGAACCATAGCAAACTATGCCAAACTCACCTAAATTACTTCGGCTACCATAAATCATCACCAACTAACCCTTACCACAACAAACTAAACCCAATCACTTTTAAATTACAAAAAAATGCTACTAACCATAGCAAACTATGCTAAACTCACCTAAATTACTTCGGCTACCATAAATCATCACCAACTAACCCTTACCACAACAAATTAAACCCAATCACTTTTAAATTACAAAAAAATGCTACTAACCGTAGCAAACTAGGCCAAACTCACCTAAATTACTTTGGCTATCAAAAATCACCCCCAACTACACTTTACAGCAACAAACTAAGCCCAATCACTTTAAAATTACAGAAAAATGCTAAAAATCATAACAAACTATACCAGAATCACCTAAATTACTTCGGCTACCGTAAATCACCCCCAACTATCCCTTACCACAACAAACCAAACCATATTATCTTAAAATTACAAAAAAAGGTGTACAAATCATAACAAACTATGCCAGACTCACCTAAATTACTTCGGCTACTCTAAATCATCACCAACTAACCCTTACCACAACAAACTAAACCCAATCACTTTTAAATTACAAAAAAATGCTACGAACCATAGCAAACTATGCCAAACTCACCTAAATTACTTCGGCTACCATAAATCATCACCAACTAACCCTTACCACAACAAACTAAACCCAATCACTTTTAAATTACAAAAAAATGCTACTAACCATAGCAAACTATGCTAAACTCACCTAAATTACTTCGGCTACCATAAATCATCACCAACTAACCCTTACCACAACAAATTAAACCCAATCACTTTTAAATTACAAAAAAATGCTACTAACCGTAGCAAACTAGGCCAAACTCACCTAAATTACTTTGGCTATCAAAAATCACCCCCAACTACACTTTACAGCAACAAACTAAGCCCAATCACTTTAAAATTACAGAAAAATGCTAAAAATCATAACAAACTATACCAGAATCACCTAAATTACTTCGGCTACCGTAAATCACCCCCAACTATCCCTTACCACAACAAACTAAACCATATCATCTTAAAATTACAAAAAAAGTGTACAAATCATAACAAACTATGCAAGACTCACCTAAATTACTTCGGCTACTCTAAATCATCACCAACTAACCCTTACCACAACAAACTAAACCCAATCACTTTTAAATTACAAAAAAATGCTACTAACTATAGCAAACTATGCCAAACTCACCTAAATTACTTCGGCTACCATAAATCATCACCTACTAACCCTTACCACAACAAACTAAACCCAATCACTTTTAAATTAAAAAAAATGCTACTAACCGTAGCAAACTATGCCAAACTCACCTAAATTACTTTGGCTATTAAAAATCACCCCCAACTACACTTTACAGCAACAAAATAAGCCCAATCACTTTAAAATTACAAAAAAATGCTAAAAATCATAACAAACTATACCAGAGTCACCTAAATTACTTCGGCTACCGTAAATCACCCCCAACTATCCCTTACCACAACAAACCAAACCATATCATCTTAAAATTACAAAAAAAGGTGTACAAATCATAACAAACTATGCCAGACTCACCTAAATTACTTCGGCTACTCTAAATCATCTCCAACTAACCCTTACCACAACAAACTAAACCCAATCACTTTTAAATTACAAAAAATGCTACTAACCATAGCAAACTATGCCAAACTCACCTAAATTACTTCGGCTACCATAAATCATCACCAACTAATCCTTACCACAACAAACTAAACCCAATCACTTTTAAATTACAAAAAAATGCTACGAACCATAGCAAACTATGCCAAACTCACCTAAATTACTTCGGCTACCATAAATCATCACCAACTAACCCTTACCACAACAAACTAAACCCAATCACTTTTAAATTACAAAAAAATGCTACTAACCATAGCAAACTATGCTAAACTCACCTAAATTACTTCGGCTACCATAAATCATCACCAACTAACCCTTACCACAACAAATTAAACCCAATCACTTTTAAATTACAAAAAAATGCTACTAACCATAGCAAAATATGCCAAACTCACCTAAATTACTTTGGCTATCAAAAATCACCCCCAACTACACTTCACAGCAACAAACTAAGCCCAATTATTTTAAAACTAGCTGAATGTACCCGGCGTTGCCCGGACGTAGATTAAATAAACTCAGTGTTGACTAAAGTGGTGATGTTGACTAATCGACATTATAATACAATTAAACAGGAATGCTCTACTTTTCCAATCACAAAATAAACAAATATGCTGAAATTAACCTGCGTTGCCAGGACCGGGTACTTCAATATGATTTGGACAAAAAGGATACCTTGGTTGATATCTGAGATAAAAAATTTTGAATAGACTCTTTAGGCAGTTGTCCTATAAACGATTCCAGGAAATCGAAATTAACTTTATATAATTTTAGGGGAAATCGAAGTTTACAAATTAGCTGATCATGTTATGATAAAATTGAAAACACAATGGAACAATTCCTCTTGCTGCAGTCAACTCACAAACAGAACAGTATGTAGATGATTTTGACTTATCTCTGGAATAAACAAACACTTATCTCCTTCTGAACTGCAGAAAAATTATTACAACCTGGCCCTAACTGGTTGGACAATTAAAGTGCGAACCTTTTGAGCTCCCTTTCCAGTATTAAAATTTTGGTATGTGGTAAAATGTGGTATTTTATGGTATTTGTGCATCGCTAGATTTTCAAACTTGTCCATCTTAGTTATAAATGATGTAAAGCAATAATGAACACAATGTATTTACGTAAAATAAACAGTGTAAAACGCGTATCAATGTCAGTAATGTCTGGTCCAACGCTGTAAATTTTGGATTTCAGCCGAGGCAGATTTGGTGAAAAATAAATACACCATTATCATTAACTGAACGGTCGTCCGGTACGACGAAGGTGATTGGGAACAAATTTTGTTAACGGCAAAATTAACATTCTAAAATAAATAAATATATTGACGGGAATATGGTGGATGTAAAAATCTTATTCGGTCTCTCCGACGGACTCACACCTGTTTACATTATCACACACTTGTTGAACAATTAAAGTGCCAACCTATTGAGCTTCCGATCTAGTATTAAAATATCAATACCAATACCATAGATATAAAAAAAGACAATTTCCATCACCTTTCATAATACGGTGTGGTATTTGTACATCGCTAGATTTTCAAACTTCTCCATCTTAGTTATAAATGAAGTAAAGCAATAATAAACACAGTGAACGTAAAATAAATAGTGTAAAACGTGTATAAGCACATAATTATTAAGGGTATGAATGTCAGTGATCTCTGGTACATACAACGGTGAAAATTTCGGATTTCAGCGGGGGCAAATTTGGTGAAAAACAAATACACCACTACCATTAACTGAAAGTAAAAATTAGCGTACAAATATAAGTGGAATCCGGTTCGACGCTGGTAATTTTTCGAAAATTGATTGGGGGCAGATTTGGTTAACGCGAGGATCAAATGTTAAATTAAAATACTTTATTTGATAGCGGTAGACCTTCGAACACTGATGCGTCGCCTCATCGAATTTGGCGACTTTGCGAACAGTTTCCGACGCTGGAGCAGCAATTTTCACAATTGTAGTTGTGTTAAAATTAAACACCGCGATCGAGTACTGCTCCACACGCTGAACCAGCAATTCTCGAATTCTAAGAAACGATAAGAAAGGCTTATCCAACGCTTGGTATGTGCGAATTTCTGCATAGATACTCAATCAAACTAAATCGAGCATCGCCTTTTCACGTTTGTGACCTTGCCCTTGACGTGGCAGGCTCCAGCTGCATCAATAATGTAAAAATCTTATTCGGCCTCTCCAATAAACTCACATTTGTTTACATTAACACGCATTCCCTCATGGACTTCTGACGAATTACAAACAAATATTGCAACTTCAAGTGTTCCATTTAATTTCGTTTCTGGGTGCAAGCTCCTTTCTTTTCACTCTAGTCAGTCTAAACTTATTATACAAAGTTATATTTTCAAATCCAGGCGCCCTAAAGAATCTTGTCGTTGTTTTCCAAAGTTTCAAGAGAAGGAGCGTTGACATAGAAGCTAAATTATTCCAAATTATTCCCATTTAGTTCTCTGACAACGTTAAAGACCACACAATACAAAATTTTACACCATAAAAACGAAGTATTTAGGAATTATGTATAAAAAAAGTCGAAGTTATTCTTCGCTCTTGAGCTCTATTTCCGGTATTAAAAATGCAATAGGAAAGATAGTAAGAAAGACTATTTCCATCACTTTTCACGGGAATTATACATGGTGGTATTTGTTCTCCGCTTACTATTAGATTTTCAAACTGCTCCATCTTAGTTATAAATAATGCAGAACCATAATGAACGCAATGTACGTAAAATAAATAGTGTAAATCGTGTATAAGCACACAATACTTAAGCGTATGATGTCAGTGAAAATTTCGGATTTTGGCCGGAGCAGGTTTGGTGAAGAACAAATACACCACTATGATTAACTGAACGTAAAAATTAGCGTACGATAATAAGTGACGTCCGGTCCGACGCTGGAAATTTTTCGAAAATCGATTGGGGAGAGTTTTGGTTAACGGCAAGAACAAATCGGGAATATCGGGAATAAAATAATTTATTTAATAGCGATAGAACTTCGAATACCGATGCGTCGCCTCGACCTTGGCGACGTTGAGTACCAGCGTTTCAGACGCTGAAGCAGCAATTTTCACAATTATATGAGGTGCACGTGCCTAGTGCGTATGTAAACAATTTGGATAACAAAAAAGATTAATTTGTATGTACCAAATAATACTCGCACAGGTGTACTCGTATGGCCCGTCATAATTTTCACGAAATGAACTTAAAAAATTAACATTCTAAAGTAAATAAATATTTTGACAGGAATGTTAAAAATCTTATTCGGTCTCTCCAACAAACTAACACTTGTTTACATTAACATGCATTCCTTCATGGACCTGTGACGAATTACAAACAAATATCGAAATTTCAAGTGTTCCATGTCAGTCTGAACTTATTACACAGTGATATTTTCACATTCAGGCGCCCTAAATTATTTTGACGTTGATTTATAAAGTTTCCCTGAAAGGAGAGTAGTCAGCAGGTGCCTCGTCAGGAGTGGCAGGGTTGGCAGTGCCACTGCAAGTATAAATTTACCATCGAACACAAAGATAGTTCTGAATCAATTGCAGAATTTCGAATTTTTCAGATATTTTTACGAAACTCTAGCGCTTACACCGCCTTTATTCCTCTTTAACGTTAAAAACCATAGAGCTGTTTATACAAATGCACGCATGTTGAAAAGGTAGGGCTTGCCCCGTCCGCGTGTTGCAATTCAGAAATACGTTTATGTTTGCATCTCAACTGGAACAAATATTTATTGGAAGGTGGAAGAGAATCAAAATAGGTATCAGCATATTTAATATTCAGAATAACGACTATTAGTCGGAACAATATATTTTATGTGCAGGTATTTATTAATATTTTATGATTTAATACGATAAGGCATTTATAAATAACACAACCAAATAGAAGATTTTGATTGAAAACGATTATTAATTTATGGTAGCCGAAGAAATTTAAGTGAGTTTGGCATAACTTGCTATGTTTTGTAGCATTTTTGTAATTTTAAAGTTATTAGGCTAATTTTGGGGCGGTAAGGGGTAGTTGGGGGTGGTTTATGGTAGCCGAAGTAATTCAGGAGAGTTTGAGATAGTTTGCTATGGCTTGTAGCATTTTTCGTAATTTTAAAGTGATTGGGCTAATTTTGGGGTCGTAAGGGGTAGTTGTGGGTGATTTATGGTAGCCGAAGTAATTTAGGTGACTTTGACATAGTTTGCTATGGTTTGTATAATTTTTTGTAATTTTAAAGTGATTGGGTTTAGTTTGTGGTTGGTAAGGGGTAGTTGGGGGTGATTTATGGTAGCCGCAGTAATTTAAGTGAGTTTGGCATAGTTTGCTATGGTTTGTAGCATTTTTTGTAATTTTAAAGCGATTGGGCTTAGTTTGGGGTGGTAAGGGGTAGTTAGGGGTGATTTATGGTAGCCGAAGTAATTCAGGTGAGTTTGAGATAGTTTGCTATGGTTTGTAGCACTTTTCGTAATTTTAAAGTGATTGGGCTAATTTTGGGGTTGTAAGGGGTAGTTGGGGGTGAATTATGGTAGCCGAAGTAATTTAGGTGAGTTAGGCATAGTTTGCTATGATTTGTTGAATATTTTGTAATTTTAAAGTGATTGGGCTTATTTTGGGGTTGTAAGAGGTAGTTCGGGGTAATTTATGGTAGCCGAAGTAATTTAGGGGAGTTTGGCATAGTTTGCTAGGGTTTGTAAAATTTTTTTGTAATTTTAAAGTGATTGAGCCTATTTTGGGGTGGTAAGGGGTAGTTGGGGGTGATTTATAGAAGCCAAAGTAATTTAAGTGAGTTTGGCATAGTTTGCTATGGTTTGTTGCATTTTTTGTAATTTTAAAGTGATTGGGCTTATTTTGGGGTGGTAAGGGGTAGTTGGGGGTGATTTATGGTAGCCGAAGTAATTTAGGTGAGTTAGGCATAGCTTGCTATGATTTGTTGAATATTTTGTAATTTTAAAGTGATTGGGTTTATTTTGGGGTTGTAAGGGGTAGTTCGGGGTGATTTATGGTAGCCGAAGTAATTTAGGGGAGTTTGGCATAGTTTGCTACGGTTTGTAGAATTTTTTTGTAATTTTAAAGTGATTGAGCCTATTTTGGGGTGGTAAGGGGTAGTTGGGGGTGATTTATGGAAGCCAAAGTAATTTAGATGAGTTTGGCATAGTTTGATATGACTTGTAACATTTTTTGTAATTTTAAAGTGATTGGGCTGAGTTTGGGGTGGTAAGGGGTAGTTGGGGGTGATTTATAATAGCCGAAGTAATTTAAGTGAGTTTGGCATAGTTTGCTATGGTTTGCAGCATTCTTTGTAATTTTAAAGTGATTGGGTTTAGTTTGTGGTTGGTAAGGGGTAGTTGGGGGTGATTTATAAAAGCCAAAGTAATTTAAGTGAGTTTGGCATAGTTTGCTATGGTTTGTTGCATTTTTTGTAATTTTAAAGTGATTGGGCTTATTTTGGGGTGGTAAGGGGTAGTTGGGGGTGATTTATGGTAGCCGAAGTAATTTAGGTGAGTTAGGCATAGCTTGCTATGATTTGTTGAATATTTTGTAATTTTAAAGTGATTGGGTTTATTTTGGGGTTGTAAGGGGTAGTTCGGGGTGATTTATGGTAGCCGCAGTAATTTAAGTGAGTTTGGCATAGTTTGCTATGGTTTGTAGCATTTTTTGTAATTTTAAAGTGATTGGGATGAGTTAGGGGTGGTAAGGGGTAGTTGGAAGTGATTTATGATAGCCGAAGTAATTTAAATGAGTTTGGCATAGTTTGCTATGGTTTGTAGTATTTTTTGTAATTTTAAAGTGATTGGGATGAGTTAGGGGTGGTAAGGGGTAGTTGGGGGTGATTTATGATAGCCGAAGTAATTTAGGTGAGTTAGGCATAGTTTGCTATGGTTTGTAGCATTTTTTTGTAATTTTAAAGTGATTGGGCTTATTTTGGGGTAGTAAGGGGTTGTTGGGGGTGATTTATGTTAGCCGAAGTAATTTAGGTGAGTTAGGCATAGTTTGCTATGGTTTGTAGCATTTTTTGTAATTTTAAAGTGATTGGGATGAGTTAGTGGTGGTAAGGGGTAGTTGGGGGTGATTTATGATAGCCGAAGTAATTTAAGTGAGTTTGGCATAGTTTGCTATGGTTTGTAGCATTTTTTGTAATTTTAAAGTGATTGGGCTTATTTTGGGGTAGTAAGGGGTTGTTGGGGGTGATTTATGGTAGCCGAAGTAATTCAGGTGAGTTTGAGATAGTTTGCCATGGTTTGTAGCATTTTTCGTAATTTTAAAGTGATTGGGCTAATTTTGGGGTTGTAAGGGGTAGTTGGGGGTGATTTATGGTAGCCGAAGTAATTTAGGTGAGTTAGGCATAGTTTGCTATGATTTGTTAAATATTTTGTAATTTTAAAGTGATTGGGCTTATTTTGGGGTTGTAAGGGGTAGTTCGCTGTGATTTATGGTAGCCGAAGTAATTTAGGGGAGTTTGGCATAGTTTGCTACGGTTTGTAGAATTTTTTTGTAATTTTAAAGTGATTGAGCCTATTTTGGGGTGGTAAGAGGTAGTTGGGGGTGATTTATAGAAGCCAAAGTAATTTAAGTGAGTTTGGCATAGTTTGCTATGGAATGTAGAATTTTTTTGTAATTTTAAAGTGATTGAGCCTATTTTGGGGTGGTAAGGGGTAGTTGGGGGTGATTTATGGAAGCCAAAGTAATTTAGATGAGTTTGGCATAGTTTGATATGGCTTGTAACATTTTTTGTAATTTTAAAGTGATTGGGCTGAGTTTGGGGTGGTAAGGGGTAGTTGGGGGTGATTTATGATAGCCGAAGTAATTTAAGTGAGTTTGGCATAGTTTGCTATGGTTTGTAGCTTTTTTTGTAATTTTAAAGTGATTGGGCTTATTTTGGGGTAGTAAGGGGTTGTTGGGGGTGATTTATGTTAGCCGAAGTAATTTAGGTGAGTTTGGCATAGTTTGCTATGGTTTGTAGCATTTTTTGTAATTTTAAAGTGATTGGGCTTATTTTGGGGTGGTAAGGGGTAGTTGGGGGTGATTTATGGTAGCCGAAGTAATTTAGGTGAGTTTGGCATAGTTTGTTATGGTTTGTAGCATTTTTTGTAATTTTAAAGTGATTGGGCTTATTTTGGGGTAGTAAGGGGTTGTTGGGGGTGATTTATGTTAGCCGAAGTAATTTGGGTGAGTTAGGCATAGTTTGCTATGGTTTGTAGCATTTTTTGTAATTTTAAAGTGATTGGGATGAGTTAGGGGCGGTAAGGGGTAGTTGGGGGTGATTTATGATAGCCGAAGTAATTTAAGTGAGTTTGGCATAGTTTGCTATGGTTTGTAGCATTTTTTGTAATTCTAAGGTGATTGGGCTTATTTTGGGGTAGTAAGGGGTTGTTGGGGGTGATTTATGTTAGCCGAAGTAATTTGGGTGAGTTAGGCATAGTTTGCTATGGTTTGTAGCATTTTTTGTAATTTTAAAGTGATTGGGATGAGTTAGGGGTGGTAAGGGGTAGTTGGGGGTGATTTATGATAGCCGAAGTAATTTAAGTGAGTTTGGCATAGTTTGCTATGGTTTGTAGCATTTTTTGTAATTTTAAAGTGATTGGGCTTATTTTGGGGTAGTAAGGGGTTGTTGGGGGTGATTTATGTTAGCCGAAGTAATTTAGGTGAGTTAGGCATAGTTTGCTATGGTTTGTAGCATTTTTGATAATTTTAAAGTGATTGGGCTTATTTTGGGGTGGTAAGGGGTAGTTGGGGGTGATTTATGGAAGCCAAAGTAATTTAGATGAGTTTGGCATAGTTTGGTAAGGTTTGTAACATTTTTTGTCATTTTAAAGTGATTGGGCTTATTTTGGGGTGGTAAGGGGTAGTTGGGGGTGATTTTTGGTAGACGAAATAATATGTGTGAGTTGGACTTAATCTGCCATGATTTGTGTCATTTTGTTTTATTTTAAAGTGATTGGAGTTGCTTGGGGTTGCTAAGGGGTGGTAAGGGATGATTTAAAATAACGGATCTAGTTTATGTCAGTTTGGCATAGTTCGGGAATTTTTTGGGGTTGATTTGGTAAAGTTTGCAGTCGTAAGAGATATTTGAGGATGTTTAATGTTGACGGATTAAATTTGGAGTGGTTTGGTAATTTTTAATTGAGTCACGGATCGACATTATAATTGAAATCAAAATTATAATTGAAATATCTGCGGCCTCGCTAGGTACGGCAAAAGTATGATCACGAAAGCAGAAACTCGACGTTGAAATTGTTTAGGTTAAATAAGTGCTTTTAATGTAAACCGGTCGCCCGTCGTCGAAGTTGTTTTGGCTAGATACGTGCTTCTAACATAAACACGGTCTCCGCGATCCGATCATTTTTTGTTTATTTTAGCCGGTTTTTATTGAATTACAAAGGAACCGGGCCGAATTTCGCAAAATCCCTTCTTAGTGTTCAGTTTCGGCACATGATACACCCGTGTCTAAAATTTCAAGTCTCCAGCCCTCACGGTTTGGGCTGTGGGTTGATTATGAATCAGTGTGTAGATGTGTAGATGAATGAGTGAATGAATGAGTGTGTCAGTGAGGACACTTCGCTTTATATATATAGATTACAAAAAAATGCTAAAAATCATAACAAACTATACCAGAGTCACCTAAATTACTTCGGCTGCCGTAAATCACCCCCAACTATCCCTTACCACAACAAACCAAACCATATCATCTTAAAATTACAAAAAAAGGTGTACAAATCATAACAAACTATGCCAGACTCACCTAAATTACTTCGGCTATCAAAAATCACCCCCAACTACACTTTACAGCAACAAACTAAACCCAATGACTTTAAAAATTACACAAAAATGCTAAAAATCATAACAAACTATACCAGAATCACTTAAATTACTTCGGCTACCGTAAATCACCCCCAACTATCCCTTACCACAACAAACCAAACCATATCATCTTAAAATTACAAAAAAAGTGTACAAATCATAACAAACTATGCCAGACTCACCTAAATTACTTCGGCTACTCTAAATCATCACCAACTAACCGTTACCACAACAAACTAAACCCAATCACTTTTAAATTACAAAAAAATGCTACTAACTATAGCAAACTATGCCAAACTCACCTAAATTACTTCGGCTACCATAAATCATCACCAACTAACTCTTACAACAACAAACTAAACCCAATCACTTTTAAATTACAAAAAAATGCTACTAACCGTAGCAAACTATGCCAAACTCACCTAAATTACTTTGGCTACCATAAATCATCACCAACTAACCCTTACCACAACAAACTAAACCCAATCACTTTTAAATTAGAAAAAAATGCTACTAACCATAGCAAACTATGCCAAACTCACCTAAATTACTTCGGCTACAATAAATCATCACCAACTAACCCTTACCACAACAAACTAAACCCAATCACTTTTAAATTACAAAAATATGCTGCTAACTATAGCAAACTATGCCAAACTCTCCTAAATTACTTCGGCTACCATAAATCATCACCAACTAACCCTTACCACAACAAACTAAACCCAATCACTTTTAAATTACAAAAAAATGCTACTAACCATAGCAAACTATGCCACACTCACCTAAATTACTTCGGCTACCATAAATCATCACCAACTAACCCTTACCACAAAAAAACTAAACCCAATCACTTTAAAGTTACAAAAAAATGCTACTAACCATAGCAAACTATGCCAAACTCACCTAAATTACTTTGTCTATCAAAAATCACCCCCAACTACACTTTACAGCAACAAACTAAGCCCAATCACTTTAAAATTACAAAAAAAAGCTAAAACTCATAACAAACTATACCAGAGTCACCTAAATTATTTCGGCTACCGTAAATCACCCCCAACTATCCCTTACCACAACAAACCAAAACATATCATCTTAAAATTACAAAAAAGGGTGTACAAATCATAACAAACTATGCCAGACTCACCTAAATTACTTCGGCTACTCTAAATCATCACCAACTAACCCTTACCACAACAAACTAAACCCAATCACTTTTAAATTACAAAAAAATGCTACTAACCATAGCAAACTATGCCAAACTCACCTAAATTACTTCGGCTACCATAAATCATCACCAACTAACCCTTACCACAACAAATTAAACCCAATCATTTTTAAATTACAAAAAAATGCTACTAACCATAGCAAACTATGCCAAACTCACCTAAATTACTTTGGCTATCAAAAATCACCCCCAACTACACTTTACAGCAACAAACTAATCCCAATCATTTTAAAATTACAAAAAAATGCTAAAAATCATAACAAACTATACCAGAGTCACCTAAATTACTTCGGCTACCGTAAATCACCCCCAACTATCCCTTACCACAACAAACCAAACCATATCATCTTAAAATTACAAAAAAAGGTGTACAAATCATAACAAACTATGCCAGACTCACCTAAATTACTTCGGCTATCAAAAATCACCCCCAACTACACTTTACAGCAACAAACTAAACCCAATGACTTTAAAATTACACAAAAATGCTAAAAATCATAACTAACTATACCAGAATCACCTAAATTAGTTCGGATACCGTAAATCACCCCCAACTATCCCTTAGCACAACAAACCAAACCATATCATCTTAAAATTACAAAAAAAGGTGTAGAAATCATAACAAACTATGCCAGACTCACCTAAATTACTTCGGCTACTCTAAATCATCACCAACTAACCGTTACCACAACAAACTAAACCCAATCACTTTTAAATTACAAAAAAATGCTACTAACTATAGCAAACTATGCCAAACTCACCTAAATTACTTCGGCTACCATAAATCATCACCAACTAACCCTTACAACAACAAACTAAACCCAATCACTTTTAAATTACAAAAAAATGCTACTAACCGTAGCAAACTATGCCAAACTCACCTAAATTACTTTGGCTATCAAAAATCACCCCCAACTACACTTTACAGCAACAAACTAAGCCCAATCATTTTAAAATTACAAAAAAATGCTAAAAATCATAACAAACTATACCAGAGTCACCTAAATTACTTCGGCTGCCGTAAATCACCCCCAACTATCCCTTACCACAACAAACCAAACCATATCATCTTAAAATTACAAAAAAAGGTGTACAAATCATAACAAACTATGCCAGACTCACCTAAATTACTTCGGCTATCAAAAATCACCCCCAACTACACTTTACAGCAACAAACTAAACCCAATGACTTTAAAATTACACAAAAATGCTAAAAATCATAACTAACTATACCAGAATCACCTAAATTAGTTCGGATACCGTAAATCACCCCCAACTATCCCTTAGCACAACAAACCAAACCATATCATCTTAAAATTACAAAAAAAGGTGTAGAAATCATAACAAACTATGCCAGACTCACCTAAATTACTTCGGCTACTCTAAATCATCACCAACTAACCGTTACCACAACAAACTAAACCCAATCACTTTTAAATTACAAAAAAATGCTACTAACTATAGCAAACTATGCCAAACTCACCTAAATTACTTCGGCTACCATAAATCATCACCAACTAACCCTTACAACAACAAACTAAACCCAATCACTTTTAAATTACAAAAAAATGCTACTAACCGTAGCAAACTATGCCAAACTCACCTAAATTACTTTGGCTATCAAAAATCACCCCCAACTACACTTTACAGCAACAAACTAAGCCCAATCACTTTAAAATTACAAAAAAATGCTAAAAATCATAACAAATTATACCAGAGTCACCTAAATTACTTCGGCTACCATAAATCACCCCCAACTATCCCTTACCACAACAAACCAAACCATATCATCTTAAAATTACAAAAAAGGTGTACAAATCATAACAAACTATGCCAGACTCACCTAAATTACTTCGGCTATCAAAAATCACCCCCAACTACACTTTACAGCAACAAACTAAACCCAATCACTTTAAAATTACAAAAAAATGCTAAAAATCATAACAAACTATACCAGAATCACCTAAATTACTTCGGCTACCGTAAATCACCCCCAACTATCCCTTACCACAACAAACCAAACCATATCATCTTAAAATTACAAAAAAGTGAACAAATCATAACAAACTATGCCAGACTCACCTAAATTACTTCGGCTACTTTAAATCATCACCAACTAACCCTTACCACAACAAACTAAACCCAATCACTTTTAAATTACAAAAAAATGCTACTAACCATAGCAAACTATGCCAAACTCACCTAAATTACTTCGGCTACCATAAATCATCACCAACTAACCCTTACCACAACAAACTAAACCCAATCACTTTTAAATTACAAAAAAATGCTACTAACCGTAGCAAACTATGCCAAACTCACCTAAATTACTTCGGCTACCATAAATCATCACCAACTAACCCTTACCACAACAAACTAAACCCAATCACTTTAAAATTACAAAAAAATGCTAAAAATCATAACAAACTATACCAGAATCACCTAAATTACTTCGGCTACCGTAAATCACCCCCAACTATCCCTTACCACAACAAAGCAAACCATATCATCTTAAAATTACAAAAAAAGTTGTACAAATCATAACAAACTATGCCAGACTCACCTTATTTACTTTGGCTATCAAAAATCACCCCCAACTACACTTTACAGCAACAAACTAAACCCTATCACTTTAAAATTACAAAAAAATGCTAAAAATCATAACAAACTATACCAGAGTCACCTAAATTATTTCGGCTACCGTAAATCACCCCCAACTATCCCTTACCACAACAAACCAAACCATATCAACTTAAAATTACAAAAAAAGGTGTACAAATCATAACAAACTATGCCAGACTCACCTAAATTACTTCGGCTACTCTAAATCATCACCAACTAACCCTTACCACAACAAACTAAACCCAATCACTTTTAAATTACAAAAAAATGCTACTAACCATAGCAAACTATGCCAAACTCACCTAAATTACTTCGGCTACCATAAATCATCACCAACTAACCCTTACCACAACAAAATAAACCCAATCACTTTTAAATTACAAAAAAATGCTACTAACCATAGCAAACTATGCCAAACTCACCTAAATTACTTCGGCTACCATAAATCATCACCAACTATTCCTTACCACAACAAACTAAACCCAATCACTTTTAAATTACAAAAAAATGCTACTAACCATAGCAAACTATGCCAAACTCACCTAAATTACTTCGGCTACCAAAAATCACCTCCAATTACACTTTAAAGCAACAAACTAAGCCCAATCACTTTAAAATTACAAAAAAATGCTAAAAATCATAACAAACTATACCAGAATCACCTAAATTATTTCGGCTACGGTAAATCACCCCCAACTATCCCTTACCACAACAAACTAAACCATATCATCTTAAAATTACAAAAAAGGGTGTACAAATCATAACAAACTATGCCAGACTCACCTAAATTACTTCGGCTACTCTAAATCATCACCAACTAACCCTTACCACAACAAACTAAACCCAATCACTTTTAAATTACAAAAAAATGCTACGAACCATAGCAAACTATGCCAAACTCACCTAAATTACTTCGGCTACCATAAATCATCACCAACTAACCTTTATCACAACAAACTAAACCCAATCACTTTTAAATTACAAAAAAATGCTACTAAGCATAGCAAACTATGCCAAACTCACCAAAATTACTTCGGCTATCAAAAATCACCCCCAACTACACTTTACAGCAACAAACTAAGCCCAATCACTTTAAAATTACAAAAAAATGCTAAAAATCATAACTAAATATACCAGAATCACCTAAATTAGTTTGGATACCGTAAATCACCCCCAACTATCCCTTAGCACAACAAACCAAACCATATCATCTTAAAATTACAAAAAAAGGTGTACAAATCATAACAAACTATGCCAGACTCACCTAAATTACTTCGGCTACTCTAAACCATCACCAACTAACCCTTACCACAACAAACTAAACCCAATCACTTTTAAATTACAAAAAAATGCTACTAACCATAGCAAACTATGCCAAACTCACCTAAATTACTTCGGCTACCATAAATCATCACCAACTAACCTTTACCACAACAAAATAAACCCAATCACTTTTAAATTACAAAAAAATGCTACTAACCATAGCAAACTATGGCAAACTCACCTATATTACTTCGGCTATCAAAAATCACCCCCAACTACACCTTACAGTAACAAACTAAGCTCAATCACTTTAAAATTACAAAAAAATGCTAAAAATCATAACAAACTATACCTGAATCACCTAAATTACTTCGGCTACCGTAAATCACCCCCAACTATCCCTTACCACAATAAACCAAACCATATCATCTTAAAATTACAAAAAAAGGTGTACAAATCATAACAAACTTTGCCAGACTCACCTAAATTACTTCGGCTACTCTAAATCATCACCAACTAACCCTTAACACAACAAACTAAACCCAATCACTTTTAAATTACAAAAAAATGCTACTAACCAAAGCAAACTATGCCAAACTCACCTAAATTATTTCGGCTACCATAAATCATCACCAACTAACCCTTACCACAACAAACTAAACCCAATCACTTTTAAATTACAAAATATTGCTACTAACCATAGAAAACTATGCCAAACTCACCTAATTTACTTCGGCTATCAAAAATCACCCCCAACTACACTTTACAGCAACAAACTAAGCCCAATCACTTAAAAATTACAAAAAAATGCTAAAAATCATAACAAACTATACCAGAATCACCTAAATTACTTCAGCTACCGTAAATCACCCCCAACTATCAATTACCACAACAAACCAAATTATATCATCTTAAAATTACAAGAAAAGGTGTACAAATCATAACAAACTATGCCAGACTCACCTAAATTACTTCGGCTACTCTAAATCATCACCAACTAACCCTTACCACAACAAACTAAACCCCATCACTTTTAAATTACAAAAAAATGCTACTAACCATAGCAAACTATGCCAAACTCACCTAAATTACTTCGGCTACCATAAATCATCACCAACTAACCCTTACCACAACAAACTAAACACAATCACTTTTAAATTACAAAAAAATGCTACTAACCATAGCAAACTATGCCAAACTTACCTAAATTACTTCGGCTACCATAAATCATCACCAACTAATCCTTACCACAACAAACTAAACCCAATCACTTTTAAATTACAAAAAAATGCTACTAACCATAGCAAACTATGCCAAACTCACCTAAATTACTTCGGCTACCAAAAATCACCTCCAACTACACTTTACAGCAACAAACTAAGCCCAATCACTTTAAAATTACAAAAAAATGCTAAAAATCATAACAAACTATACCAGAATGACCTAAATTACTTCGGCTACGGTAAATCACCCCCAACTATCCCTTACCACAACAAACCAAACCATATTATCTTAAAATTACAAAAAAAGGTGTACAAATCATAACAAACTATGCCAGACTCACCTGAATTACTTCGGCTACTCTAAATCATCACCAACTAACCCTTACCACAACAAACTAAACCCAATCATTTTTAAATTACAAAAAAATGCTACGAACCATAGCAAACTATGCCAAACTCACCTAAATTACTTCGGCTACCATAAATCATCACCAACTAAGCCTTACCACAACAAACTAAACCCAATCTCTTTTAAATTACAAAAAAATGCTACTAACCATAGCAAACTATGCCAAGCTCACCAAAATTACTTCGGCTATCAAAAATCACCCCCAACTACACTTTACAGCAACAAACTAAACCGAATCACTTTAAAATTACAAAAAAATGCTAAAAATCATAACAAACTATAACAGAATCACCTAAATTAGTTCGGATACCGTAAATCACCCCCAACCAGCCCTTTGCACAACAAACCAAACCATATCATCTTAAAATTACAAAAAAAGTGTACAAATCATAACAAACTATGCCAGACTCACCTAAATTACTTCGGCTACTCTAAATCATCACCAACTAACCCTTACCACAACAAACTAAACCCAATCACTTTTAAATTACAAAAAAATGCTACTAACCATAGCAAACTATGCCAGACTCACCTAAATTACTTCGGCTACTCTAAATCATCACCAACTAACCCTTACCACAACAAACTAAACCCCATCACTTTTAAATTACAAAAAAATGCTACTAACCATAGCAAACTATGTCAAACTCACCTAAATTACTTCGGCTATCAAAAATCACCCCCAACTACACTTTACAGCAACAAACTAAGCCCAATCACTTTAAAATTACAAAAAAATGCTAAAAATCATAACAAACTATACCAGAAACACCTAAATTACTTCGGCAACCGTAAATCACCCCCAACTATCCCTTATTACAACAAACCTAACCATATCATCTTAAAATTACAAAAAAAGGTGTACAAATCATAACAAAATATGCCAGACTCACCTAAATTACTTCGGCTACTCTAAATCATCACCAACTAACCCTTACTACAACAAACTAAACCCAATCAATTTTTGATTACAAAAAAATGCTACTAACCATAGCAAACTATGCCAAACTCACCTAAATTACTTCGGCTACCATAAATCATCACCACCTAACCCTTACCACAACAAACTAAACCCAATCACTTTTAAATTACAAAAAAATGCTACTAACCATAGCAAACTATGCCAAACTCACCTAAATTACTTCGGCTATCAAAAATCACCCCCAACTACACTTTACAGCAACAAACTAAGCCCAATCACTTTAAAATTACAAAAAAATGCTAAAAATCATAAAAAACTATACCAGGATCACCTAAATTACTTCGGCTACCGTAAATCACCCCCAACTATCCCTTACCACAACAAACCAAATCATATCATCTTAAAATTACAAAAAAGGTGTACAAATTATAACAAACTATGCCAGACTCACCTAAATTACTTCGGCTACTCTAAATCATCACCAACTAACCCTTACCACAACAAACTAAAACCAATCAATTTTAAATTACAAAAAAATGCTACTAACCATAGCAAACTATGCCAAACTCACCTAAATTACTTCGGCTATCATAAATCATCACCAACTAACTCTTACCACAACAAACTAAACCCAATCACTTTTAAATTACAAAAAAACGCTACTAATCATAGCAAACTATGCCAAAACTCACCTAAATTACTTCGGCTATCAAAAATCACCCCCAACTACACTTTACAGCAACAAACTAAGCCCTATGACTTCAAAATTACAAAAAAATGCTAAAAATCATAACAAACTATACCAGAATCACCTAAATTACTTCGGCTACCGTAAATCACCCCCAACTATCCCTTACCACAACAAACCAAACCATATCATCTTAAAATTACAAAAAAGGTGTACAAATCATAACAAACTATGCCAGACTCACCTAAATTACTTCGGCTATCCTAAATCATCACCAACTAACCCTTACCACAACAAACTAAACCCAATCACTTTTAAATTACAAAAAATGCTACTAACCATAGCAAACTATACCAAACTCACCTAAATTACCTCCGCTACCATAAATCATCACCAACTAACTCTTACCACAACAAACTAAACCCAATCACTTTTAAATTACAAAAAAATGCTACTAACCATAGCAAACTATGCCAAACTCACCTAAATTACTTCGGCTATCAAAAATCACCCCCAACTACACTTTACAGCAACAAACTTAGCCCTATGACTTTAAAATTACAAAAAAATGCTAAAAATCATAACAAACTATACCAGAATCACCTAAATTACTTCGGCTACCGTAAATCACCCCCAACTATCCCTTACCACAACAAACCAAACCATATCATCTTAAAATTACAAAAAAAGGTGTACAAATCATAACAAACTATGCCAGACTCACCTAAATTACTTCGGCTACTCTAAATCATCACCAACTAACCCTTACCACAACAAACTAAACCCAATCACTTTTAAATTACAAAAAAATGGTACTAACCATAGCAAACTATGCCAAACTCACTTAAATTACTTCGGCTATCATAAATCATCACCAACTAACCCTTACCAAAACAAACTAAACCCAATCACTTTTAAATTACAAAAAAATGCTACCAACCATAGCAAACTATGCCAAACTCACCTAAATTACTTCGGCTATCAAAAATCACCCCCAACTACACTTTACAGCAACAAACTAAGCCCAATCACTTTAAAATTACAAAAAAATGCTAAAAATCATAACAAACTATACCAGAATAACCTAAATTACTTCGGCTACCGTAAATCACCCCCAACTATCCCTTACCACAACAAACCAAACCATATCATCTTAAAATTACAAAAAAAGGTGTACTAATCATAACAAACTATGCCAGACTCACCTAAATTACTTCGGCTACTCTAAATCATCACCAACTAACCCTTACCACAACAAACTAAACCCAATCACTTTTAAATTACAAAAAAATGCTACTAACCATAGCAAACTATGCCAAACTCACCTAAATTACTTCGGCTATCAAAAATCACCCCCAACTACACTTTACAGCAACAAACTAAGTCCAATCACTTTAAAATTACTAAAAAATGCTAAAAATCATAACAAACTATACCAGAATCACCTAAATTACTTCGGCTACCGTAAATCACCCCCAACTATCCCTTACCACAACAAACCAAACCATATCATCTTAAAATTACAAAAAAAGGTGTACAAATCATAACAAACTATGCCAGACTCACCTAAATTACTTCGGCTACTCTAAATCATCACCAACTAACCCTTACCACAACAAACTAAACCCAATCACTTTTAAATTACAAAAAAATGTTACTAACCATAGCAAACTATGCCAAACTCACCTAAATTACTTCGGCTATCATAAATCATCACCAACTAACTCTTACCACAACAAACTAAACCCAATCACTTTTAAATTACAAAAAAACGCTACTAATCATAGCAAACTATGCCAAAACTCACCTAAATTACTTCGGCTATCAAAAATCACCCCCAACTACACTTTACAGCAACAAACTAAGCCCTATGACTTCAAAATTACAAAAAAATGCTAAAAATCATAACAAACTATACCAGAATCACCTAAATTACTTCGGCTACCGTAAATCACCCCCAACTATCCCTTACCACAACAAACCAAACCATATCATCTTAAAATTACAAAAAAAGGTGTACAAATCATAACAAACTATGCCAGACTCACCTAAATTACTTCGGCTATCCTAAATCATCACCAACTAACCCTTACCACAACAAACTAAACCCAATCACTTTTAAATTACAAAAAAATGCTACTAACCATAGCAAACTATGCCAAACTCACCTAAATTACTTCGGCTATCAAAAATCACCCCCAACAGCACTTTACAGCAACAAACTAAGCCCAATCACTTTAAAATTACAAAAAAAAGCTAAAAATCATAACAAACTATACCAGAATCACCTAAATTACTTCGGCTACCGTATATCACAACCAACTATCCCTTACCACAACAAACCAAACCATATCATCTTAAAATTACAAAATAAGGTGTACAAATCATAACAAACTATGCCAGACTCACCTAAATTACTTCGGCTACTCTAAATCATCACCAACTAATCCTTACTACAACAAACTAAACCCAATCACTTTTAAATTACAAAAAAATGCTACTAACCATAGCAAATTATGCCAAACTCACCTAAATTACTTCGGCTACCATAAATCATCTCCAACTAACCCTTACCACAACAAACTAAACCGAATCACTTTTAAATTACAAAAAAATGCTACTAACCATAGCAAACTATATCAAACTCACCTAAATTACTTTGGCTATCAAAAATCACCCCCAACTACACTTTACAGCAACAAACTAAGCCCAATCACTTTAAAATTACAGAAAAATGCTAAAAATCATAACAAACTATACCAGAATCACCTAAATTACTTCGGCTACCGTAAATCACCCCCAACTATCCCTTACCACAACAAACTAAACCATATCATCTTAAAATTACAAAAAAAGTGTACAAATCATAACAAACTATGCAAGACTCACCTAAATTACTTCGGCTACTCTAAATCATCACCAACTAACCCTTACCACAACAAACTAAACCCAATCACTTTTAGATTACAAAAAAATGCTACTAACCATAGCAAACTATGCCAAACTCACCTAAATTACTTCGGCTACCATAAATCATCACCAACTAACCCTTACCACAACAAACTAAACCCAATCACTTTTAAATTACAAAAAAATGCTACTAACCATAGCAAACTATGCCAAACTCACCTAAATTACTTCGGCTATCAAAAATCACCCCCAACTACACTTTACAGCAACAAACTAAGCCCAATCACTTTAAAATTACAAAAAAATGCTAAAAATCATAAAAAACTATACCAGGATCACCTAAATTACTTCGGCTACCGTAAATCACCCCCAACTATCCCTTACCACAACAAACCAAACCATATCATCTTAAAATTACAAAAAAGGTGTACAAATTATAACAAACTATGCCAGACTCACCTAAATTACTTCGGCTACTCTAAATCATCACCAACTAACCCTTACCACAACAAACTAAACCCAATCAATTTTAAATTACAAAAAAATGCTACTAACCATAGCAAACTATGCCAAACTCACCTAAATTACTTCGGCTATCATAAATCATCACCAACTAACTCTTACCACAACAAACTAAACCCAATCACTTTTAAATTACAAAAAAACGCTACTAATCATAGCAAACTATGCCAAAACTCACCTAAATTACTTCGGCTATCAAAAATCACCCCCAACTACACTTTACAGCAACAAACTAAGCCCTATGACTTCAAAATTACAAAAAAATGCTAAAAATCATAACAAACTATACCAGAATCACCTAAATTACTTCGGCTACCGTAAATCACCCCCAACTATCCCTTACCACAACAAACCAAACCATATCATCTTAAAATTACAAAAAAGGTGTACAAATCATAACAAACTATGCCAGACTCACCTAAATTACTTCGGCTTTCCTAAATCATCACCAACTAACCCTTACCACAACAAACTAAACCCAATCACTTTTAAATTACAAAAAATGCTACTAACCATAGCAAACTATACCAAACTCACCTAAATTACCTCCGCTACCATGAATCATCACCAACTAACTCTTACCACAACAAACTAAACCCAATCACTTTTAAATTACAAAAAAATGCTACTAACCATAGCAAACTATGCCAAACTCACCTAAATTACTTCGGCTATCAAAAATCACCCCCAACTACACTTTACAGCAACAAACTTAGCCCTATGACTTTAAAATTACAAAAAAATGCTAAAAATCATAACAAACTATACCAGAATCACCTAAATTACTTCGGCTACCGTAAATCACCCCCAACTATCCCTTACCACAACAAACCAAACCATATCATCTTAAAATTACAAAAAAAGGTGTACAAATCATAACAAACTATGCCAGACTCACCTAAATTACTTCGGCTACTCTAAATCATCACCAACTAACCCTTACCACAACAAACTAAACCCAATCACTTTTAAATTACAAAAAAATGGTACTAACCATAGCAAACTATGCCAAACTCACTTAAATTACTTCGGCTATCATAAATCATCACCAACTAACCCTTACCAAAACAAACTAAACCCATTCACTTTTAAATTACAAAAAAATGCTACCAACCATAGCAAACTATGCCAAACTCACCTAAATTACTTCGGCTATCAAAAATCACCCCCAACTACACTTTACAGCAACAAACTAAGCCCAATCACTTTAAAATTACAAAAAAATGCTAAAAATCATAACAAACTATACCAGAATCACCTAAATTACTTCGGCTACCGTAAATCACCCCCAACTATCCCTTACCACAACAAACCAAACCATATCATATTAAAATTACAAAAAAAGGTGTACTAATCATAACACTATGCCAGACTCACCTAAATTACTTCGGCTACTCTAAATCATCACCAACTAACCCTTACCACAACAAACTAAACCCAATCACTTTTAAATTACAAAAAAATGCTACTAACCATAGCAAACTATGCCAAACTCACCTAAATTACTTCGGCTATCAAAAATCACCCCCAACTACACTTCACAGCAACAAACTAAGTCCAATCACTTTAAAATTACAAAAAAATGCTAAAAATCATAACAAACTATACCAGAATCACCTAAATTACTTCGGCTACCGTAAATCACCCCCAACTATCCCTTACCACAACAAACCAAACCATATCATCTTAAAATTACAAAAAAAGGTGTACAAATCATAACAAACTATGCCAGACTCACCTAAATTACTTCGGCTACTCTAAATCATCACCAACTAACCCTTACCACAACAAACTAAACCCAATCACTTTTAAATTACAAAAAAATGTTACTAACCATAGCAAACTATGCTAAACTCACCTAAATTACTTCGGCTATCATAAATCATCACCAACTAACTCTTACCACAACAAACTAAACCCAATCACTTTTAAATTACAAAAAAACGCTACTAATCATAGCAAACTATGCCAAAACTCACCTAAATTACTTCGGCTATCAAAAATCACCCCCAACTACACTTTACAGCAACAAACTAAGCCCTATGACTTCAAAATTACAAAAAAATGCTAAAAATCATAACAAACTATACCAGAATCACCTAAATTACTTCGGCTACCGTAAATCACCCCCAACTATCCCTTACCACAACAAACCAAACCATATCATCTTAAAATTACAAAAAAAGGTGTACAAATCATAACAAACTATGCCAGACTCACCTAAATTACTTCGGCTATCCTAAATCATCACCAACTAACCCTTACCACAACAAACTAAACCCAATCACTTTTAAATTACAAAAAAATGCTACTAACCATAGCAAACTATGCCAAACTCACCTAAATTACTTCGGCTATCAAAAATCACCCCCAACAGCACTTTACAGCAACAAACTAAGCCCAATCACTTTAAAATTACAAAAAAAAGCTAAAAATCATAACAAACTATACCAGAATCACCTAAATTACTTCGGCTATCGTATATCACAACCAACTATCCCTTACCACAACAAACCAAACCATATCATCTTAAAATTACAAAATAAGGTGTACAAATCATAACAAACTATGCCAGACTCACCTAAATTACTTCGGCTACTCTAAATCATCACCAACTAATCCTTACTACAACAAACTAAACCCAATCACTTTTAAATTACAAAAAAATGCTACTAACCATAGCAAATTATGCCAAACTCACCTAAATTACTTCGGCTACCATAAATCATCTCCAACTAACCCTTACCACAACAAACTAAACCGAATCACTTTTAAATTACAAAAAAATGCTACTAACCATAGCAAACTATATCAAACTCACCTAAATTACTTTGGCTATCAAAAATCACCCCCAACTACACTTTACAGCAACAAACTAAGCCCAATCACTTTAAAATTACAGAAAAATGCTAAAAATCATAACAAACTATACCAGAATCACCTAAATTACTTCGGCTACCGTAAATCACCCCCAACTATCCCTTACCACAACAAACTAAACCATATCATCTTAAAATTACAAAAAAAGTGTACAAATCATAACAAACTATGCAAGACTCACCTAAATTACTTCGGCTACTCTAAATCATCACCAACTAACCCTTACCACAACAAACTAAACCCAATCACTTTTAAATTACAAAAAAATGCTACTAACTATAGCAAACTATGCCAAACTCACCTAAATTACTTCGGCTACCATAAATCATCACCTACTAACCCTTACCACAACAAACTAAACCCAATCACTTTTAAATAACAAAAAAATGCTACTAACCGTAGCAAACTATGCCAAACTCACTTAAATTACTTTGGCTATTAAAAATCACCCCCAACTACACTTTACAGCAACAAAATAAGCCCAATCACTTTAAAATTACAAAAAAATGCTAAAAATCATAACAAACTATACCAGAGTCACCTAAATTACTTCGGCTACCGTAAATCACCCCCAACTATCCCTTACCACAACAAACCAAACCATATCATCTTAAAATTACAAAAAAAGTTGTACAAATCATAACAAACTATGCCAGACTCACCTAAATTACTTCGGCTATCAAAAATCACCCCCAACTACACTTTACAGCAACAAACTAAACCCAATAACTTCAAAATTACAAAAAAATGCTAAAAATCATAACAAACTATACCAGAATCACCTAAATTACTTCGGCTACCGTAAATCACCCCCAACTATCCCTTACCACAACAAACCAAACCATATCATCTTAAAATTACAAAAAAAGGTGTACAAATCATAACAAACTATGCCAGACTCACCTAAATTACTTCGGCTACTCTAAATCATCTCCAACTAACCCTTACCACAACAAACTAAACCCAATCACTTTTAAATTACAAAAAATGCTACTAACCATAGCAAACTATGCCAAACTCACCTAAATTACTTCGGCTACTCTAAATCATCACCAACTAACCCTTACCACAACAAACTAAACCCAATCACTTTTAAATTACAAAAAAATGCTACGAACCATATCAAACTATGCCAAACTCACCTAAATTACTTCGGCTACCATAAATAATCACCAACTAACCCTTATCACAACAAACTAAACCCAATCACTTTTAAATTACAAAAAAATGCTACTAACCATAGCAAACTAGGCCAAACCCACCAAAATTACTTCGGCTATCAAAAATCACCCCCAACTACACTTTACAGCAACAAACTAAGCCCAATCACTTTAAAATTACAAAAAAATGCTAAAAATCATAACTAACTATACCAGAATCACCTAAATTAGTTTGGATACCGTAAATCACCCCCAACTATCCCTTAGCACAACAAACCAAACCATATCATCTTAAAATTACAAAAAAAGGTGTACAAATCATAACAAACTATGCCAGACTCACCTAAATTACTTCGGCTACTCTAAACCATCACCAACTAACCCTTACCACAACAAACTAAACTCAATCACTTTTAAATTACAAAAAAATGCTACTAACCATAGCAAACTATGCCAAACTCACCTAAATTACTTCGGCTACCATAAATCATCACCAACTAACCCTTACCACAACAAACTAAACCCAATCACTTTTAAATTACAAAAAAATGCTACTAACCATAGCAAACTATGCCAAACTCACCTATATTACTTCGGCTATCAAAAATCACCCCCAACTACACCTTACAGTAACAAACTAAGCTCAATCACTTTAAAATTACAAAAAAATGCTAAAAATCATAACAAACTATACCTGAATCACCTAAATTACTTCGGCTACCGTAAATCACCCCCAACTATCCCTTACCACAATAAACCAAACCATATCATCTTAAAATTACAAAAAAAGGTGTACAAATCATAACAAACTATGCCAGACTCACCTAAATTACTTCGGCTACTCTAAATCATCACCTACTAACCCTTACCACAACAAACTAAACCCAATCACTTTTAAATTACAAAAAAATGCTACTAACCAAAGCAAACTATGCCAAACTCACCTAAATTATTTCGGCTACCATAAATCATCACCAACTAACCCTTACCACAACAAACTAAACCCAATCACTTTTAAATTACAAAATATTGCTACTAACCATAGAAAACTATGCCAAACTCACCTAATTTACTTCGGCTATCAAAAATCACCCCCAACTACACTTTACAGCAACAAACTAAGCCCAATCACTTAAAAATTACAAAAAAATGCTAAAAATCATAACAAACTATACCAGAATCACCTAAATTACTTCAGCTACCGTAAATCACCCCCAACTATCAATTACCACAACAAACCAAATTATATCATCTTAAAATTACAAGAAAAGGTGTACAAATCATAACAAACTATGCCAGACTCACCTAAATTACTTCGGCTACTCTAAATCATCACCAACTAACCCTTACCACAACAAACTAAACCCCATCACTTTTAAATTACAAAAAAATGCTACTAACCATAGCAAACTATGCCAAACTCACCTAAATTACTTCGGCTACCATAAATCATCACCAACTAACCCTTACCACAACAAACTAAACACAATCACTTTTAAATTACAAATAAATGCTACTAACCATAGCAAACTATGCCAAACTTACCTAAATTACTTCGGCTACCATAAATCATCACCAACTAATCCTTACCACAACAAACTAAACCCAATCACTTTTAAATTACAAAAAAATGCTACTAACCATAGCAAACTATGCCAAACTCACCTAAATTACTTCGGCTACCAAAAATCACCTCCAACTACACTTTACAGCAACAAACTAAGCCCAATCACTTTAAAATTACAAAAAAATGCTAAAAATCATAACAAGCTATACCAGAATGACCTAAATTACTTCGGCTACGGTAAATCACCCCCAACTATCCCTTACCACAACAAACCAAACCATATTATCTTAAAATTACAAAAAAAGGTGTACAAATCATAACAAACTATGCCAGACTCACCTGAATTACTTCGGCTACTCTAAATCATCACCAACTAACCCTTACCACAACAAACTAAACCCAATCACTTTTAAATTACAAAAAAATGCTACGAACCATAGCAAACTATGCCAAACTCACCTAAATTACTTCGGCTACCATAAATCATCACCAACTAAGCCTTACCACAACAAACTAAACCCAATCTTTTTTAAATTACAAAAAAATGCTACTAACCATAGCAAACTATGCCAAGCTCACCAAAATTACTTCGGCTATCAAAAATCACCCCCAACTACACTTTACAGCAACAAACTAAACCGAATCACTTTAAAATTACAAAAAAATGCTAAAAATCATAACAAACTATACCAGAATCACCTAAATTAGTTCGGATACCGTAAATCACCCCCAACTATCCCTTTGCACAACAAACCAAACCATATCATCTTAAAATTACAAAAAAAGGTGTACAAATCATAACAAACTATGCCAGACTCACCTAAATTACTTCGGCTACTCTAAATCATCACCAACTAACCCTTACCACAACAAACTAAACCCAATCACTTTTAAATTACAAAAAAATGCTACTAACCATAGCAAACTATGCCAGACTCACCTAAATTACTTCGGCTACTCTAAATCATCACCAACTAACCCTTACCACAACAAACTAAACCCCATCACTTTTAAATTACAAAAAAATGCTACTAACCATAGCAAACTATGTCAAACTCACCTAAATTACTTCGGCTATCAAAAATCACCCCCAACTACACTTTACAGCAACAAACTAAGCCCAATCACTTTAAAATTACAAAAAAAATGCTAAAAATCATAACAAACTATACCAGAAACACCTAAATTACTTCGGCAACCGTAAATCACCCCCAACTATCCCTTACCACAACAAACCAAACCATATCATCTTAAAATTACAAAAAAAGGTGTACAAATCATAACAAAATATGCCAGACTCACCTAAATTACTTCGGCTACTCTAAATCATCACCAACTAACCCTTACCACAACAAACTAAACCCAATCACTTTTAGATTACAAAAAAATGCTACTAACCATAGCAAACTATGCCAAACTCACCTAAATTACTTCGGCTACCATAAATCATCACCAACTAACCCTTACCACAACAAACTAAACCCAATCACTTTTAAATTACAAAAAAATGCTACTAACCATAGCAAACTATGCCAAACTCACCTAAATTACTTCGGCTATCAAAAATCACCCCCAACTACACTTTACAGCAACAAACTAATCCCAATCACTTTAAAATTACAAAAAAATGCTAAAAATCATAAAAAACTATACCAGGATCACCTAAATTACTTCGGCTACCGTAAATCACCTCCAACTATCCCTTACCACAACAAACCAAACCATATCATCTTAAGTTACAAAAAAGGTGTACAAATTATAACAAACTATGCCAGACTCACCTAAATTACTTCGGCTACTCTAAATCATCACCAACTAACCCTTACCACAACAAACTAAACCCAATCACTTTTAAATTACAAAAAAATGCTACTAACCATAGCAAACTATGCCAAACTCACCTAAATTACTTCGGCTATCATAAATCATCACCAACTAACTCTTACCACAACAAACTAAACCCAATCACTTTTAAATTACAAAAAAACGCTACTAATCATAGCAAACTATGCCAAAACTCACCTAAATTACCTTGGCTATCAAAAATCACCCCCAACTACACTTTACAGCAACAAACTAAGCCCTATGACTTCAAAATTACAAAAAAATGCTAAAAATCATAACAAACTATACCAGAATCACCTAAATTACTTCGGCTACCGTAAATCACCCCCAACTATCCCTTACCACAACAAACCAAACCATATCATCTTAAAATTACAAAAAAAGGTGTACAAATCATAACAAACTATGCCAGACTCACCTAAATTACCTCCGCTACCATAAATCATCACCAACTAACTCTTACCACAACAAACTAAACCCAATCACTTTTAAATTACAAAAAAATGGTACTAACCATAGCAAACTATGCCAAACTCACTTAAATTACTTCGGCTATCATAAATCATCACCAACTAACCCTTACCAAAACAAACTAAACCCAATCACTTTTAAATTACAAAAAAATGCTACAAACCATAGCAAACTATGCCAAACTCACCTAATTTACTTCGGCTATCAAAAATCACCCCCAACTACACTTTACAGCAACAAACTAAGCCCTATCACTTTAAAATTACAAAAAAATGCTAAAAATCATAACAAACTATACCAGAATCACCTAAATTACTTCGGCTACCGTAAATCACCCCCAACTATCCCTTACCACAACAAACCAAACCATATCATCTTAAAATTACAAAAAGAGGTGTACAAATCATAACAAACTATGCCAGACTCACCTAAATTACTTCGGCTACTCTAAATCATCACCAACTAACCCTTACCACAACAAACTAAACCCAATCACTTTTAAATTACAAAAAAATGGTACTAACCATAGCAAACTATGCCAAACTCACTTAAATTACTTCGGCTATCATAAATCATCACCAACTAACCCTTACCAAAACAAACTAAACCCAATCACTTTTAAATTACAAAAAAATGCTACAAACCATAGCAAACTATGCCAAACTCACCTAATTTACTTCGGCTATCAAAAATCACCCCCAACTACACTTTACAGCAACAAACTAAGCCCTATCACTTTAAAATTACAAAAAAATGCTAAAAATCATAACAAACTATACCAGAATCACCTAAATTACTTCGGCTACCGTAAATCACCCCCAACTATCCCTTACCACAACAAACCAAACCATATCATCTTAAAATTACAAAAAAAGGTGTACTAATCATAACAAACTATGCCAGACTCACCTAAATTACTTCGGCTACTCTAAATCATCACCAACTAACCCTTACCACAACAAACTAAACCCAATCACTTTTAAATTACAAAAAAATGCTACTAACCATAGCAAACTATGCCAAACTCACCTAAATTACTTCGGCTATCAAAAATCACCCCCAACTACACTTTACAGCAACAAACTAAGCCCAATCACTTTAAAATTACAAAAAAATGCTAAAAATCATAACAAACTATACCAGAATCACCTAAATTACTTCGGCTACCGTAAATCACCCCCAACTATCCCTTACCACAACAAACCAAACCATATCATCTTAAAATTACAAAAAAAGGTGTACAAATCATAACAAACTATGCCAGACTCACCTAAATTACTTCGGCTACTCTAAATCATCACCAACTAACCCTTACCACAACAAACTAAACCCAATCACTTTTAAATTACAAAAAAATGCTACTAACCATAGCAAACTATGCCAAACTCACCTAAATTACTTCGGCTATCAAAAATCACCCCCAACAGCACTTTACAGCAACAAACTAAGCCCAATCACTTTAAAATTACAAAAAAAAGCTAAAAATCATAACAAACTATACCAGAATCACCTAAATTACTTCGGCTACCGTATATCACAACCAACTATCCCTTACCACAACAAACCAAACCATATCATCTTAAAATTACAAAATAAGGTGTACAAATCATAACAAACTATGCCAGACTCACCTAAATTACTTCGGCTACTCTAAATCATCACCAACTAATCCTTACTACAACAAACTAAACCCAATCACTTTTAAATTACATAAAAATGCTACTAACCATAGCAAATTATGCCAAACTCACCTAAATTACTTCGGCTACCATAAATCATCTCCAACTAACCCTTACCACAACAAACTAAACCGAATCACTTTTAAATTACAAAAAAATGCTACTAACCATAGCAAACTATATCAAACTCACCTAAATTACTTCGGCTATCAAAAATCACCCCCAACTACACTTTACAGCAACAAACTAGGCCCAATCACTTTATAATTACAAAAAAATGCTAAAAATCATAACAAACTATACCAGAATCACCTAAATTACTTCGGCTACCGTAAATCACCCCCAACTATCCCGTACCACAACAAACCAAACCATATCATCTTAAAATTACAAAAAAAGGTGTACAAATCATAACAAACTATGCCAGACTCACCTAAATTACTTCGGCTACTCTAAATCATCACCAACTAACCCTTACCACAACAAACTAAACCCAATCACTTTTAAATTACAAAAAAATGCTACTAACCATAGCAAACTATGCCAAACTCACCTAAATTACTTCGGCTATCAAAAATCACCCCCAACTACACTTTACAGCAACAAACTAAGCCCAATCACTTTAAAATTACAAAAAAATGCTAAAAATCATACCAAACTATACCAAAATCACCTAAATTACTTCGGCTACCGTAAATCACCCCCAACTATCCCTTACCACAACAAACCAAACCATATCATCCTAAATTACAAAAAAAGGTGTACAAATCATAACAAACTATGCCAGACTCACCTAAATTACCTCGGCTACTCTAAATCATCTCCAACTAACCCTTACCACAACAAACTAAACCCAATCACTTTTAAATTACAAAAAAATGCTACTAACCATAGCAAACTATGCCAAACTCACCTAAATTACTTCGGCTATCAAAAATCACCCCCAACTACACTTTACAGCAACAAACTAAGCCTAATCACTTTAAAATTACAAAAAAATGCTAAAAATCATAACAAACTATACCAGAATCACCTAAATTACTTCGGCTACCGTAAATCACCCCCAACTACTCCTTACCACAACAAACCAAACCATATCATCTTAAAATTACAAAAAAAGGTGTACAAATCATAACAAACTATGCCAGACTCACCTAAATTACTTCGGCTACTCTATATCATCACCAACTAACCCTTACCACAACAAACTAAACCCAATCACTTTTAAATAACAAAAAAATGCTACTAACCATAGCAAACTATGCCAAACTCACATAAATTACTTCGGCTATCAAAAATCACCCCCAACTACACTTTACAGCAACAAACTAAGCCCAATCACTTTAAAATTACAAAAAAATGCTAAAAATCATAAAAAACTATACCAGGATCACCTAAATTACTTCGGCTACCGTAAATCACCCCCAACTATACCTTACCACAACAAACCAAACCATATCATCTTAAAATTACAAAAAAGGTGTACAAATTATAACAAACTATGCCAGACTCACCTAAATTACTTCGGCTACTCTAAATCATCACCAACTAAACCTTACCACAACAAACTAAACCCAATCACTTTTAAATTACAAAAAAATGCTACTAACCATAGCAAACTATGCCAAACTCACCTAAATTACTTCGGCTACCATAAATCATCACCAACTAACCCTTACCACAACAAACTAATCACTTTTAAATTACAAAAAAATGCTACTAACCATAGCAAACTATGCCAAACTCACCTAAATTACTTCGGCTATCAAAAATCACCCCCAACTACACTTTACAGCAACAAACTAAGCCCAATCTCTTTAAAATTACAAAAAAATGCTAAAAATCGTAACAAACTATACCAGAAACACCTAAGTTACTTCGGCTACCGTAAATCACCCCCAACTATCCCTTACCACAACAAACCAAACCATATCATCTTAAAATTACAAAAAAAGGTGTACAAATCATAACAAAATATGCCAGACTCACCTAAATTACTTCGGCTACTCTAAATCATCACCAACTAACCCTTACCACAACAAACTAAACCCAATCACTTTTAAATTACAAAAAAATGCTACTAACCATAGCAAACTATGCCAAATTCACATAAATTACTTCGGCTATCAAAAATCACCCCCAACTACACTTTACAGCAACGAACTAAGCCCAATCACTTTAAAATTACAAAAAAATGCTTAAAATCATAAAAAACTATACCAGGATTACCTAAATTACTTCGGCTACCGTAAATCACCCCCAACTATCCCTTACCACAACAAACCAAACCATATCATCTTAAAATTACAAAAAAGGTGTACAAATTATAACAAACTATGCCAGACTCACCTAAATTACTTCGGGTACTCTAAATCATCACCAACTAACCCTTACCACAACAAACTAAACCCAATCACTTTTAAATTACAAAAAAATGCTACTAACCATAGCAAATTATGCCAAACTCACCTAAATTACTTCGGCTACCATAAATCATCTCCAACTAACCCTTACCACAACAAACTAAACCGAATCACTTTTAAATTACAAAAAAATGCTACTAACCATAGCGAACTATATCAAACTCACCTAAATTACTTCGGCTATCAAAAATCACCCCCAACTACATTTTACAGCAACAAACTAAGCCCAATCACTCTAAAATTACAAAAAAATTCTAAAAATCATAACAAACTATACCAGAATCACCTAAATTACTTCGGCTACCGTAAATTACCCCCAACTATCCCTTACCACAACAAACCAAACCATATCATCTTAAAATTACAAAAAAAGGTGTACAAATCATAACAAACTATGCCAGACTCACCTAAATTACTTCGGCTACTCTAAATCATCACCAACTAACCCTTACCACAAAAGACTAAACCCAATCACTTTTAAATTACAAAAAAATGCTACTAACCATAGCAAACTATGCCAAACTCACCTAAATTACTTCGGCTACCATAAATCATCACCAACTAACCCTTACCACAACAAACTAATCACTTTTAAATTACAAAAAAATGCTACTAACCATAGCAAACTATGCCAAACTCACCTAAATTACTTCGGCTATCAAAAATCACCCCCAACTACACTTTACAGCAACAAACTAAACCCAATCACTTTAAAATTACAAAAAAAAGCTAAAAATCATAACAAACTATACCAGAATCACCTAAATTACTTCGGCTACCGTATATCACAACCAACTATCCCTTACCACAACAAACCAAACCATATCATCTTAAAATTACAAAATAAGGTGTACAAATCATAACAAACAATGCCAGACTCACCTAAATTACTTCGGCTACTCTAAATCATCACCAACTAATCTATATATATAAAGCGAAGTGTCCTCACTGACACACTCATCTACACATCTACACATTCACTGATTCACCGACAACCCACAGCCCAAACCGTGAGGGCTGGCGACTTGAAATTTTAGACACGGGTGTATCATGTGCCGAAACTGAACACTAAAAAGGGATTTTGCGAAATTCGGCCCGGTTCCTTTGTAATTCAATAAAAACCGGCTAAAATAAACAAAAAATGATCCGATCGCGGAGACCGTGTTTATGTTAGAAGCACCTATCTAGCCAAAACAACTTCGACGGCGGGCGACCGGTTTACATTAAAAGCACTTATTTAACCTAAACAATTTCATCGTCGAGTTTCTGCTTTCGTGATCATACTTTTGCCGTACCTAGCGAGGCCGCCGATATTTCAATTATAATTTTGATTTCAATTATAATGTCGATCCGTGACTCAATTAAAAATTACCAAATCACTCCAAATTTAATCCGTCAACATTAAACATCCTCAAATATCTCTTACCCCTGCAAACTTTACCAAATCAACCCCAAAAAATTCCCGAACTAAGCCAAACTGACATAAATTAGATCCGTTATCTTAAATCATCCCTTACCACCCTTTAGCAACCCCAAGTAACTCCAATCACTTTAAAATAAAACAAAATGACACAAATCATAGCAAACTATCCCTAACTCACCTAAATTACTTCGGCTACCATAAATCACCCCCAACTACCCCTTATCACCCCAAACTCAGCCCAATCACTTTAAAATTACAAAAAATTTTACAAGCAATATCAAACTATGCCAAACTCATCTAAATTACTTCGGCTTCCATTAATCACCCCCAACTACCCCTTACCTACACAAAATAGGCTCAATCACCTTAAAATTACAAAAAAATTCTACAAACCGTAGCAAACTGTGCCAAACTCCCCTAAATTACTTCGGCTACCATAAATCACCCCCAACTACCTCTTACAACCCCAAAATAAGCCCAATCACTTTAAAATTACAAAAAATTCTACAAACCATACCAAACTATGCCAAACTCACTTAAATTACTTCGGCTATCATAAATCACATCCAACTACCCCTTGCCACCCCTAACTCATCCCAATCACTTTAAAATTACAAAAAATGCTACAAATCATAGCAAACTATGCCAAACTCACTTAAATTACTGCGGCTACCATAAATCACCCCCAACTACCCCTTACCAACCACAAACTAAACCCAATCACTTTAAAATTACAAAAAAATGCTACAAACCATAGCAAACTATGCCTAGCTCACCTAAATTACTTCGGCTACCATAAATCACCCCCAACTACCCCTTACCACCCCAAACTCAGCCCAATCACTTTAAAATTACAAAAAATGTTACAAGCAATATCAAACTATGCCAAACTCATCAAAATTACTTCGGCTTCCATTAATCACCCCCAACTACCCCTTACCACCCCAAAATAGGCTCAATCACCTTAAAATTACAAAAAAATTCTACAAACCGTAGCAAACTGTGCCAAACTCCCCTAAATTACTTCGGCTACCATAAATCACCCCCAACTACCCCTTACAACCCCAAAATAAGCCCAATCACTTTAAAATTACAAAAAATTCTACAAACCATACCAAACTATGCCAAACTCACTTAAATTACTTCGGCTATCATAAATCACCCCCAACTACCCCTTGCCACCCCTAACTCATCCCAATCACTTTAAAATTACAAAAAATGCTACAAATCATAGCAAACTATGCCAAACTCACTTAAATTACTGCGGCTACCATAAATCACCCCCAACTACCCCTTACCAACCACAAACTAAACCCAATCACTTTAAAATTACAAAAAAATGCCACAAACCATAGCAAACTATGCCTAACTCACCTAAATTACTTCGGCTAACATAAATCACCCCCAACAACCCCTTACTACCCCAAAATAAGCCCAATCACTTTAAAATTACAAAAAAATGCTACAAACCATAGCAAACTATGCCTAACTCACCTAAATTACTTCGGCTACCATAAATCAACCCCCAACAACCCCTTACCGCCCCAAAATAAGCCCAATCACTTTAAAATTACAAAAAATGCTACAAACCATAGCAAACTATGCCTAACTCACCTAAATTACTTCGGCTAACATAAATCACCCCCAACTACCCCTTACTACCCCAAAATAAGCCCAATCACTTTAAAATTATAAAAAATGCTACAAACCATAGCAAACTATGCCAAACTCACTTAAATTAATTCGGCTATCATAAATCACCCCCAACTACCCCCTTACCGCCCCTAACTCATCCCAATCACTTTAAAATTACAAAAAATGCTACAAACCATAGTAAACTATGCCTAACTCACCTAAATTACTTCGGCTAACATAAATCACACCCAACTACTTCTTACTACCCCAAAATAAGCCCAATTACTTTAAAATTATAAAAAATGCTACAAACCATAGCAAGCTATGCCAAACTCCCCTAAATTACTTCGGCTACCATAAATCACCCCGAACTACCCCTTACAACCCCAAAATAAACCCAATCACTTTAAAATTACAAAATATTCAACAAATCATAGCAAACTATGCCTAACTCACCTAAATTACTTCGGCTACCATAAATCACCCCCAACTACCCCTTACCACCACAAAATAAGCCCAATCACTTTAAAATTACAAAAAATGCTACAAACCATAGCAAACTATGCCAAACTCACTTAAATTACTTTGGCTTCTATAAATTACCCCCAACTACCCCTTACCACCCCAAAATAGGCTCAATCACTTTAAAATTACAAAAAAATTCTACAAACCGTAGCAAACTATGCCAAACTCCCCTAAATTACTTCGGCTACCATAAATCACCCCAAACTACCCCTTACAACCCCAAAATAAGCCCAATCACATTAAAATTACAAAATATTTAACAAATCATAGCAAACTATGCCTAACTCACCTAAATTACTTCGGCTACCATAAATCACCACCAACTACCCCTTACCACCCCAAAATAAACCCAATCACTTTAAAATTACAAAAAATGCTTCAAACCATAGCAAACTATGCCTAACTCACCTAAATTACTTCGGCTACCATAAATCACCCCCAACTACCCCTTACCACCCCAAAATAAGCGCAATCACTTTAAAATTACGAAAAATGCTACAAGCCATAGCAAACTATCTCAAACTCACCTGAATTACTTCGGCTACCATAAATCACCCCCAACTACCCCTTACCGCCCCAAACTAAGCCCAATCACTTTAAAATTACAAAAATGCTACAAACCATAGCAAACTATTCCAAACTCACCTAAATTACTTCGGCTACCATAAATCACCCCCAGCTACCCCTTACCGCCCCAAAATTAACCTAATCACTTTAAAATTACAAAAATGCTACAAAACATAGCAAGCTATGCCAAACTCTCTTAAATTACTTCGGCTACCATAAATAAATAATCGTTTTCAATCAAAATCTTCTATTTGGTTGTGTTATTTATAAATGCCTTATCGTATTAAATCATAAAATATTAATAAATATCTGCACATAAAATATATTGTTCCGACTAATAGTCGTTATTCTGAATATTAAATATGCTGATACCTATTTTGATTCTCTTCCACCTTCCAATAAATATTTGTTTCAGTTGAGATGCAAACATAAACTTATTTCTGATTTGCAACACGCTGACGGGGCAAGCCCTACATTTTCAACATGCGTGCATTTGTATAAACAGCTCTATGGTTTTTAATTTTAAAGAGGTATAAAGGCGGTGTAAGCGCTAGAGTTTCGTAAAAATATCTGAAAAATTCGAAATTCTGCAATTGAATTAGAACTATCTTTGTGTTCGATAGTAAATTTATACTTGGAGTGGCACTGCCAACCCTGCCACCCCTGACGAGGCACCTGCTGACTACTCTCCTTCCAGGGAAGCTTTATAAATCAACGTCAAAATAATTTAGGGCGCCTGAATGTGAAAATATCACTGTGTAATAAGTTCAGACTGACATGGAACACTTGAAATTTCGATATTTGTTTGTAATTCGTCACAGGTCCATGAAGGAATGCATGTTAATGTAAACAAGTGTTAGTTTGTCGGAGAGACCGAATAAGATTTTTAACATTCCTGTCAAAATATTTATTTACTTTAGAATGTTAATTTCTTAAATTGATTTTGTGAAAATTATGACGGGCCATACGAGTACACCTGTGCGAGTATTATTTGGTACATACAAATTAATCTCTTTTGTTATCCAAATTGTTTTTATACGCACTAGGCACGTGCACCTCATATAATTGTGAAAATTGCTGCTTCAGCGTCTGGATCGCTGGTACTCAACGTCGCCAAGGTCGAGGCGACGCATCGGTATTCAAAGTTCTATCGCTATTAAATAAATTATTTTAATATAATATTCCCGATTTGTTCTTGCCGTTAACCAAAACTCTCCCGAATCGATTTTCGAAAAATTTCCAGCGTCGGACCGGACTTCACTTATTTTCGTACGCTAATTTTTACGTTCAGTTAATGATAGTGGTGTATTTGTTCTTCACCAAACCTGCTCCGGCCGAAATCCGAAATTTTCACTGACATCATACGCTTAAGTATTGTATGCTTATACACGATTTATTTACACTATTTATTTTACGTACATTGCGTTCATTATTGTTCTGCATTATTTATAACTAAGATGGAGCAGTTTGAAAATCTAATAGTAAGCGGAGAACTAATACCACCACGTATAATTCCCGTGAAAAGTGATGGAAATAGTCTTTCTTACTATCTTTCCTATTGCATTTTTAATACAGGAAATAGAGCTCAAGAGCGAAGAATAACTTCGACTTTTTTTATACATAATTCCTAAATACTTCGTTTTTATGGTGTAAAATTTTGTATTTATATATTTCAACATTGTCTTTAACGTTGTCAGAGAACTAAATGGGAATAATTTGGAATAATTTAGCTTCTATGTCAACTCTCCTTCTCTTGAAACTTTTGAAAACAACGACAAAATTCTTTAGGGCGTCTGGATTTGAAAATATAACTCTGTGTAATAAGTTTAGACTGACTAGAGTGAAAAGAAAGGAGCTTGCATCCAGAAACGAAATTAAATGAAACACTTGAAGTTGAAATATTTGTTTGTAATTCGTCACAAGTCCATGAGGGAATGCGTGTTAATGTAAACAAATGTGAGTTTATTGGAGAGGCCGAATAAGATTTTTACATTATTGAAGCAGCTGGAGCCTGCCACGTCAAGGGCAAGGTCACAAACGTGAAAAGGCGATGCTCGATTTAGTTTGATGCAGAATGTATGCATAAATATATATGCAGAAATTCGCACATACCAAGCGTTGGATAAGCCTTTCTTATCGTTTCTTAGAATTCGAGAATTGCTGGTTCAGCGTGTGGAGCAGTACTCGATCGCGGTGTTTAATTTTAACACAACTACAATTGTGAAAATTGCTGCTCCAGCGTCGGAAACTGTTCGCAAAGTCGCCAAATTCGATGAGGCGACGCATCAGTGTTCGAAGGTCTACCGCTATCAAATAAAGTATTTTAATTTAACATTTGATCCTCGCGTTAACCAAATCTGCCCCCAATCAATTTTCGAAAAATTATCAGCATCGGACCGGACTCCACTTATATTTGTACGCTAATTTTTACGTTTAGTTAATGATAGTGGTGTATTTGTTTTTCACCAAATTTGCCCCGAAATTTTCACCGTTGTATGTACCAGATATCACTGACATTCATACCAGTGGCGGTATGCGCTAAATTTTCGTGAAAATATCTGAAAAATTCATAATTCTGCAACTGAATTACAGAACTAATTTTGTGTTTGTCAGAGAATAAACGAAAATCTTAGTAATTTAACTGTTTAATAACAAAAATAATATAATAATCAGAGTAACAGAGGAACGCGTCTGTATCGTTCGGAGTCAAAAAGTATAATGCCCTCTTAAATCCATATTTAGGCTGGTATTGTTGATATTTAGGTCATATACATGTCGCCATCACTTATGTTCGAATCCCACCGTGACGACGTATTTAGTGCAGGCACCCTAACTATTCATAAATCCTATTTAGGGCATGGATCACGGTCAGAAACCGTTTTACACGCTGACATGTTCGATAGTAAATTTATACTTGGAGTGGCACTGCCAAACCTGCCACCCCTGACGAGCCCCACTGCTGACTACTTTCCTTCCAGAAAAATTTTTGAAATCAGCGGCAAAATAAATTTAGGGCATTTGGATGTGAAAATATCACTATGTAATAAGTTCAGACTGACAAGAGTGAAAAAAACCGCTTGCATCCAGAAACGAAATCAAATGGAACACTTGAACACAATTTAGATATTTGTTTGTAATTCGTCACAGGTCCATGAAGGCATGCATGTTAATGTAAACAAGTGTTAGTTTGTCGGAGATGCCGAATAAGATTTTTACACCCACCACATTCCCGTCAAAATATTTATTTACTTTAGTATGTTAATTCATTTTGTGCAAATTATGACGGGCCAGTCGAGTACACCTGCGCGAGTATTATTTGGTAATCCAAATTCTTTTAATACGCACTAGGCACGTGCACCTAATATAATTGTTAAAATTGCTGCTTCAGTGTCTGGAACGCTGGTACTCAACGTCGCCAAGGTCGAGGCGACGCATCAGTATTCGAAGTTCTATCGCTATTAAATTAATTTTTTTAATATAATATTCCCGATTTGTTCTTGACGTTAAGTAAATATCTCCCCAATCGATTTTAGAAAAATTACCATCGTCGTACCGGACTCCACTTATATACCGTACGCTAATTTTTACGTTCATTTAATGATAGTGGTGTATTTGATCTTCACCAAACCTACTCCGGCCAAAATCCGAAATTTGCAGTTTAACCGGATTTCACTGACATCATAAGTAATGTGTGCTTATACACGATTTACACTATTTATTTTATGTACATTGTGTTCATTATTGTTCTGCATTATTTATAACTAAGATGGAGGAATAGTAAGCGGGGTACAAATACCACCACGTATAATTCCTCTGAAAAGTGATGGAAATAGTCTTTTTTACTATCTTTCCTATTGCATTTTATTACCGAAAATAGAGCTCAAAAGGTTCGCACTATAATTGTTCATTTTAAAATTACCAAATTTTCTGTATATTTTACCTGAATACGTTAAACACCCCTAAACATAATTCTTTTAATACGCACTAGGCACGTGCACCTAATATAATTGTTAAAATTGCTGCTTCAGCGTCTGGAACGCTGGTACTCAACGTCGCCAAGGTCGAGGCGACGCATCAGTATTCGAAGTTCTATCGCTATTAAATTAATTTTTTTAATATAATATTCCCGATTTGTTCTTGACGTTAAGTAAATATCTCCCCAATCGATTTTCGAAAAATTACCATCGTCGTACCGGTCTCCACTTATATACCGTACGCTAATTTTTACGTTCTTTTAATGATAGTGGTGTATTTGATCTTCACCAAACCTGCTCCGGCCAAAATCCGAAATTTGCAGTTTTACCGGATTTCACTGACATCATAAGTAATGTGTGCTTATACACGATTTACACTATTTATTTTATGTACATTGTGTTCATTATTGTTCTGCATTATTTATAACTAAGATGGAGGAATAGTAAGCGGGGTACAAATACCACCACGTATAATTCCTCTGAAAAGTGATGGAAATAGTCTTTTTTACTATCTTTCCTATTGCATTTTATTACCGAAAATAGAGCTCAAGAGGTTCGCACTATAATTGTTCATTTTTAAATTACCAAATTTTCTGTATATTTTACCTGAATACGTTAAACACCCCTAAACATAATGTACCACTCCAAACTACTCTCAAAAATCATACACTTGCCATTCCAAACTACCCCACATCAACCTAAAATGTAAAAAATTACGAATTACAAGCAAACTACGCCAAACTCGCATAAATTACTTCGACTTCCGCTATATCACCCCAACCACTTCTTACCAAGCCAAACTAAACCCAATCGCATTAAAATTACCAAAAGTTTCGTTTAATCCGCCAAAGCTAAACCCCGCCAACCATCAATAACCATTCAAAACAATCCCCAAAAAAAACCTTATCATCCGAAACTACACCAAATACATCGTTTTTATGGTGTGAAATTATGTATTTATATATTTCAACATTCTTCGACGACATTCTTTAACGTTGTTAGAGAACTAAATGGGAATAATTTGGAATAGTTCAGCTTCTCTGTCAACTCTCCTTCTCTTGAAGAGTGAAAAAGAGTGAAAAAAAAGGAGCTTGCACCCAGAAACGAAATTATCGTAATTTTCCAAATCATATTGAAGTACCCGGTCCTGGCAATGCAAGTTAATTTCAGCAAATTTATTTATTTTGTGATTGGAAAAGTAGAGCATTCCTGTTTAATTGTATTATAATGTCGATTAGTCTACATCACAAATACACCACTTTTGTCAACACTGCGTTTATTTAATCTACGTCCGGGCAACGCCGGGTACATTCAGCTAGTCCTTACTACAACAAACTAAACCCAATCACTTTTAAATTACAAAAAAATGCTACTAACCATAGCAAATTATGCCAAACTCACCTAAATTACTTCGGCTACCATAAATAATCTCCAACTAACCCTTACCACAACAAACTAAACCGAATCACTTTTAAATTACAAAAAAATGCTACTAACCATAGCAAACTATATCAAACTCATCTAAATTACTTCGGCTATCAAAAATCACCCCCAACTACACTTTACAGCAACAAACTAGGCCCAATCACTTTAAAATTACAAAAAAATGCGAAAAATCATAACAAGCTATATCAGAATCACCTAAATTACTTCGGCTACCGTAAATCACCCCCAACTATCCCTTACCACAACAAACCAAACCATATCATCTTTAAATTACAAAAAAAGGTGTACAAATCATAACAAACTCTGCCAGACTCACCTAAATTACTTCGGCTACTCTAAATCATCACTAACTAACCCTTACCACAACAAACTAAACCCAATCACTTTTAAATTACAAAAAAATGCTACTAACCATAGCAAACGATGCCAAACTCACCTAAATTACTTCGGCTATCAAAAATCACCCCCAACTACACTTTACAGCAACAAACTAAGCCCAATCACTTTAAAATTTCAAAAAAATGCTAAAAATCATAACAAACTATACCAAAATCACCTAAATTACTTCGTCTACCGTAAATCACCCCCAACTATCCCTTACCACAACAAACCAAACCATATCATCTTAAAATTACAAAAAAAGGTGTACAAATCATAACAAACTATGCCAGACTCACCTAAATTACCTCGGCTACTCTAAATCATCTCCAACTAACCCTTACCACAACAAACTAAACCCAATCACTTTTAAATTACAAAAAAATGCTACTAACCATAGCAAACTATGCCAAACTCACCTAAATTACTTCGGCTATCAAAAATTACCCCCAACTACACTTTACAGCAACAAACTAAGCCTAATCACTTTAAAATTACAAAAAAATGCTAAAAATCATAACAAACTATACCAGAATCACCTAAATTACTTCGGCTACCGTAAATCACCCCCAACTATTCCTTACCACAACAAACCAAACCATATCATCTTAAAATTACAAAAAAAAGTGTACAAATCATAACAAACTATGCCAGACTCACCTAAATTACTTCGGCTACTCTAAATCATCACCAACTAACCCTTACCACAACAAACTAAACCCAATCACTTTTAAATAACAAAAAAATGCTACTAACCATAGCAAACTATGCCAAACTCACATAAATTACTTCGGCTATCAAAAATCACCCCCAACTACACTTTACAGCAACAAACTAAGCCCAATCACTTTAAAATTACAAAAAAATGCTAAAAATCATAAAAAACTATACCAGGATCACCTAAATTATTTCGGCTACCGTAAATCACCCCCAACTATCCCTTACCACAACAAACCAAACCATATCATCTTAAAATTACAAAAAAGTTGTACAAATTATAACAAACTATGCCAGACTCACCTAAATTACTTCGGCTACTCTAAATCATCACCAACTAACCCTTACCACAACAAACTAAACCCAATCACTTTTAAATTACAAAAAAATGCTACTAACCATAGCAAACTATGCCAAACTCACCTAAATTACTTCGGCTACCATAAATCATCACCAACTAACCCTTACCACAACAAACTAATCACTTTTAAATTACAAAAAAATGCTACTAACCATAGCAAACTATGCCAAACTCACCTAAATTACTTCGGCTATCAAAAATCACCCCCAACTACACTTTACAGCAACAAACTAAGCCCAATCTCTTTAAAATTACAAAAAAATGCTAAAAATCGTAACAAACTATACCAGAAACACCTAAGTTACTTCGGCTACCGTAAATCACCCCCAACTATCCCTTACCACAACAAACCAAACCATATCATCTTAAAATTACAAAAAAAGGTGTACAAATCATAACAAAATATGCCAGACTCACCTAAATTACTTCGGCTACACTAAATCATCACCAACTAACCCTTACCACAACAAACTAAACCCAATCACTTTTAAATTACAAAAAAATGCTACTAACCATAGCAAACTACGCCAAACTCACCTAATTTACTTCGGCTACCATAAATCATCACCAACTAACCCTTACCACAACAAACTAAACCCAATCACTTTTAAATTACAAAAAAATGCTACTAACCATAGCAAACTATGCCAAACTCACCTAAATTACTTCGGCTATCAAAAATCACCCCCAACTACACTTTACAGCAACAAACTAAGCCTAATCACTTTAAAATTACAAAAAAATGTAAAAATCATAACAAACTATACCAGAATCACCTAAATTACTTCGGCTACCGTAAATCACCCCCAACTATTCCTTACCACAACAAACCAAACCATATCATCTTAAAATTACAAAAAAAGGTGTACAAATCATAACAAACTATGCCAGACTCACCTAAATTACTTCGGCTACTCTAAATCATCACCAACTAACCCTTACCACAACAAACTAAACCCAATCACTTTTAAATTACAAAAAAAATGCTACTAACCATAGCAAACTATGCCAAACTCACATAAATTACTTCGGCTATCAAAAATCACCCCCAACTACACTTTACAGCAACAAACTAAGCCCAATCACTTTAAAATTACAAAAAAATGCTAAAAATCATAAAAAACTATACCAGGATCACCCAAATTACTTCGGCTACCGTAAATCACCCCCAACTATCCCTTACCACAACAAACCAAACCATATCATCTTAAAATTACAAAAAAGGTGTACAAATTATAACAAACTATGCCAGACTCACCTAAATTACTTCGGCTACTCTAAATCATCACCAACTAACCCTTACCACAACAAACTAAACCCAATCACTTTTAAATTACAAAAAAATGCTACTAACCATAGCAAACTATGCCAAACTCACCTAAATTACTTCGGCTACCATAAATCATCACCAACTAACCCTTACCACAACAAACTAATCACTTTTAAATTACAAAAAAATGCTACTAACCATAGCAAACTATGCCAAACTCACCTAAATTACTTCGGCTATCAAAAATCACCCCCAACTACACTTTACAGCAACAAACTAAGCCCAATCTCTTTAAAATTACAAAAAAATGCTAAAAATCATAAAAAACTATACCAGGATCACCTAAATTACTTCGGCTACCGTAAATCACCCCCAACTATCCCTTACCACAACAAACCAAACCATATCATCTTATAATTACAAAAAAGGTGTACAAATTATAACAAACTATGCCAGACTCACCTAAATTACTTCGGCTACTCTAAATCATCCCAACTAATCCTTACCACAACAAACTATACCCAATCACTTTTAAATTACAAAAAAATGCTACTAACCATAGCAAACAATGCTAAATTCACCTAAATTACTTCGGCTATCAAAAATCACACTTTACAGCAACAAACTAAGCCCAATCACTTTAAAATTACAAAAAATGCTAAAAATCATAACAAACTATACCAGAATGACCTAAATTACTTCGGCTACCGTAAATCACCCCAAACTATCTCTTACCACAAAAAACCAAACCATATCATCTTAAAATTACAAAAAAAGGTGTACAAATCATAACAAACTATGCCAGACTCACCTAAATTACTTCGGCTACTCTAAATCATCACCAACTAACCCCTACCACAACAAACTAAACCCAATCACTTTTAAATTACAAAAAAATGCTACTAATCATAGCAAACTATGCCAAACTCACCTAAATAACTTCGGCTACCATAAATCATCACCAACTAACCCTTACCACAACAAACTAAACTCAATCACTTTTAAATTACAAAAAAATGCTACTAATCATAGCAAACTATGCCAAACTCACCTAAATAACTTCGGCTACCATAAATCATCTCCAACTAACCCTTACCACAACAAACTAAACCGAATCACTTTTAAATTACAAAAAAATGCTACTAACCATAGCAAACTATGCCAAACTCACCTAAATTACTTCGGCTATCAAAAATCACCCCCAACTACACTTTACAGCAACAAACTAAGCCCAATCTCTTTAAAATTACAAAAAAATACTAAAAATCATAACAAATTATACCAGAAACACCTAAATTACTTCGGCTACCGTAAATCACCCCCAACTATTCCTTACCACAACAAACCAAACCATATCATCTTAAAATTACAAAAAAAGGTGTACAAATCATAACAAACTATGCCAGACTCACCTAAATTACTTCGGCTACTCTAAATCATCACCAACTAACCCTTACCACAACAAACTAAACCCAATCACTTTTAAATTACAAAAAAATGCTACTAACCATCGCAAACTATGCCAAACTCACCTAAATTACTTCGGCTACCATAAATCATCACCAACTAACCCTTACCACAACAAACTAATCACTTTTAAATTACAAAAAAATGCTACTAACCATAGCAAACTATGCCAAACTCACCTAAATTACTTCGGCTATCAAAAATCACCCCCAACTACACTTTACAGCAACAAACTAAGCCCAATCTCTTTAAAATTACAAAAAAATGCTAAAAATCATAACAAACTATACCAGAAACACCTAAATTACTTGGGCTACCGTAAATCACCCCCAACTATCCCTTACCACAACAAACCAAACCATATCATCTTAAAATTACAAAAAAAGGTGTACAAATCATAACAAACTATGCCAGACTCACCTAAATTACTTCGGCTACTCTAAATCATCACCAACTAACCCTTACCACAACAAACTAAACCCAATCACCTTTAAATTACAAAAAAATGCTACTAACCATAGCAAACTATGCCAAACTCACCTAAATTACTTCGGCTACCATAAATCATCACCAACTAACCCTTACCACAACAAACTAATCACTTTTAAATTACAAAAAAATGCTACTAACCATAGCAAACTATGCCAAACTCACCTAAATTACTTCGGCTATCAAAAATCACCCCCAACTACACTTTACAGCAACAAACTAAGCCCAATCTCTTTAAAATTACAAAAAAATGCTAAAAATCATAACAAACTATACCAGAAACACCTAAATTACTTGGGCTACCGTAAATCACCCCCAACTATCCCTTACCACAACAAACCAAACCATATCATCTTAAAATTACAAAAAAAGGTGTACAAATCATAACAAAATATGCCAGACTCACCTAAATTACTTCGGCTACTCTAAATCATCACCAACTAACCCTTACCACAACAAACTAAACCCAATCACTTTTAAATTACAAAAAAATGCTACTAACCATAGCAAACTATGCCAAACTCACCTAATTTACTTCGGCTACCATAAATCATCACCAACTAACCCTTACCACAACAAACTAAACCCAATCACTTTTAAATTACAAAAAAATGCTACTAACCATAGCAAACTATGCCAAACTTACCTAAATTACTTCGGCTATCAAAAATCACCCCCAACTACACTTTACAGCAACAAACTAAGCCCAATCACTTTAAAATTACAAAAAAATGCTAAAAATCACAACAAACTATACCAGAATCACCTAAATTATTTCGGCTACCGTAAATCACCCCCAACTATTCCTTACCACAACAAACCAAACCATATCATCTTAAAATTACAAAAAAAGGTGTACAAATCATAACAAACTATGCCAAACTCACCTAATTTACTTCGGCTATCATAAATCATCACCAACTAACCCTTACCACAACAAACTAAACCCAATTACTTTTAAATTACAAAAAAATGCTACTAACCATAGCAAACTATGCCAAACTCACCTAAATTACTTCGGCTATCAAAAATCACCCCCAACTACACTTTACAGCAACAAACTAAGCCCAATCACTTTAAAATTACAAAAAAATGCTAAAAATCATAACAAACTATACCAGAATCACCTAAATTACTTCGGCTACTGTAAATCACCCCCAACTATTCCTTATCACAACAAACCAAACCATATCATCTTAAAATTACAAAAAAAGGTGTACAAATCATAACAAACTATGCCAAACTCACCTAATTTACTTCGGCTAACATAAATCATCACCAACTAACCCTTACCACAACAAACTAAACCCAATTACTTTTAAATTACAAAAAAATGCTACTAACCATAGCAAACTATGCCAAACTCACCTAAATTACTTCGGCTATCAAAAATCACCCCCAACTACACTTTACAGCAACAAACTAAGCCCAATCACTTTAAAATTACAAAAAAATGCTAAAAATCATAACAAACTATACCAGAATAACCTAAATTACTTCGGCTACCGTAAATCACCCCCAACTATTCCTTACCACAACAAACAAAACCATATCATCTTAAAATTACAAAAAAAGGTGTACAAATCATAACAAATTATGCCAGACTCACCTAAATTACTTCGGCTACTCTAAATCATCCCAACTAATCCTTACCACAACAAACTAAACCCAATCACTTTTAAATTACAAAAAAATGCTTCTAACCATAGCAAACTATGCCAAACTCACCTAAATTACTTCGGCTATCAAAAATCACCCTCAACTACACTTTACAGCAACAAACTAAGCCCAATCACTTTAAAATTACAAAAAATGCTAAAAATCATATCAAACTATACCAGAATGACCTAAATTACTTCGGCTACCGTAAATCACCCCAAACTATCCCTTACCACAACAAACCAAACCATATCATCTTAAAAATACAAAAAAAGGTGTACAAATCATAACAAACTATGCCAGACTCACCTAAATTACTTCGGCTACTCTAAATCATCACCAACTAACCCTTACCACAACAAACTAAACCCAATCACTTTTAAATTACAAAAAAATGCTACTAACCATAGCAAACTATGCCAAACTCACCTAAATAACTTCGGCTACCATAAATCATCACCAACTAACCCTTACCACAACAAACTAAACGCAATCACTTTTAAATTACAAAAAAATGCTACTAACCATAGCAAACTATGCCAAACTCACCTAAATTACTTCGGCTATCAAAAATCACCCCCAACTACATTTTACAGCAACAAACTAAGCCCAATCACTCTAAAATTACAAAAAAATTCTAAAAATCATAACAAACTATACCAGAATTACCTAAATTACTTCGGCTACCGTAAATTACCCCCAACTATCCCTTACCACAACAAACCAAACCATATCATCTTAAAATTACAAAAAAGGTGTACAAATCATAACAAACTATGCCAGACTCACCTAAATTACTTCGGCTACTCTAAATCATCACCAACTAATCCTTACTACAACAAACTAAACTCAATCACTTTTAAATTACAAAAAAATGCTACTAACCATAGCAAACTATGCCAAACTCACCTAAATTACTTCGGCTATCAAAAATTACCCCCAGCTACACTTTACAACAACAAACTAAACCCAATCACTTTAAAATTACAAAAAAATGCTAAAAATCATAACAAACTATATCAGAATCACCTAAATTACTTTGGCTACCCTAAATCACCCCCAACTATCCCTTACCACAACAAACCAAACCATATCATCTTTAAATTACAAAAAAAGGTGTACAAATCATAACAAACTCTGCCAGACTCACCTAAATTACTTCGGCTACTCTAAATCATCACTAACTAACCCTTACCACAACAAACTAAACCCAATCACTTTTAAATTACAAAAAAATGCTACTAACCATAGCAAACGATGCCAAACTCACCTAAATTACTTCGGCTATCAAAAATCACCCCCAACTACACTTTACAGCAACAAACTAAGCCCAATCACTCTAAAATTACAAAAGAATGCTAAAAATCATAACAAACTATACCAAAATCACCTAAATTACTTCGGCTACCGTAAATCACCCCCAACTATCCCTTACCACAACAAACCAAACCATATCATCATAAAATTACAAAAAAAGGTGTACAAATCATAACAAACTATGCCAGACTCACCTAAATTACCTCGGCTACTCTAAATCATCTCCAACTCACCCTTACCACAACAAACTAAACCCAATCACTTTTAAATTACAAAAAAATTCTACTAACCATAGCAAACTATGCCAAACTCACCTAAATTACTTCGGCTACCATAAATCATCACCAACTAACCCATACCACAACAAACTAAACCCAGTCACTTTTAAATTACAAAAAAATGCTACTAACCATAGCAAACTATGCCAAACTCACCTAAATTACTTCGGCTATCAAAAATGACCCCCAACTACACTTTACAGCAACAAACTAAGCCCAATCACTTTAAAATTAAAAAAAAATGCTAAAAATCATAACAAACTATACCAGAATCACCTAAATTACTTCGGCTACCGTAAATCACCCCCAACTATCCCTTACCACAACAAACTAAACCATATCATCTTAAAATTACAAGAAAAGGTGTACAAATCATAACAAACTATGCCAGACTCACCTAAATTACTTCGGCTACTCTAAATCATCACCAACTAACCCTTACCACAACAAACTAAACCCCATCACTTTTAAATTACAAAAAAATGCTACTAACCATAGCAAACTATGCCAAACTCACCTAAATTACTTCGGCTATCAAAAATCACCCCCAGCTACACTTTACAGCAACAAACTAAACCCAATCACTTTAAAATTACAAAAAAATGCTAAAAATCATAACAAACTATACCAGAATCATTTAAATTACTTCGGCTACCGTAAATCACCCCCAAATATCCCTTACCACAACAAACCAAACCATATCATCTTAAAATTACAAAAAAAGGTGTACAAATCATAACAAACTATGCCAGACTCACCTAAATTACTTCGGCTACTCTAAATCATCACCAACTAACCTTTACCACAACAAACTAAACCCAATCACTTTTAAATTACAAAAAAATGCTACTAACCATAGCAAACTATGCCGAACTCACCTAAATTACTTCGGCTACCATAAATCATCACCAACTAACCCTTACCACAACAAACTAATCACTTTTAAATTACAAAAAATGCTACTAACCATAGCACACTATGCCAAACTCACCTAAATTACTTCGGCTATCAAAAATCACCCCCAACTACACTTTACAGCAACAATCTAAGCCCAATCTCTTTAAAATTACAAAAAAATGCTAAAAATCATAACAAACTATACCAGAAAGACCTAAATTACTTCGGCTACCGTAAATCACCCCCAACTATCCCTTACCACAACAAACCAAACCATATCATCTTAAAATTACAAAAAAAGGTGTACAAATCATAACAAAATATGCCAGACTCACCTAAATTACTTCGGCTACTCTAAATCATCACCAACTAACCCTTACCACAACAAACTAAACCCAATCACTTTTAAATTACAAAAAAATGCTACTAACCATAGCAAACTATGCCAAACTCACCTAATTTACTTCGGCTACCATAAATCATCACCAACTAACCCTTACCACAACAAACTAAACCCAATCACTTTTAAATTACAAAAAAATGCTACTAACCATAGCAAACTATGCCAAACTCACATAAATTACTTCGGCTATCAAAAATCACCCCCAACTACACTTTACAGCAATAAACTAAGCCCTATGACTTCAAAATTACAAAAATATACTAAAAATCATAACAAACTATACCAGAATCACCTAAATTACTTCGGCTACCGTAAATCACCCCCAACTATCCCTTACTATAACAAACCAAACCATATCATCTTAAAATTACATAAAAAGGAGTACAAATCATAACAAACTATGCCAGACTCACCTAAATTACTTCGGCTACTCTAAATCATCACCAACTAACCCTTACCACAACAAACTAAACCCAATCAATTTTAAATTACAAAAAAATGCTACTAGCCATAGCAAACTATGCCAAACTCATCTAAATTACTTCGGCTACCATAAATCATCACCAACTAACCCTTACCACAACAAACTAAACCCAATCACATTTAAATTACAAAAAAATGCTACTAACCATAGCAAACTATGCCAAACTCACCTAAATTACTTCTTCTATCAAAAATCACCCCCAACTACACTTTACAGCAACAAACTAAACCCAATCACTTTAAAATTACAAAAAAATGTTAAAAATTATAACAAACTATACCAGACTCACCTAAATTACTTCGGCTACTCTAAATCATCACCAACTAACCCTTACCACAACAAACTAAACCCAATCAATTTTAAATTACAAAAAAATGCTACTAGCCATAGCAAACTATGCCAAACTCATCTAAATTACTTCGGCTACCATAAATCATCACCAACTAACCCTTACCACAACAAACTAAACCCAATCACATTTAAATTACAAAAAAATGCTACTAACCATAGCAAACTATGCCAAACTCACCTAAATTACTTCTTCTATCAAAAATCACCCCCAACTACACTTTACAGCAACAAACTAAACCCAATCACTTTAAAATTACAAAAAAATGTTAAAAATTATAACAAACTATACCAGAATCACCAAAATTACTTCGGCAACCGTAAATCACCCCCAACTATCCCTTACCACAACAAACCAAACCATATCATCTTAAAATTACAAAAAAAGGTGTACAAATCATAACAAACTATGCCAGACTCACCTAAATTACTTCGGCTACTTTAAATCATCACCAACTAACCTTTACCACAACAAACTAAACCCAATCACTTTTAAATTACAAAAAAATGCTACTAACCATAGCAAACTATGCCAAACTCACCTAAATTACTTCGGCTACCATAAATCATCACCAACTAACCCTTACCACAACAAACTAAACCCAATCACTTTTAAATTACAAAAAAATGCTGCTAACCATAGCAAACTATGCCAAACTCACCTAAATTACTTCGGCTACCATAAATCATCACCAACTAACCCTTACCACAACAAACTAAACTCAATCACTTTTAAATAACAAAAAAATGCTACTAACCATTTCAAACTATGCCAAACTCACCTAAATTACTTCGGCTATCAAAAATCACCTCCAATTACAATTTACAGCAACAAACTAAGCCCAATCACATTAAAATTACAAAAAAATGCTAAAAATCATAACAAACTATACCAGAATCACCTAAATTACTTCGGCTACCGTAAATCACCCCCAACTATCCCTTACCACAACAAACCAAACCATATCATCTTAAAATTACAAAAAAAGGTGTACAAATCATAACAAACTCTGCCAGACTCACCTAAATTACTTCGGCTACTCTAAATCATCACCAACTAACCCTTACCACAACAAGCTAAACCCAATCACATTTAAATTACAAAAAAATGCTACTAACCATAGCAAACTATGCCAAACTCACCTAAATTACTTCGGCTACCATAAATCATCACCAACTAACCCTTACTACAACAAACTAAACCCAATCACTTTTAAATTACAAAAAAATGCTACTAAACATAGCAAACTATGACAAACTCACCTAAATTACTTCGGCTATCAAAAATCACCCCCAACTACACTTTACAGCAACAAACTAAGCCCAATCGCTTTAAAATTACAAAAACATGCTAAAAATCATAACAAACTATACCAGAATCACCTAAATTACTTCGGCTACCGTAAATCACCCCCAACTATCCCTTACCACAACAAACCAAACCAAATCATCTTAAAATTACAAAAAAAGGTGTTCAAATCATAACAAACTATGCCAGACTCACCTAAATTACTTCGGCTATTCTAAATCATCACCAACTAACCCTTACCACAACAAACTAAACCCAATCACTTTTAAATTACAAAAAAATGCTACTAACCATAGCAAACTATGCCAAACTCACCTAAATTACTTCGGCTATCAAAAATCACCGCCAACTACACTTTACAGCAACAAACTAAGCCCAATCACTTTAAAATTACAAAAAAATGCTAAAAATCAAAACAAACTATACCAGAATCACCTAAATTACTTCGGCTACCGTAAATCACCCCCAACTATCCCTTGCCACAACAAACCAAACCATATCATCTTAAAATTACAAAAAAAGGTGTACAAATCATAACAAACTATGCCAGACTCACCTAAATTACTTCGGCTACTCTAAATCATCACCAACTAACCCTTACTACAACAAACTAAACCCAATCACTTTTAAATTACAAAAAAATGCTACTAACCATAGCAAACTATGCTAAACTCACCTAAATTACTTCGGCTACCATAAATCATTACCAACTAACCCTTACCACAACAAACTAAACCCAATCACTTTTAAATTACAAAAAAATGCTACTAACCATAGCAAACTATGCCAAACTAACCTAAATTATTTCGGCTATCAAAAATCACCCCCAACTACACTTTACAGAAACAAACTAAGCCCAATCACTTTAAAATTACAAAAAAAAATGCCAAAAATCATAACAAACTATACCAGAATCACCTAAATTACTTCGGCTACCGTAAATCACCCCCAACTATCCCTTACCACAACAAACCAAACCATATCATCTTAAAATTACAAAAAAAGGTGTACAAATCATAACAATCTATGCCAGACTCACCTAAATTACTTCGGCTACTCTAAATCATCACCAACTAACCCTTTCCACAACAAACTAAACCCAATCACTTTTAAATTACAAAAAAATGCTACTAACCATAGCAAACTATGCCAAACTTACCTAAATTACTTCGGCTATCAAAAATCACCCCCAACTACACTTTACAGCAACAAACTAAGCCCAATCACTTTAAAATTACAAAAAAATGCTAAAAATCAAAACAAACTATACCAGAATCACCTAAATTACTTCGGCTACCGTAAATCACCCCCAACTATCCCTTACTACAACAAACCAAACAATATCATCTTAACATTACAAAAAAAGGTGTACAAATCATAACAAACTATGCCTGACTCACCTAAATTACTTCGGCTACTCTAAATCATCACCAACTAACCCTTTCCACAACAAACTAAACCCAATCACTTTTAAATTACAAAAAAATGCTACTAACCATAGCAAACTATGCCAAACTCACCTAAATTACTTCGGCTATCAAAAATCACCCCCAACTACACTTTACAGCAACAAACTAAGCCCAATCACTTTAAAATTACAAAAAAATGCTAAAAATCAAAACAAACTATACCAGAATCACCTAAATTACTTCGGCTACCGTAATTCACCCCCAACTATCCCTTGCCACAACAAACCAAACCATATCATCTTAAAATTACAAAAAAAGGTGTACAAATCATAACAAACTATGCCAGACTCACCTAAATTACTTCGGCTACTCTAAATCATCACCAACTAACCCTTACCACAACAAACTAAACCCAATCACTTTTAAATTACAAAAAAATGCTACTAACCATAACAAACTATGCCAAACTCACCTAAATTACTTCGGCTATCGAAAATCACCCCCAACTACAATTTACAGCAACAAACTAAGCCCAATAACATTAAAATTACAAAAAAATGCTAAAAATCATAACAAACTATACCAGAATCACCTAAATTACTTCGGCTACCGTAAATCACCCCCAACTATCCCTTACCACAACAAACCAAACCATATCATCTTAAAATTACAAAAAAAGGTGTACAAATCATAACAAACTATGCCAGACTCACCTAAATTACTTCGGCTACTCTAAATCATCACCAACTAACCCTTACCACAACAAACTAAACCCAATCACTTTTAAATTACAAAAAAATGCTACTAACCATAGCAAACTATGCCAAACTCACCTTAATTACTTCGGCTACTATAAATCAACACCAACTACACTTTACAGCAACAAACTAAGCCTAATCACTTTAAAATTACAAAAAAATGCTAAAAATCAAAACAAACTATACCAGAATCACCTAAATTACTTCGGCTACCGTAAATCACCCCCAACTATCCCTTCCTACAACAAACCAAACCATATCATCTTAAAATTACATAAAAAGGTGTACAAATCATAACAAACTATGCCAGACTCACCTAAATTACTTCGGCTACTCTAAATCATCACCAACTAACCTTTACCACAACAAACTAAACCCAATCACTTTTAAATTACAAAAAAATGCTACTAACCATAGCAAACTATGCCAAACTCATCTAAATTACTTCGGCTACCATAAATCATCACCATCTAACCCATACCACAACAAATTAAACCCAATCACGTTTAAATTACAAAAAAATGCTGCTAATCATAGCAAACTATGCCAAACTCACCTAAATTACTTCGGCTATCAAAAATCACCCCCAACTACACTTTACAGCAACAAGCTAAGCCCAATCACTTTAAAATTACAAAAAAATGTTAAAAATCATAACAAACTATACCAGAATCACCTAAATTACTTCGGCTACCGTAAATCACCCCCAACTATCCCTTACCACAACAAACCAAACCATATCATCTTAAAATTACAAAAAAAGGTGTACAAATCATAACAAACTATGCCAGACTCACCTAAATTACTTCGGCTACTCTAAATCATCACCAACTAACCCTTACCACAACAAACTAAACCCAATCACTTTTAAATTACAAAAAAATGCTACTAACCATAGCAAACTATGCCAAACTCACCTAAATTATTTCGGCTATCGAAAATCACCCCCAACTACAATTTACAGCAACAAACTAAGCCCAATAACATTAAAATTACAAAAAAATGCTAAAAATCATAACAAACTATACCAGAATCACCTAAATTACTTCGGCTACCGTAAATCACCCCCAACTATCCCTTACCACAACAAACCAAACCATATCATCTTAAAATTACAAAAAAAGGTGTACAAATCATAACAAACTATGCCAGACTCACCTAAATTACTTCGGCTACTCTAAATCATCACCAACTAACCCTTACCACAACAAACTAAACCCAATCACTTTTAAATTACAAAAAAATGCTACTAACCATAGCAAACTATGCCAAACTCACCTTAATTACTTCGGCTATCAAAAATCACCCCCAACTACACTTTACAGCAACAAGCTAAGCCCAATCACTTTAAAATTACAAAAAAATGTTAAAAATCATAACAAACTATACCAGAATCACCTAAATTACTTCGGCTACCGTAAATCACCCCCAACTATCCCTTACCACAACAAACCAAACCATATCATCTTAAAATTACAAAAAAAGGTGTACAAATCATAACAAACTATGCCAGACTTACCTAAATTACTTCGGCTACTCTAAATCATCACCAACTAACCTTTACCACAACAAACCAAACCCAATCACTTTTAAATTACAAAAAAATGCTACTAACCATAGCAAAATATGCCAAACTCACCTAAATTACTTCGGCTACCATAAATCATCACCACCTAACCTTTACCACAACAAACTAAACCCAATCACTTTTAAATTACAAAAAAATGCTGCTAACCATAGCAAACTATGCCAAACTCACCTAAATTACTTCGGCTATCAAAAATCACCCCCAACTACACTTTACAGCAACAAACTAAGCCCAATCACTTTAAAATTACAATAAAATGTTAAAAATCATAACAAACTATACCAGAATCACCTAAATTACTTCGGCTACCGTAAATCACCCCCAACTATCCCTTACCACAACAAACCAAACCATATCATCTTAAAATTACAAAAAAAGGTGTACAAATCATAACAAACTATGCCAGACTCACCTAAATTACTTCGGCTACTCTAAATCATCACCAACTAACGCTTACCACAACAAACTAAACCCAATCACTTTTAAATTACAAAAAAATGCTACGAACCATAGCAAACTATGCCAAACTCACCTAAATTACTTCGGCTACCATAAATCATCACCAACTAACCCTTACCACAACAAACTAAACTCAATCACTTTTAAATAACAAAAAAATGCTACTAACCATAGCAAACTATGCCAAACTCACCTAAATTACTTCGGCTATCAAAAATCACCCCCAACTACACTTTACAGCAGCAAACTAAGCCCAATCACTTTAAAATTACAAAAAAATGTTAAAAATTATAACAAACTATACCAGAATCACCTAAATTACTTCGGCTACCGTAAATCATTCCCAACTATCCCTTACCACAACAAACCAAACCATATCATCTTAAAATTACAAAAAAAGGTGTACAAATCATAACAAATTATGCCAGACTCAACTAAATTACTTCGGCTATTCTAAATCATCACCAACTAACCCTTACCACAACAAACTAAACCCAATCACTTTTAAATTACAAAAAAATGCTACTAACCATAGCAAACTATGCCAAACTCACCTAAATTACTTCGGCTATCAAAAATCACCCCCAACTACACTTTACAGCAACAAACTAAGCCCAATCACTTTAAAATTACAAAAAAATGTTAAAAATCATAACAAACTATACCAGAATCATGTAAATTACTTCGGCTACCGTAAATCACCCCCAACTAACCCTTACCACAACAAACCAAACCATATCATTTTAAAATTACAAAAAAAGGTTTACAAATCATAACAAACTATGCCAGACTTACCTAAATTACTTCGGCTACTCTAAATCATCTCCAACTAACCCTTACCACAACAAACTAAACCCAATCAATTTTAAATTACAAAAAAATGCTACTAACCATAGCAAACTATGCCAAACTCACCTAAATTACTTCGGCTACCATAAATCATCACCAACTAACCCTTACCACAACAAACTAAACCCAATCACTTTTAAATTAAAAAAAATGCTACTAACCATAGCAAACTATGCCAAACTTACCTAAATTACTTCGGCTATCAAAAATCACCCCCAACTACACTTTACAGCAACAAACTAAGCCCAATCACTTTAAAATTACAAAAAAATGCTAAAAATCAAAACAAACTATACCAGAATCACCTAAATTACTTCGGCTACCGTAAATCACCCCCAACTATCCCTTACTACAACAAACCAAACAATATCATCTTAAAATTACAAAAAAAGGTGTACAAATCATAACAAACTATGCCTGACTCACCTAAATTACTTCGGCTACTCTAAATCATCACCAACTAACCCTTTCCACAACAAACTAAACCCAATCACTTTTAAATTACAAAAAAATGCTACTAACCATAGCAAACTATGCCAAACTCACCTAAATTACTTCGGCTATCAAAAATCACCCCCAACTACACTTTACAGCAACAAACTAAGCCCAATCACTTTAAAATTACAAAAAAATGCTAAAAATCAAAACAAACTATACCAGAATCACCTAAATTACTTCGGCTACCGTAATTCACCCCCAACTATCCCTTGCCACAGCAAACCAAACCATATCATCTTAAAATTACAAAAAAAGGTGTACAAATCATAACAAACTATGCCAGACTCACCTAAATTACTTCGGCTACTCTAAATCATCACCAACTAACCCTTACCACAACAAACTAAACCCAATCACTTTTAAATTACAAAAAAATGCTACTAACCATAGCAAACTATGCCAAACTCACCTAAATTATTTCGGCTATCGAAAATCACCCCCAACTACAATTTACAGCAACAAACTAAGCCCAATAACATTAAAATTACAAAAAAATGCTAAAAATCATAACAAACTATACCAGAATCACCTAAATTACTTCGGCTACCGTAAATCACCCCCAACTATCCCTTACCACAACAAACCAAACCATATCATCTTAAAATTACAAAAAAAGGTGTACAAATCATAACAAACTATGCCAGACTCACCTAAATTACTTCGGCTACTCTAAATCATCACCAACTAACCCTTACCACAACAAACTAAACCCAATCACTTTTAAATTACAAAAAAATGCTACTAACCATAGCAAACTATGCCAAACTCACCTTAATTACTTCGGCTACTATAAATCAACATCAACTACACTTTACAGCAACAAACTAAGCCTAATCACTTTAAAATTACAAAAAAATGCTAAAAATCAAAACAAACTATACCAGAATCACCTAAATTACTTCGGCTACCGTAAATCACCCCCAACTATCCCTTCCTACAACAAACCAAACCATATCATCTTAAAATTACATAAAAAGGTGTACAAATCATAACAAACTATGCCAGACTCACCTAAATTACTTCGGCTACTCTAAATCATCACCAACTAACCTTTACCACAACAAACTAAACCCAATCACTTTTAAATTACAAAAAAATGCTACTAACCATAGCAAACTATGCCAAACTCATCTAAATTACTTCGGCTACCATAAATCATCACCATCTAACCCATACCACAACAAATTAAACCCAATCACGTTTAAATTACAAAAAAATGCTGCTAATCATAGCAAACTATGCCAAACCCACCTAAATTACTTCGGCTATCAAAAATCACCCCCAACTACACTTTACAGCAACAAGCTAAGCCCAATCACTTTAAAATTACAAAAAAATGTTAAAAATCATAACAAACTATACCAGAATCACCTAAATTACTTCGGCTACCGTAAATCACCCCCAACTATCCCTTACCACAACAAACCAAACCATATCATCTTAAAATTACAAAAAAAGGTGTACAAATCATAACAAACTATGCCAGACTTACCTAAATTACTTCGGCTACTCTAAATCATCACCAACTAACCTTTACCACAACAAACCAAACCCAATCACTTTTAAATTACAAAAAAATGCTACTAACCATAGCAAAATATGCCAAACTCACCTAAATTACTTCGGCTACCATAAATCATCACCACCTAACCTTTACCACAACAAACTAAACCCAATCACTTTTAAATTACAAAAAAATGCTGCTAACCATAGCAAACTATGCCAAACTCACCTAAATTACTTCGGCTATCAAAAATCACCCCCAACTACACTTTACAGCAACAAACTAAGCCCAATCACTTTAAAATTACAAAAAAATGTTAAAAATCATAACAAACTATACCAGAATCACCTAAATTACTTCGGCTACCGTAAATCACCCCCAACTATCCCTTACCACAACAAACCAAACCATATCATCTTAAAATTACAAAAAAAGGTGTACAAATCATAACAAACTATGCCAGACTCACCTAAATTACTTCGGCTACTCTAAATCATCACCAACTAACGCTTACCACAACAAACTAAACCCAATCACTTTTAAATTACAAAAAAATGCTACGAACCATAGCAAACTATGCCAAACTCACCTAAATTACTTCGGCTATCAAAAATCACCCCCAACTACACTTTACAGCAACAAACTAAGCCCAATCACTTTAAAATTACAAAAAAATGCTAAAAATCAAAACAAACTATACCAGAATCACCTAAATTACTTCGGCTACCGTAATTCACCCCCAACTATCCCTTGCCACAGCAAACCAAACCATATCATCTTAAAATTACAAAAAAAGGTGTACAAATCATAACAAACTATGCCAGACTCACCTAAATTACTTCGGCTACTCTAAATCATCACCAACTAACCCTTACCACAACAAACTAAACCCAATCACTTTTAAATTACAAAAAAATGCTACTAACCATAGCAAACTATGCCAAACTCACCTAAATTATTTCGGCTATCGAAAATCACCCCCAACTACAATTTACAGCAACAAACTAAGCCCAATAACATTAAAATTACAAAAAAATGCTAAAAATCATAACAAACTATACCAGAATCACCTAAATTACTTCGGCTACCGTAAATCACCCCCAACTATCCCTTACCACAACAAACCAAACCATATCATCTTAAAATTACAAAAAAAGGTGTACAAATCATAACAAACTATGCCAGACTCACCTAAATTACTTCGGCTACTCTAAATCATCACCAACTAACCCTTACCACAACAAACTAAACCCAATCACTTTTAAATTACAAAAAAATGCTACTAACCATAGCAAACTATGCCAAACTCACCTTAATTACTTCGGCTACTATAAATCAACACCAACTACACTTTACAGCAACAAACTAAGCCTAATCACTTTAAAATTACAAAAAAATGCTAAAAATCAAAACAAACTATACCAGAATCACCTAAATTACTTCGGCTACCGTAAATCACCCCCAACTATCCCTTCCTACAACAAACCAAACCATATCATCTTAAAATTACATAAAAAGGTGTACAAATCATAACAAACTATGCCAGACTCACCTAAATTACTTCGGCTACTCTAAATCATCACCAACTAACCTTTACCACAACAAACTAAACCCAATCACTTTTAAATTACAAAAAAATGCTACTAACCATAGCAAACTATGCCAAACTCATCTAAATTACTTCGGCTACCATAAATCATCACCATCTAACCCATACCACAACAAATTAAACCCAATCACGTTTAAATTACAAAAAAATGCTGCTAATCATAGCAAACTATGCCAAACCCACCTAAATTACTTCGGCTATCAAAAATCACCCCCAACTACACTTTACAGCAACAAGCTAAGCCCAATCACTTTAAAATTACAAAAAAATGTTAAAAATCATAACAAACTATACCAGAATCACCTAAATTACTTCGGCTACCGTAAATCACCCCCAACTATCCCTTACCACAACAAACCAAACCATATCATCTTAAAATTACAAAAAAAGGTGTACAAATCATAACAAACTATGCCAGACTTACCTAAATTACTTCGGCTACTCTAAATCATCACCAACTAACCTTTACCACAACAAACCAAACCCAATCACTTTTAAATTACAAAAAAATGCTACTAACCATAGCAAAATATGCCAAACTCACCTAAATTACTTCGGCTACCATAAATCATCACCACCTAACCTTTACCACAACAAACTAAACCCAATCACTTTTAAATTACAAAAAAATGCTGCTAACCATAGCAAACTATGCCAAACTCACCTAAATTACTTCGGCTATCAAAAATCACCCCCAACTACACTTTACAGCAACAAACTAAGCCCAATCACTTTAAAATTACAAAAAAATGTTAAAAATCATAACAAACTATACCAGAATCACCTAAATTACTTCGGCTACCGTAAATCACCCCCAACTATCCCTTACCACAACAAACCAAACCATATCATCTTAAAATTACAAAAAAAGGTGTACAAATCATAACAAACTATGCCAGACTCACCTAAATTACTTCGGCTACTCTAAATCATCACCAACTAACGCTTACCACAACAAACTAAACCCAATCACTTTTAAATTACAAAAAAATGCTACGAACCATAGCAAACTATGCCAAACTCACCTAAATTACTTCGGCTACCATAAATCATTACCAACTAACCCTTACCACAACAAACTAAACTCAATCACTTTTAAATAACAAAAAAATGCTACTAACCATAGCAAACTATGCCAAACTCACCTAAATTACTTCGGCTATCAAAAATCACCCCCAACTACACTTTACAGCAGCAAACTAAGCCCAATCACTTTAAAATTACAAAAAAATGTTAAAAATTATAACAAACTATACCAGAATCACCTAAATTACTTCGGCTACCGTAAATCATTCCCAACTATCCCTTACCACAACAAACCAAACCATATCATCTTAAAATTACAAAAAAAGGTGTACAAATCATAACAAATTATGCCAGACTCAACTAAATTACTTCGGCTATTCTAAATCATCACCAACTAACCCTTACCACAACAAACTAAACCCAATCACTTTTAAATTACAAAAAAATGCTACTAACCATAGCAAACTATGCCAAACTCACCTAAATTACTTCGGCTATCAAAAATCACCCCCAACTACACTTTACAGCAACAAACTAAGCCCAATCACTTTAAAATTACAAAAAAATGTTAAAAATCATAACAAACTATACCAGAATCATGTAAATTACTTCGGCTACCGTAAATCACCCCCAACTAACCCTTACCACAACAAACCAAACCATATCATTTTAAAATTACAAAAAAAGGTTTACAAATCATAACAAACTATGCCAGACTTACCTAAATTACTTCGGCTACTCTAAATCATCTCCAACTAACCCTTACCACAACAAACTAAACCCAATCAATTTTAAATTACAAAAAAATGCTACTAACCATAGCAAACTATGCCAAACTCACCTAAATTACTTCGGCTACCATAAATCATCACCAACTAACCCTTACCACAACAAACTAAACCCAATTACTTTTAAATTAAAAAAAATGCTACTAACCATAGCAAACTATGCCAAACTCACCTAAATTACTTCGGCTATCAAAAATTACCCCAACTACACTTTACAGCAACAAGCTAAGCCCAATCACTTTAAAATTATAAAAAAATGCTAAAAATCATAACAAACTATACCAGAATCACCTAAATTACTTCGGCTACCGTAAATCACCCCCAACTATCCCTTACCACAACAAACCAAACCATATCATCTTAAAATTACAAAAAAGGTGTACAAATCATAACAAACTATGCCAGACTCACCTAAATTTCTTCGGATACTCTAAATCATCTCCAACTAACCCTTACCACAACAAACTAAACCCAATCACTTTTAAATTACAAAAAAATGCTACTAACCATAGCAAACCATGCCAAACTCACCTAATTTACTTCGGCTACCATAAATCATCACCAACTAACCCTTACCACAACAAACTAAACCCAATCACTTTAAATTACAAAAAAATGCTACTAACCATAGCAAACTATGCCAAACTCACCTAAATTACTTCGGGTATCAAAAATCACCCCAAATACACTTTACAGCAACAAGCTAAGCCCAATCACTTGAAAATTACAAAAAAATGCTAAAAATCATAACAAACTATACCAGAATCACCTAAGTTACTTCGGTTACCGTAAATCACCCCCAACTACACTTTACGGCAACAAACTAAGCCCAATCATTTTAAAATTACAAAAAAATGCTAAAAATCATAACAAACTATACCAGAATCACCTAAATTACTTCGGCTACCGTAAATCACCCCCAACTATCCCTTACCACAACAAACCAAACCATATCATCTTAAAATTACAAAAAAAGGTGTACAAATCATAACAAACTATGCCAGACTCACCTAAATTTCTTCGGCTACTCTAAATCATCTCCAACTAACACTTACCACAACAAACTAAACCCAATCACTTTTAAATTACAAAAAAAGCTACTAACCATAGCAAACCATGCCAAACTCACCTAAATTACTTAGGCTACCATAAATCATCACCAACTAACCCTTACCACAACAAACTAAACCCAATCAATTTTAAATTACAAAAAAATGCTACTAATAATAGCAAACTATGCCAAATTCACCTAAATTACTTCGGCTATCAAAAATCACCCCAACTACACTTTACAGCAACAAGCTAAGCCCAATCACTTTAAAATTACAAAAAAATGCTAAAAATCATAACAAACTATACCAGAATCACCTAAATTACTTCGGTTACCGTAAATCACCCCCAACTATCCCTTACCACAACAAACCAAACCATATCATCTTAAAATTACAAAAAAAGGTGTACAAATCATAACAAACTATGCCAGACTCATCTAAATTACTTCGGCTACTCTAAATCATCACCAACTAACCCTTACCACAACAAACTAAACCCAATAACTTTTAAATTACAAAAAAATGCTACTAACCATAGCAAACTATGCCAAACTCACCTAAATTACTTCGGCTACCATAAATCATCACCAACTAACCTTTACCACAACAAACTAAACCCAATCACTTTTAAATTAAAAAATATGCTGCTAACTATAGCAAACTATGCCAAACTCACCTAAATTACTTCGGCTACCATAAATCATCACCAACTAACCCTTACCACAACAAACTAAACCCAATCACTTTTAAATTACAAAAAAATGCTACTAACCATAGCAAACTATGCCAAACTCACCTAAATTACTTCGGCTACCATAAATCATCACCAACTAACCCTTACCACAACAAACTAAACCCAATCACTTTTAAATTACAAAAAAATGCTACTAACCATAGCAAACTATGCTAAACTCACCTAAATTACTTCTGCTATCAAAAATCAACCCCAACTACACTTTACAGCAACAAACTAAGCCCAATCACTTTAAAATTACAAAAAAATGCTAAAAATCATAACAAACTATACCAGAATCACCTAAATTACTTCGGCTACCGTAAATCACCCCCAACTATCCCTTACCACAACAAACCACACCATATTATCTTAAAATTACAAAAAAAGGTGTACAAATCATAACAAACTATGCCAGACTCGCCTAAATTACTTCGGCTACTCTAAATCATCACCAACTAACCCTTACCACAACAAACTAAACCCAATCACTTTTAAATTACAAAAAAATGCTACTAACCATAGCAAACTATGCCAAACTCACCTAAATTACTTCGGCTACCATAAATCATCACCAACTAACCCTTACTACAACAAACTAAACCCAATCACTTTTAAATTACAAAAAAATGCTACTAACCATAGCAAACTATGCCAAACTCACCTAAATTACTTCGGTTATCAAAAATCACCCCCAACTACACTTTACAGCAACAAAGAAAGCCTAATCACTTTAAAATTACAAAAAAATGCTAAAAATCATAACAAACTATACCAGAATCACCTAAATTAATTCGGCTATCGTAAATCACCCCCAACTATCCCTTACCACAACAAACCAAACCATATCATCTTAAAATTACAAAAAAAGGTGTACAAATCATAACAAACTATGCCAGACTCACCAAAATTACTTCGGCTACTCTAAATCATCACCAACTAACCCTTACCACAACAAACTAAACCCAATCACTTTTAAATTACAAAAAAATGCTACTAACCATAGCAAACTATGCCAAACTCACCTAAATTACTTCGGCTACCATAAATCATCACCAACTAACCCTTACCACAACAAACTAAACCCAGTCACTTTTAAATTACAAAAAAATGCTACTAACCATAGCAAACTATGCTAAACTCACCTAAATTACTTCGGCTATCAAAAATCACCCCCAACTACACTTTACAGCAACAAACTAAGCCCAATCACTTTAAAATTACTAAAAAATGCTAAAAATTATAACAAACTATACCAGAACCACCTAAATTACTTCGGCTACCGTAAATCTCCCCCAACTATCCCTTACCACAACAAACCAAACCATATTATCTTAAAATTACAAAAAAGGTGTACAAATCATAACAAACTATGCCAGACTCACCTAAATTACTTCGGCTACTCTAAATCATCACCAACTAACCCTTACCACAACAAACTAAACCCAATCAATTTTAAATTACAAAAAATGCTACTAACCTTAGCAAACTATGCCAAACTCACCTAAATTACTTCGGCTAACATAAATCATCACCAACTAACCCTTACCACAACAAACTAAACCCAATCACTTTTAAATTACAAAAATATGCTGCTAACTATAGCAAACTATGCCAAACTCACCTAAATTACTTCGGCTACCATAAATCAACACCAACTAACCCTTACCACAACAATCTAAACCCAATCACTTTTAAATTACAAAAAAATGCTACTAACCATAGCAAACTATGCCAAACTCACCTAAATTACTTCGGCTACCATAAATCATCACCAACTAACCCTTACCACAACAAACTAAACCCAATCACTTTTAAGTTACAAAAAAATGCTACTAACCATAGCAAACTATGCCAAACTCACCTAAATTACTTTGTCTATCAAAAATCACCCCCAACTACACTTTACAGCAACAAACTAAGCCCAATCACTTTAAAATTACAAAAAAATGCTAAAAATCATAACAAACTATACCAGAGTCACCTAAATTACTTCGGCTACCGTAAATCACCCCCAACTATCCCTTACCACAACAAACCAAACCATATTATCTTAAAATTACAAAAAAGGTGTACAAATCATAACAAACTATGCCAGACTCACCTAAATTACTTCGGCTACTCTAAATCATCACCAACTAACCCTTACCACAACAAACTAAACCCAATCACTTTTAAATTACAAAAAAATGCTACTAACCATAGCAAACTATGCCAAACTCACCTAAATTACTTCGGCTACCATAAATCATCACCAACTAACCTTTACCACAACAAACTAAACCCAATCACTTTTAAATTACAAAAAAATGCTACTAACCATAGCAAACTATGCCAAACTCACCTAAATTACTTTGGCTATCAAAATTCACCCCCAACTACACTTTACAGCAACAAACTAAGCCCAATTATTTTAAAATTACAAAAAAATGCTAAAAATCATAACAAACAATACCAGAGTCACCTAAATTACTTCGGTTACCGTAAATCACCCCCAACTATCCCTTACCACAACAAACAAAACCATATCATCTTAAAATTACAAAAAAAGGTGTACAAATCATAACAAACTATGCCAGACTCACCTAAATTACTTCGGCTATCAAAAATCACCCCCAACTACACTTTACAGCAACAAACTAAACCCAATGACTTTAAAATTACAAAAAAATGCTAAAAATCATAACAAACTATACCAGAATCACCTAAATTACTTCGGCTACCGTAAATCACCCCCAACTATCCCTTACCACAACAAACCAAACCATATCATCTTAAAATTACAAAAAAAGTGTACAAATCATAACAAACTATGCCAGACTCACCTAAATTACTTCGGCTACTCTAAATCATTACCAACTAACCGTTACCACAACAAACTAAACCCAATCACTTTTAAATTACAAAAAAATGCTACTAACTAGAGCAAACTATGCCAAACTCACCTAAATTACTTCGGCTACCATAAATCATCACCAACTAACCCATACAACAACAAACTAAACCCAATCACTTTTAAATTACAAAAAAATGCTACTAACCGTAGCAAACTATGCCAAACTCACCTAAATTACTTTGGCTATCAAAAATCACCCCCAACTACACTTTACAGCAACAAACTAAGCCTAATCACTTTAAAATTACAAGAAAATGCTAAAAATCATAACAAACTATACCAGAATCACCTAAATTACTTCGGCTATCGTAAATCACCCCCAACTACCCCTTACCACAACAAACCAAACCATATCATCTTAAAATTACAAAAAAAGGTGTACAAATCATAACAAACTATGCCAGACTCACCAAAATTACTTCGGCTACTCTAAATCATCACCAACTAACCCTTACCCCAACAAACTAAACCCAATCACTTTTAAATTACAAAAAAATGCTTCTAACCATAGCAAACTATGCCAAACTCACCTAAATTACTTCGGCTACCATAAATCATCACCAACTAACCCTTACCACAACAAACTAAACCCAATCACTTTTAAATTACAAAAAAATGCTACTAACCATAGCAAACTATGCTAAACTCACCTAAATTACTTCGGCTATCAAAAATCACCCCCAACTACACTTTACAGCAACAAACTAAGCCCAATCACTTTAAAATTACAAAAAAATGCTAAAAATCATAACAAACTATACTAGAATCACCTAAATTACTTCGGCTATCGTAAATCACCCCCAACTATCCCTTACCACAACAAACCGAACCATATCATCTTAAAATTACAAAAAAAGGTGTACAAATCATAACAAACTATGCCAGACTCACCAAAATTACTTCGGCTACTCTAAATCATCACCAACTAACCTTTACCCCAACAAACTAAACCCAATCACTTTTAAATTACAAAAAAATGCTACTAACCATAGCAAACTATGCTAAACTCACCTAAATTACTTCGGCTATCAAAAATCACCCCCAACTACACTTTACAGCAACAAACTAAGCCCAATCACTTTAAAATTACAAAAAAATGCTAAAAATTATAACAAACTATACCAGAATCACCTAAATTACTTCGGTTACCGTAAATCACCCCCAACTATCCCTTACCACAACAAACCAAACCATATCATTTTAAAATTACAAAAAAAGGTATACAAATCATAACAAACTATGCCAGACTCACCAAAATTTCTTCGGCTACTCTAAATCATCACCAACTAACCCTTACCACAACAGACTAAACCCAATCACTTTTAAATTACAAAAAAATGCTACTAACCATAGCAAACTATGCTAAACTCACCTAAATTACTTCGGCTATCAAAAATCACCCCCAACTACACTTTACAGCAACAAACTAAGCCCAATCACTTTAAAATTACAAAAAAATGCTAAAAATTATAACAAACTATACCAGAATCACCTAAATTACTTCGGTTACCGTAAATCACCCCCAACTATCCCTTACCACAACAAACCAAACCATATCATCTTAAAATTACAAAAAAAGGTGTACAAATCATAACAAACTATGCCAGACTCGCCTAAATTACTTCGGCTACTCTAAATCATCACCAACTAACCCTTACTACAACAAACTAAACCCAATCACTTTTAAATTACAAAAAAATGCTACTAACCATAGCAAACTATGCCAAACTCACCTAAATTACTTCGGCTACCATAAATCATCACCAACTAACCCTTACCACAACAAACTAAACCCAATCACTTTTAAATTAAAAAAAATGCTACTAACCATAGCAAACTATGCCAAACTCACCTAAATTACTTCGGCTATCAAAAATCACCCCCAACTACACTTTACAGCAACAAACAAAGCCTAATCACTTTAAAATTACAAAAAAATGCTAAAAATCATAACAAACTATACTAGAATCACCTAAATTACTTCGGCTATCGTAAATCACCCCCAACTATCCCTTACCACAACAAACCGAACCATATCATCTTAAAATTACAAAAAAAGGTGTACAAATCATAACAAACTATGCCAGACTCACCAAAATTACTTCGGCTACTCTAAATCATCACCAACTAACCTTTACCCCAACAAACTAAACCCAATCAATTTTAAATTACAAAAAAATGCTACTAACCATAGCAAACTATGCCAAACTCACCTAAATTACTTCGGCTACCAGAAATCATCACCAACTAACCCTTACCACAACAAACTAAACCCAATTGTAACGTGATGGTACCACCACTTACCGCAAGACGCGTGCGCGACAGAAAATAACGTAAAGATCAAGTAACAAGATGGTGTCGGTGCCACATTGAGTCCACTCTTTTAATGTTTTAATAATAAAAGCTATTAGTTTACGAGTTACCCGACATTCATTTAGCCCTCCTGTGGTTCGAGTGTTACAACTGGCGCCCAACGTGGGGCCGAATCAGTGCAGAGTGAGTTAAAAATCCAACCTCTTCAGCCATTCACCACGCTCCGTGCGCTGCTGATGTACCCAAAACTACCGATTGACTTCGTGCAAGGTACCTCACATATCCGCGGTTCGTGTGTATCCTAGGAGTCCTAGTTGATCTAACGGCAGAAATTCTCCACGAGTTGGCATCAAGGACGCGCAGCCCGCCATTTTGCCGGTTCCACGTGCGAAACCGACCATCTCGAAAAATCCGACTTCATCACGGACGGCTACCAGCGTTATCAACTACGGTCGAGAGTGAACTCTCGGCTCAACAAAGGCGATAACACGAGCGACGGCGACGATCATCAATCCGCGCCAGGTCCTGCGATGGCACAAAACGTCGTGCTGACCACCGAACAATTTCAGGCGCTGTTGCAAAGCGTACAAGCAGCAAATGCTAGCCCCGCAGTCGCCCCCCGTTTGGAAAACGGAAATTTTGCCAACTGCAGCTCTCGTTTCTCTGGAGGAGAAGGTGAAGACGTTGACGCTTTCATTGAAGCCATCACCATCTACAAGGAGTGCGTGGCTATCAGCGACGACAATGCTCTGCGAGGCCTCCCAATGCTCCTAGATAAGCTAGCCCTCACCTGGTTTCACGGTTCGAAGGCGATGTATATCAAGTGGAGTGATGCTGTGGATGGCCTCAGACACGTCTTTGGGCGAAAGCTGCCCCCACACCAAATTTTCCGCAAGCTGTTCTCCAAAGAACAGGGAGATAGTGAACCTACTGATGTGTTCGCCAGCAACGCCAAGTCCCTGCTTGCCCAACTGCCTTCAACTCCACCACTGAGCGAGACGCACAAGTTGGACATGATCTACGGACTGTTGAATCGGCGGATCCGTAGTCACTTGCCTCGTGACCACTTCGCGGATTTCAACACGCTTGTCGAACGTGCGAGAATGATCGAGGCCAATCTGGAAGAAGAGAAACCCCACAACGCCATCGACAAAGCACGAATCCGACCTCGTTGCGATTATTGCAAAATCATCGGACACCAGCAAATGGAATGCCGAAAGTACGCCGCCCAGAAGCGAGTAAGCGAATCCAGAAAAAGCGGAAATGCAAGTACCGTCCGTCCAGAGACGACTAAACCAACAGTGGTCTGCTATGGCTGTGGCGCTCCTGGATATGTGAGGTCGCAATGTCCAAACTGTCGCCCGAAGTCCCAGAGCAACCCTCCTGTTGCGGAACTTCTCTCGATCGACTCCCCAGCAAAGAGCGGCAGACCGTTGATCGAAGTGACCGTTGCTGGAAGAACAGGACTAGCTCTAATCGACACTGGGGCAAGATGCACAATTGCCGGTCGAAGATTGTACCGACATTTCCAACAACAACAACTACCATGCACCGAGTCTGAAATGACGATGACTCTAGCTGATGGAAAGTCAAGGCGAGTTTCTACTGTCTGCTTTAGCACTTCAGTGTTGCTGCATGGCCGAGCCATTCCCACGGACTTCATAGCCGTTCCCGACTACACGGAGAGTCAAACGCTTTTGGGCGTTGACTTTGCAACCCGAGCAGGTTTGGTGCTGGATGTGGCCCGTAGTTGTTACCATCTGAATGGGGATCCGGAACAGCGCTTCCCATTTTACGAAGAACCCCACACCACCTCCTCTGTTGTCGTAACTCACGGTAGCATGGATGTGAGCCTGCGTTCGGATGAAGGTCCGCAACTAACTTCACAAGAACGCAACAGTTTGAATTTCCTGGTTAAGACCCACAAAGATGTCTTCCAGCCGTCGCAAGAACCTACCCCTTACGCGGAGCACACCATAAGGTTGACCTCGGACGTCCCCGTTGCCGTTCCGCCTTATCGGATGTCACCGCCGAAAACCGCATTGCTGAAGGACGAAGTCAACGCGATGCTGGAACTGGGAGTGATCGAGGAATGCGACACTCCCTATGCTGCCCCTGTGGTCATGACGACGAAGAAGGATGGCACAACGCGCGTCTGCATAGACTACCGTAAGCTGAATCAAATCACTGTCCCTGACAGGTACCCACTACCCAGGATGGACGACTTACTACACCGCGCCAAGCAAACCAACTTTATGTCAACGATTGATTTGAAGTCTGGATACTGGCTGGTGCCCGTCCATCCAGACGACAGGGATAAGACTGGCTTTGTAACCCCGTTTGGCTTATACCGATTCAACAGAATGCCCTTCGGTTTACGGAATGCGCCGGCTACCTTCCAACGACTCGTCGACAGGTTTCGCCGCAGCCTTCCCACCGTGACGATTCTATCATACCTAGACGACATGATCATATTGTCGACGGACTTTGAAAGTCACTTGGAGGACCTGCGGGCCGTAATGATTCATTTGCGAAACTACAAGCTAGTTGCGAATCGAAAGAAGTGTCGTCTTGCGTGCCCAAGCGTGAAGTACCTTGGTCACGTGATCACTGCTTCTGGCATCTACCCGGACGAAGAAAAGATTACAGCGGTCACCCGTATGAGACCTCCAACCAACACGAAACAGCTGATGTCCTTCTTGCAGCTCTGCAGCTGGTTCCGTAGGTTTATCCCAAATTTTGCGGAAATCAGCCGACCACTCAGCAGCCTGACAAGGAAGAACACCGCCTGGTCCTGGGATGCTCCCCAAGCAGCAGCTTTCGCTCAACTGAAGCATCTGCTGGTCAACGCACCGATACTTCGTCAGGCCAACACCGATCTGCCGTTTCTCCTCAGGACGGATGCTAGCTCATACGCTATTGGAGCATGCCTGATCCAGGGGGAGTGTCTGGAGGAGGAGCACCCAGTTGAGTATGCCAGCCGACTGCTGACCTCAGCTGAAAGAAACTACAGCACCACGGAGCGCGAAGCTCTCGCCATCGTCTTCGCCGTACAGAAATTTCGAGGATATCTAGACGGATCGACGACCGTCGTCGCTACGGACCATAAGCCGCTGCGATGGTTGATGAGTCTTCGTGCCCCCTCAGGTCGCTTGGCGCGTTGGGCTATGTTACTGCAGTCTTTTGATTTGCAGATTGAGTACGTGTCCGGCCGCCAAAACGTTGTCGCTGACGCCCTGTCGAGATTATCTTACTCCGAGGCCGAGCTACCTACTGCAATTTGCACCGTCAGCCTAAATTTGCCTACGGTACCTGCTCAAGATGTTCGCAAGGCTCAGCTAGGCGACCCGGAGCTGGCAAAGATAATTTCTTGCTTCGAAAGCAGCTCGCCGGAAGAAGTCGACCTGACACGCTGGTTGGACCGAGGCTACTTGCTCTCGAATGGAGTGCTGTACCGATACTCTTCGGAAAGTGAGTCTGAAGAGGCCCAACTGGTGATTCCCCGAGACCAAGTACCCGCTATCTTGCGTGAGTGCCACGACGAACCGCTTGCTGGCCACAATGGAGTAGAAAAGACAATACAACGTATCTCCCACCGATACTACTGGACGACTATGAGGCGAGATGTTATCAGCTACGTCCGCAAATGCGTGCCCTGCCAAAAGTACAAAGCTAATAACCTAAAACCAGCAGGACTAGTTCAGACACCTGCCATGGCTAGGCGCTTCGAGACGCTGGCGCTAGACCTGTTTGGACCGCTGCCTGAGACCACGGATGGTTACCGCTGGGTGCTTGCAGTTGAAGATACCACCACCCGATGGATGGAGCTGTTCCCGTTGCGAGCTGCTACGGCGGAGGCTTGTGCCAAGATCCTCATCGATGAAATCGTTCTCAGATATGGTACTCCGAGACGGGTTGTGAGCGATAATGGGACACAATTCACCAGCGAGGTAATGCAACAGGTGGCCCATTGTCTGGGTTTTCAGCAGGCCCTCATACCTTTGTATCACCCCTCGGCGAACCCCGAAGAGAGGAAGAACCGCGAACTAAAAACTCAGCTCTCCATTCTTGTTGGAAAACATCATGACACCTGGAAGGAAGGCCTCTCGTCCGTACGATTTGCTATGAACACTGCTACTAGCCTAGCTACGGGTTACAGCCCCGCTTTCTTGTGTTTTGGACGCGAATTACGCACCCCTTCCGACGTCGAAAAGGACCTTCGTGTCGTAGTCGATGGCGAGAACGTGGTTGCCGAGATCACGCCCCGATTGAAAATCATTGCCGACGCGCTGCATCGCGCGCGAGAGACTCACGAAATAACTCAGGATCGCGCCAAGAGATTTGCAGATACCGCCCGCCGCGTACCGGAAACTCTGTCTGTTGGTGACCGCGTTTTGGTCGATGTGCGCGTTTTGAGCAACGCCGCCCGAGCGTTTACTTCAAAGTTTGTGCCTCGACGTGACGGCCCATACATCATAACACGGCAGGTTTCTCCGACCGCGTACCAGGTTGCAGCTGTGGAACGACCTACCGAGCCGCTGGGAACTTATCACATCTCAGCCTTGCGTCGCTTCATCGAGCCAGACGTTGACACACCCGCTCCCATCTGTCCGATCCGCAAACGGGGAAGACCGCGTAAACCAACGTCCGCTCAACCAGTGACGTCACGGGAAACACCAAGGCCCGTCACCCGGCTCAGGGGGCGCCCCCGACAGTAGGTGGCACCCAGCACTGTCCTGGATCGTCCCTAGCGAGTCCATCCGATCCAGAGGGGGAGGATGTAACGTGATGGTACCACCACTTACCGCAAGACGCGTGCGCGACAGAAAATAACGTGAAGATCAAGTAACAAGATGGTGTCGGTGCCACATTGAGTCCACTCTTTTAATGTTTTAATAATAAAAGCTATTAGTTTACGAGTTACCCGACATTCATTTAGCCCTCCTGTGGTTCGAGTGTTACACAATCACTTTTAAATTACAAAAAAATGCTACTAACCATAGCAAACTATGCCAAACTCAACTAAATTACTTCGGCTATCAAAAATCACCCCCAACTACACTTTACAGCAACAAACTAAGCCCAATCACTTTAAAATTACAAAAAAATACTAAAAATTATAACAAACTATACCAGAACCACCTAAATTACTTCGGCTACCGTAAATCACCCCCAACTATCCCTTACCACAACAAACCAAACCATATCATCTTAAAATTACAAAAAAAGGTATACAAATCATAACAAACTATGCCAGACTCACCTAAATTACTTCGGCTACTCTAAATCATCACCAAGTAACCCTTACCACAACAAACTAAACCCAATCACTTTTAAATTACAAAAAATGCTACTAACCATAGCAAACTATGCCAAACTCACCTAAATTACTTCGGCTACTCTAAATCATCACCAACTAACCCTTACCCCAACAAACTAAACCCAATCAATTTTAAATTACAAAAAAATGCTACTAACCATAGCAAACTATGCCAAACTCACCTAAATTACTTCGGCTACCAGAAATCATCACCAACTAACCCTTACCACAACAAACTAAACCCAATCACTTTTAAATTACAAAAAAATGCTACTAACCATAGCAAACTATGCCAAACTCAACTAAATTACTTCGGCTATCAAAAATCACCCCCAACTACACTTTACAGCAACAAACTAAGCCTAATCACTTTAAAATTACAAAAAAATGCTAAAAATTATAACAAACTATACCAGAACCACCTAAATTACTTCGGCTACCGTAAATCACCCCCAACTATCCCTTACCACAACAATCCAAACCATATCATCTTAAAATTACAAAAAAAGGTATACAAATCATAACAAACTATGCCAGACTCACCTAAATTACTTCGGCTACTCTAAATCATCACCAAGTAACCCTTACCACAACAAACTAAACCCAATCACTTTTAAATTACAAAAAATGCTACTAACCATAGCAAACTATGCCAAACTCACCTAAATTACTTCGGCTACCATAAATCATCACCAACTAACCCTTACCACAACAAACTAAACCCAATCACTTTTAAATTACAAAAATATGCTGCTAACTATAGCAAACTATGCCAAACTCACCTAAATTACTTCGGCTACCATAAATCATCACCGACTAACCCTTACCACAACAAACTAAACCCAATCACTTTTAAATTACAAAAAAATGCTACTAACCATAGCAAACTATGCCAAACTCACCTAAATTACTTCGGCTACCATAAATCATCACCAACTAACCCTTACCACAACAAACTAAACCCGATCACTTTTAAGTTACAAAAAAATGCTACTAACCATAGCAAACTATGCCAAACTCACCTAAATTACTTTGTCTATCAAAAATCACCCCCAACTACACTTTACAGCAACAAACTAAGCCCAATCACTTTAAAATTACAAAAAAAAACTAAAACTCATAACAAACTATACCAGAGTCACCTAAATTACTTCGGCTACCGTAAATCACCCCCAACTATCCCTTACCACAACAAACCAAACCATATCATCTTAAAATTACAAAAAAAGGTGTACAAATCATAACAAACTATGCCAGACTCACCGAAATTACTTCGGCTACTCTAAATCATCACCAACTAACCCTTACCACAACAAACTAAACCCAATCACTTTTAAATTACAAAAAAATGCTACTAACCATAGCAAACTATGCCAAACTCACCTAAATTACTTCGGCTACCATAAATCATCACCAACTAACCCTTACCACAACAAACTAAACCCAATCACTTTTAAATTACAAAAAAAATGCTACTAACCGTAGCAAACTATGCCAAACTCACCTAAATTACTTTGGCTATTAAAAATCACCCCCAACTACACTTTACAGCAACAAACTAAGCCCAATCACTTTAAAATTACAAAAAAATGCTAAAAATTATAACAAACTATACCAGAGTCACCTAAATTACTTCGGCTACCGTAAATCACCCCCAACTATCCCTTACCACAACAAACCAAACCATATCATCTTAAAATTACAAAAAAAGGTGTACAAATCATAACAAACTATGCCAGACTCACCTAAATTACTTCGGCTATCAAAAATCACCCCCAACTACACTTTACAGCAACAAACTAAACCCAATCACTTTAAAATTACAAAAAAATGCTAAAAATCATAAAAAACTATACCAGAATCACCTAAATTACTTCGGCTACCGTAAATCACCCCCAACTATCCCTTACCACAACAAACCAAACCATATCATCTTAAAATTACAAAAAAAGGTGTACAAATCATAACAAACAATGCCAGACTTACCTAAATTACTTCGGCTACTCTAAATCATCTCCAACTAAAACTTACCACAACAAACTAAACCCAATCACTTTTAAATTACAAAAAATGCTACTAACCATAGCAAACTATGCCAAACTCACCTAAATTACTTCGGCTACCATAAATCATCACCAACTAATCCTTACCACAACAAACTAAACCCAATCACTTTTAAATTACAAAAAAATGCTACTAACCATAGCAAACTATGCCAAACTCTCCTAAATTACTTCGGCTACCAAAAATCACCTCCAACTACACTTTACAGCAACAAACTAAGCCCAATCACTTTAAAATTACAAAAAAATGCTAAAAATCATAACAAACTATACCAGAATCACCTAAATTAGTTCGGATACCGTAAATCACCCCCAACTATCCCTTAGCACAACAAACCAAACCATATCATCTTAAAATTACAAAAAAAGGTGTACAAATCATAACAAACTATGCCAGACTCACCTAAATTACTTCGGCTACTCTAAATCATCACCAACTAACCCTTACCACAACAAACTAAACCCAATCACTTTTAAATTACAAAAAAATGCTACTAACCATAGCAAACTATGCCAAACTCACCTAAATTACTTCGGCTACCATAAATCATCACCAACTAACCCTTACCACAACAAACTAAACCCAATCACTTTTAAATTACAAAAAAAATGCTACTAACCGTAGCAAACTATGCCAAACTCACCTAAATTACTTTGGCTATTAAAAATCACCCCCAACTACACTTTACAGCAACAAACTAAGCCCAATCACTTTAAAATTACAAAAAAATGCTAAAAATTATAACAAACTATACCAGAGTCACCTAAATTACTTCGGCTACCGTAAATCACCCCCAACTATCCCTTACCACAACAAACCAAACCATATCATCTTAAAATTACAAAAAAAGGTGTACAAATCATAACAAACTATGCCAGACTCACCTAAATTACTTCGGCTATCAAAAATCACCCCCAACTACACTTTACAGCAACAAACTAAACCCAATCACTTTAAAATTACAAAAAAATGCTAAAAATCATAAAAAACTATACCAGAATCACCTAAATTACTTCGGCTACCGTAAATCACCCCCAACTATCCCTTACCACAACAAACCAAACCATATCATCTTAAAATTACAAAAAAAGGTGTACAAATCATAACAAACAATGCCAGACTTACCTAAATTACTTCGGCTACTCTAAATCATCTCCAACTAAAACTTACCACAACAAACTAAACCCAATCACTTTTAAATTACAAAAAATGCTACTAACCATAGCAAACTATGCCAAACTCACCTAAATTACTTCGGCTACCATAAATCATCACCAACTAATCCTTACCACAACAAACTAAACCCAATCACTTTTAAATTACAAAAAAATGCTACTAACCATAGCAAACTATGCCAAACTCACCTAAATTACTTCGGCTACCAAAAATCACCTCCAACTACACTTTACAGCAACAAACTAAGCCCAATCACTTTAAAATTACAAAAAAATGCTAAAAATCATAACAAACTATACCAGAATCACCTAAATTAATTCGGATACCGTAAATCACCCCCAACTATCCCTTAGCACAACAAACCAAACCATATCATCTTAAAATTACAAAAAAAGGTGTACAAATCATAACAAACTATGCCAGACTCACCTAAATTACTTCGGCTACTCTAAATCATCACCAACTAACCCTTACCACAACAAACTAAACCCAATCACTTTTAAATTACAAAAAAATGCTACTAACCATAGCAAACTATGCCAAACTCACCTAAATTACTTCGGCTACCATAAATCATCACCAACTAACCCTTACCACAACAAACTAAACCCAATCACTTTTAAATTACAAAAAAATGCTACTAACCATAGCAAACTATGCCAAACTCACCTAAATTACTTAGGCTATCAAAAATCACCCCCCACTAAACCTTACAGCAACAAACTAAGCTCAATCACTTTAAAATTACAAAAAAATGCTAAAAATCATAACAAACTATACCTGAATCACCTAAATTACTTCGGCTACCGTAAATCACCCCCAACTATCCCTTACCACAACAAACCAAACCATATCATCTTAAAATTACAAAAAAAGGTGTACAAATCATAACAAACTATGAGAGACTCACCTAAATTACTTCGGCTATCAAAAATCACCCCCAACTACACTTTACAGCAACAAACTAAACCCAATCACTTTAAAATTACAAAAAAATGCTAAAAATCATAAAAAACTATACCAGAATCACCTAAATTACTTCGGCTACCGTAAATCACCCCCAACTATCCCTTACCACAACAAACCAAACCATATCATCTTAAAATTACAAAAAAAGGTGTACAAATCATAACAAACAATGCCAGACTCACCTAAATTACTTCGGCTACTCTAAATCATCTCCAACTAACCCTTACCACAACAAACTAAACCCAATCACTTTTAAATTACAAAAAATGCTACTAACCATAGCAAACTATGCCAAACTCACCTAAATTACTTCGGCTACCATAAATCATCACCAACTAATCCTTACCACAACAAACTAAACCCAATCACTTTTAAATTACAAAAAAATGCTACTAACCATAGCAAACTATGCCAAACTCACCTAAATTACTTCGGCTACCAAAAATCACCTCCAACTACACTTTACAGCAACAAACTAAGCCCAATCACTTTAAAATTACAAAAAAATGCTAAAAATCATAACAAACTATACCAGAATCACCTAAATTACTTCGGCTACGGTAAATCACCCCCAACTATCCCTTACCACAACAAACCAAACCATATTATCTTAAAATTACAAAAAAAGGTGTACAAATCATAACAAACTATGCTAGACTCACCTAAATTACTTCGGCTACACTAAATCATCACCAACTAACCCTTACCACAACAAACTAAACCCAATCACTTTTAAATTACAAAAAAATGCTACGAACCATAGCAAACTATGCCAAACTCACCTAAATTACTTCGGCTACCATAAATCATCACCAACTAACCCTTACCACAACAAGCTAAACCCAATCACTTTTAAATTACAAAAAAATGCTACTAACCATAGCAAACTATGCCAAACTCACCTAAATTACTTCGGCTATCAAAAATCACCCCCCACTAAACCTTACAGCAACAAACTAAGCTCAATCACTTTAAAATTACAAAAAAATGCTAAAAATCATAAAAAACTATACCAGAATCACCTAAATTACTTCGGCTACCGTAAATCACCCCCAACTATCCCTTACCACAACAAACCAAACCATATCATCTTAAAATTACAAAAAAAGGTGTACAAATCATAACAAACAATGCCAGACTCACCTAAATTACTTCGGCTACTCTAAATCATCTCCAACTAACCCTTACCACAACAAACTAAACCCAATCACTTTTAAATTACAAAAAATGCTACTAACCATAGCAAACTATGCCAAACTCACCTAAATTACTTCGGCTACCATAAATCATCACCAACTAATCCTTACCACAACAAACTAAACCCAATCACTTTTAAATTACAAAAAAATGCTACTAACCATAGCAAACTATGCCAAACTCACCTAAATTACTTCGGCTACCAAAAATCACCTCCAACTACACTTTACAGCAACAAACTAAGCCCAATCACTTTAAAATTACAAAAAAATGCTAAAAATCATAACAAACTATACCAGAATCACCTAAATTACTTCGGCTACGGTAAATCACCCCCAACTATCCCTTACCACAACAAACCAAACCATATTATCTTAAAATTACAAAAAAAGGTGTACAAATCATAACAAACTATGCTAGACTCACCTAAATTACTTCGGCTACACTAAATCATCACCAACTAACCCTTACCACAACAAACTAAACCCAATCACTTTTAAATTACAAAAAAATGCTACGAACCATAGCAAACTATGCCAAACTCACCTAAATTACTTCGGCTACCATAAATCATCACCAACTAACCCTTACCACAACAAGCTAAACCCAATCACTTTTAAATTACAAAAAAATGCTACTAACCATAGCAAACTATGCCAAACTCACCAAAATTACTTCGGCTATCAAAAATTACCCCCAACTACACTTTACAGTAACAAACTAAGCCCAATCACTTTAAAATTACAAAAAAATGCTAAAAATCATAACAAACTATACCAGAATCACCTAAATTAGTTCGGATACCGTAAATCACCCCCAACTATCCCTTAGCACAACAAACCAAACCATATCATCTTAAAATTACAAAAAAAGGTGTACAAATCATAACAAACTATGCCAGACTCACCTAAATTACTTCGGCTACTCTAAATCATCACCAACTAACCCTTACCACAACAAACTAAACCCAATCACTTTTAAATTACAAAAAAATGCTACTAACCATAGCAAACTATGCCAAACTCACCTAAATTACTTCGGCTATCAAAAATCACCCCCCACTAAACCTTACAGCAACAAACTAAGCTCAATCACTTTAAAATTACAAAAAAATGCTAAAAATCATAACAAACTATACCTGAATCACCTAAATTACTTCGGCTACCGTAAATCACCCCCAACTATCCCTTACCACAACAAACCAAACCATATCATCTTAAAATTACAAAAAAAGGTTTACAAATCATAACAAACTATGCCAGACTCACCTAAATTACTTCGGCTACTCTAAATCATCACCAACTAACCCTTACCACAACAAACTAAACCCAATCACTTTTAAATTACAAAAAAATGCTACTAACCAAAGCAAACTATGCCAAACTCACCTAAATTACTTCGGCTACCATAAATCATCACAACTAACCCTTACCACAACAAACTAAACCCAATCACTTTTAAATTACAAAAAAATGCTACTAACCATAGAAAACTATGCCAAACTCACCTAATTTACTTCGGCTATCAAAAATCACCCCCAACTACACTTTAAAGCAACAAACTAAACCCAATCACTTAAAAATTACAAAAAAATGCTAAAAATCATAACAAACTATACCAGAATCACCTAAATTACTTCGGCTACCGTAAATCACCCCCAACTATCCCTTACCACAACAAACCAAACCATATCATCTTAAAATTACAAAAAAAGGTGTACAAATCATAACAAACTATGCCAGACTCACCTAAATTACTTCGGCTACTCTAAATCATCACCAACTAACCCTTACCACAACAAACTAAACCCAATCAATTTTAAATTACAAAAAAATGCTACTAACCATAGCAAACTATGCCAAACTCACCTAAATTACTTCGGCTACCATAAATCATCACCAACTAACCCTTACCACAACAAACTAATCACTTTTAAATTAAAAAAAATGCTACTAACCATAGCAAACTATGCCAAACTCACCTAAATTACTTCGGCTATCAAAAATCACCCCCAACTACACTTTACAGCAACAAACTAAGCCCAATCACTTTAAAATTACAAAAAAATGCTAAAAATAATAACAAACTATACCAGAATCACCTAAATTACTTCGGCTACCGTAAATCACCCCCAACTATTCCTTACCACAACAAACCAAACCATATCATCTTAAAATTACAAAAAAAGGTGTACAAATCATAACAAACTATGCCAGACTCACCTAAATTACTTCGGCTACTCTAAATCATCACCAACTAACCCTTACCACAACAAACTAAACCCAATCACTTTTAAATTACAAAAAAAATGCTACTAACCGTAGCAAACTATGCCAAACTCACCTAAATTACTTTGGCTATTAAAAATCACCCCCAACTACACTTTACAGCAACAAACTAAGCCCAATCACTTTAAAATTACAAAAAAATGCTAAAAATTATAACAAACTATACCAGAGTCACCTAAATTACTTCGGCTACCGTAAATCACCCCCAACTATCCCTTACCACAACAAACAAAACCATATCATCTTAAAATTACAAAAAAAGGTGTACAAATCATAACAAACTATGCCAAACTCACCTAAATTACTTCGGCTATCAAAAATCACCCCCAACTACACTTTACAGCAACAAACTAAACCCAATCACTTTAAAATTACAAAAAAATGCTAAAAATCATAAAAAACTATACCAGAATCACCTAAATTACTTCGGCTACCGTAAATCACCCCCAACTATCCCTTACCACAACAAACCAAACCATATCATCTTAAAATTACAAAAAAAGGTGTACAAATCATAACAAACAATGCCAGACTCACCTAAATTACTTCGGCTAATCTAAATCATCTCCAACTAAAACTTACCACAACAAACTAAACCCAATCACTTTTAAATGACAAAAAAATGCTACTAACCATAGCAAACTATGCCAAACTCACCTAAATTACTTCGGCTATCATAAATCATCACCAACTAACCCTTACCACAACAAACTAAACCCAATCACTTTTAAATTACAAAAAAATGCTACTAACCATAGCAAACTATGCCAAACTCACCTAAATTACTTCGGCTACCAAAAATCACCTCCAACTACACTTTACAGCAACAAACTAAGCCCAATCACTTTAAAATTACAAAAAAATGCTAAAAATCATAACAAACTATACCAGAATCACCTAAATTAGTTCGGATACCGTAAATCACCCCCAACTATCCCTTAGCACAACAAACCAAACCATATCATCTTAAAATTACAAAAAAAGGTGTACAAATCATAACAAACTATGCCAGACTCACCTAAATTACTTCGGCTACTCTAAATCATCACAAACTAACCCTTACCACAACAAACTAAACCCAATCACTTTTAAATGACAAAAAAATGCTACTAACCATAGCAAACTATGCCAAACTCACCTAAATTACTTCGGCTATCATAAATCATCACCAACTAACCCTTACCACAACAAACTAAACCCAATCACTTTTAAATTACAAAAAAATGCTACTAACCATAGCAAACTATGCCAAACTCACCTAAATTACTTCGGCTATCAAAAATCACCCCCCACTAAACCTTACAGCAACAAACTAAGCTCAATCACTTTAAAATTACAAAAAAATGCTAAAAATCATAACAAACTATACCTGAATCACCTAAATTACTTCGGCTACCGTAAATCACCCCCAACTATCCCTTACCACAACAAACCAAACCATATCATCTTAAAATTACAAAAAAAGGTGTACAAATCATAACAAACTATGCCAGACTCACCTAAATTACTTCGGCTACTCTAAATCATCACCAACTAACCCTTACCACAACAAACTAAACCCAATCAATTTTAAATTACAAAAAAATGCTACTAACCATAGCAAACTATGCCAAACTCACCTAAATTACTTCGGCTACCATAAATCATCACCAACTAACCCTTACCACAACAAACTAATCACTTTTAAATTAAAAAAAAATGCTACTAACCATAGCAAACTATGCCAAACTCACCTAAATTACTTCTGCTATCAAAAATCACCCCCAACTACACTTTACAGCAACAAACTAAGCCCAATCACTTTAAAATTACAAAAAAATGCTAAAAATAATAACAAACTATACCAGAATCACCTAAATTACTTCGGCTACCGTAAATCACCCCCAACTATTCCTTACCACAACAAACCAAACCATATCATCTTAAAATTACAAAAAAAGGTGTACAAATCATAACAAACTATGCCAGACTCACCTAAATTACTTCGGCTACTCTAAATCATCACCAACTAACCCTTACCACAACAAACTAAACCCAATCACTTTTAAATTACAAAAAAAATGCTACTAACCGTAGCAAACTATGCCAAACTCACCTAAATTACTTTGGCTATTAAAAATCACCCCCAACTACACTTTACAGCAACAAACTAAGCCCAATCACTTTAAAATTACAAAAAAATGCTAAAAATTATAACAAACTATACCAGAGTCACCTAAATTACTTCGGCTACCGTAAATCACCCCCAACTATCCCTTACCACAACAAACAAAACCATATCATCTTAAAATTACAAAAAAAGGTGTACAAATCATAACAAACTATGCCAAACTCACCTAAATTACTTCGGCTATCAAAAATCACCCCCAACTACACTTTACAGCAACAAACTAAACCCAATCACTTTAAAATTACAAAAAAATGCTAAAGATCATAAAAAACTATACCAGAATCACCTAAATTACTTCGGCTACCGTAAATCACCCCCAACTATCCCTTACCACAACAAACCAAACCATATCATCTTAAAATTACAAAAAAAGGTGTACAAATCATAACAAACAATGCCAGACTCACCTAAATTACTTCGGCTACTCTAAATCATCTCCAACTAAAACTTACCACAACAAACTAAACCCAATCACTTTTAAATTACAAAAAATGCTACTAACCATAGCAAACTATGCCAAACTCACCTAAATTACTTCGGCTACCATAAATCATCACCAACTAATCCTTACCACAACAAACTAAACCCAATCACTTTTAAATTACAAAAAAATGCTACTAACCATAGCAAACTATGCCAAACTCACCTAAATTACTTCGGCTACCAAAAATCACCTCCAACTACACTTTACAGCAACAAACTAAGCCCAATCACTTTAAAATTACAAAAAAATGCTAAAAATCATAACAAACTATACCAGAATCACCTAAATTAGTTCGGATACCGTAAATCACCCCCAACTATCCCTTAGCACAACAAACCAAACCATATCATTTTAAAATTACAAAAAAAGGTGTACAAATCATAACAAACTATGCCAGACTCACCTAAATTACTTCGGCTACTCTAAATCATCACCAACTAACCCTTACCACAACAAACTAAACCCAATCACTTTTAAATTACAAAAAAATGCTACTAACCATAGCAAACTATGCCAAACTCACCTAAATTACTTCGGCTATCATAAATCATCACCAACTAACCCTTACCACAACAAACTAAACCCAATCACTTTTAAATTACAAAAAAATGCTACTAACCATAGCAAACTATGCCAAACTCACCTAAATTACTTCGGCTATCAAAAATCACCCCCCACTAAACCTTACAGCAACAAACTAAGCTCAATCACTTTAAAATTACAAAAAAATGCTAAAAATCATAACAAACTATACCTGAATCACCTAAATTACTTCGGCTACCGTAAATCACCCCCAACTATCCCTTACCACAACAAACCAAACCATATCATCTTAAAATTACAAAAAAAGGTGTACAAATCATAACAAACTATGAGAGACTCACCTAAATTACTTCGGCTATCAAAAATCACCCCCAACTACACTTTACAGCAACAAACTAAACCCAATCACTTTAAAATTACAAAAAAATGCTAAAAATCATAAAAAACTATACCAGAATCACCTAAATTACTTCGGCTACCGTAAATCACCCCCAACTATCCCTTACCACAACAAACCAAACCATATCATCTTAAAATTACAAAAAAAGGTGTACAAATCATAACAAACAATGCCAGACTCACCTAAATTACTTCGGCTACTCTAAATCATCTCCAACTAACCATTACCACAACAAACTAAACCCAATCACTTTTAAATTACAAAAAATGCTACTAACCATAGCAAACTATGCCAAACTCACCTAAATTACATCGGCTACCATAAATCATCACCAACTAATCCTTACCACAACAAACTAAACCCAATCACTTTTAAATTACAAAAAAATTCTACTAACCATAGCAAACTATGCCAAACTCACCTAAATTACTTCGGCTACCAAAAATCACCTCCAACTACACTTTACAGCAACAAACTAAGCCCAATCACTTTAAAATTACAAAAAATTGCTAAAAATAATAACAAACTATACCAGAATCACCTAAATTACTTCGGCTACCGTAAATCACCCCCAACTATCCCTTACCACAACAAACCAAACCATATCATCTTAAAATTACAAAAAAAGGTGTACAAATCATAACAAACAATGCCAGACTCACCTAAATTACTTCGGCTACTCTAAATCATCTCCAACTAACCCTTACCACAACAAACTAAACCCAATCACTTTTAAATTACAAAAAATGCTACTAACCATAGCAAACTATGCCAAACTCACCTAAATTACTTCGGCTACCATAAATCATCACCAACTAATCCTTACCACAACAAACTAAACCCAATCACTTTTAAATTACAAAAAAATTCTACTAACCATAGCAAACTATGCCAAACTCACCTAAATTACTTCGGCTACCAAAAATCACCTCCAACTACACTTTACAGCAACAAACTAAGCCCAATCACTTTAAAATTACAAAAAATTGCTAAAAATAATAACAAACTATACCAGAATCACCTAAATTACTTCGGCTACCGTAAATCACCCCCAACTATCCCTTACCACAACAAACCAAACCATATCATCTTAAAATTACAAAAAAAGGTGTACAAATCATAACAAACTATGCCAGACTCACCTAAATTACTTCGGCTACTCTAAATCATCACCAACTAACCCTTACCACAACAAACTAAACCCAATCAATTTTAAATTACAAAAAAATGCTACTAACCATAGCAAACTATGCCAAACTCACCTAAATTACTTCGGCTACCATAAATCATCACCAACTAACCCTTACCACAACAAACTAATCACTTTTAAATTAAAAAAAAATGCTACTAACCATAGCAAACTATGCCAAACTCACCTAAATTACTTCTGCTATCAAAAATCACCCCCAACTACACTTTACAGCAACAAACTAAGCCCAATCACTTTAAAATTACAAAAAAATGCTAAAAATAATAACAAACTATACCAGAATCACCTAAATTACTTCGGCTACCGTAAATCACCCCCAACTATTCCTTACCACAACAAATTAAACCATATCATCTTAAAATTACAAAAAAAGGTGTACAAATCATAACAAACTATGCCAGATTCACCTAAATTACTTCGGCTACTCTAAATCATCACCAACTAACCCTTACCACAACAAACTAAACCCAATCACTTTTAAATTACAAAAAAAATGCTACTAACCGTAGCAAACTATGCCAAACTCACCTAAATTACTTTGGCTATTAAAAATCACCCCCAACTACACTTTACAGCAACAAACTAAGCCCAATCACTTTAAAATTACAAAAAAATGCTAAAAATTATAACAAACTATACCAGAGTCACCTAAATTACTTCGGCTACCGTAAATCACCCCCAACTATCCCTTACCACAACAAACAAAACCATATCATCTTAAAATTACAAAAAAAGGTGTACAAATCATAACAAACTATGCCAAACTCACCTAAATTACTTCGGCTATCAAAAATCACCCCCAACTACACTTTACAGCAACAAACTAAACCCAATCACTTTAAAATTACAAAAAAATGCTAAAAATCATAAAAAACTATACCAGAATCACCTAAATTACTTCGGCTACCGTAAATCACCCCCAACTATCCCTTACCACAACAAACCAAACCATATCATCTTAAAATTACAAAAAAAGGTGTACAAATCATAACAAACAATGCCAGACTCACCTAAATTACTTCGGCTACTCTAAATCATCTCCAACTAAAACTTACCACAACAAACTAAACCCAATCACTTTTAAATTACAAAAAATGCTACTAACCATAGCAAACTATGCCAAACTCACCTAAATTACTTCGGCTACCATAAATCATCACCAACTAATCCTTACCACAACAAACTAAACCCAATCACTTTTAAATTACAAAAAAATGCTACTAACCATAGCAAACTATGCCAAACTCACCTAAATTACTTCGGCTACCAAAAATCACCTCCAACTACACTTTACAGCAACAAACTAAGCCCAATCACTTTAAAATTACAAAAAAATGCTAAAAATCATAACAAACTATACCAGAATCACCTAAATTAGTTCGGATACCGTAAATCACCCCCAACTATCCCTTAGCACAACAAACCAAACCATATCATCTTAAAATTACAAAAAAAGGTGTACAAATCATAACAAACTATGCCAGACTCACCTAAATTACTTCGGCTACTCTAAATCATCACCAACTAACCCTTACCACAACAAACTAAACCCAATCACTTTTAAATTACAAAAAAATGCTACTAACCATAGCAAACTATGCCAAACTCACCTAAATTACTTCGGCTATCATAAATCATCACCAACTAACCCTTACCACAACAAACTAAACCCAATCACTTTTAAATTACAAAAAAATGCTACTAACCATAGCAAACTATGCCAAACTCACCTAAATTACTTCGGCTATCAAAAATCACCCCCCACTAAACCTTACAGCAACAAACTAAGCTCAATCACTTTAAAATTACAAAAAAATGCTAAAAATCATAACAAACTATACCTGAATCACCTAAATTACTTCGGCTACCGTAAATCACCCCCAACTATCCCTTACCACAACAAACCAAACCATATCATCTTAAAATTACAAAAAAAGGTGTACAAATCATAACAAACTATGCCAGACTCACCTAAATTACTTCGGCTACTCTAAATCATCACCAACTAACCCTTACCACAACAAACTAAACCCAATCAATTTTAAATTACAAAAAAATGCTACTAACCATAGCAAACTATGCCAAACTCACCTAAATTACTTCGGCTACCATAAATCATCACCAACTAACCCTTACCACAACAAACTAATCACTTTTAAATTAAAAAAAAATGCTACTAACCATAGCAAACTATGCCAAACTCACCTAAATTACTTCTGCTATCAAAAATCACCCCCAACTACACTTTACAGCAACAAACTAAGCCCAATCACTTTAAAATTACAAAAAAATGCTAAAAATAATAACAAACTATACCAGAATCACCTAAATTACTTCGGCTACCGTAAATCACCCCCAACTATTCCTTACCACAACAAACCAAACCATATCATCTTAAAATTACAAAAAAAGGTGTACAAATCATAACAAACTATGCCAGACTCACCTAAATTACTTCGGCTACTCTAAATCATCACCAACTAACCCTTACCACAACAAACTAAACCCAATCACTTTTAAATTCCAAAAAAAATGCTACTAACCGTAGCAAACTATGCCAAACTCACCTAAATTACTTTGGCTATTAAAAATCACCCCCAACTACACTTTACAGCAACAAACAAAGCCCAATCACTTTAAAATTACAAAAAAATGCTAAAAATTATAACAAACTATACCAGAGTCACCTAAATTACTTCGGCTACCGTAAATCACCCCCAACTATCCCTTACCACAACAAATTAAACCATATCATCTTAAAATTACAAAAAAAGGTGTACAAATCATAACAAACTATGCCAGATTCACCTAAATTACTTCGGCTACTCTAAATCATCACCAACTAACCCTTACCACAACAAACTAAACCCAATCACTTTTAAATTACAAAAAAAATGCTACTAACCGTAGCAAACTATGCCAAACTCACCTAAATTACTTTGGCTATTAAAAATCACCCCCAACTACACTTTACAGCAACAAACTAAGCCCAATCACTTTAAAATTACAAAAAAATGCTAAAAATTATAACAAACTATACCAGAGTCACCTAAATTACTTCGGCTACCGTAAATCACCCCCAACTATCCCTTACCACAACAAACAAAACCATATCATCTTAAAATTACAAAAAAAGGTGTACAAATCATAACAAACTATGCCAAACTCACCTAAATTACTTCGGCTATCAAAAATCACCCCCAACTACACTTTACAGCAACAAACTAAACCCAATCACTTTAAAATTACAAAAAAATGCTAAAAATCATAAAAAACTATACCAGAATCACCTAAATTACTTCGGCTACCGTAAATCACCCCCAACTATCCCTTACCACAACAAACCAAACCATATCATCTTAAAATTACAAAAAAAGGTGTACAAATCATAACAAACAATGCCAGACTCACCTAAATTACTTCGGCTACTCTAAATCATCTCCAACTAAAACTTACCACAACAAACTAAACCCAATCACTTTTAAATTACAAAAAATGCTACTAACCATAGCAAACTATGCCAAACTCACCTAAATTACTTCGGCTACCATAAATCATCACCAACTAATCCTTACCACAACAAACTAAACCCAATCACTTTTAAATTACAAAAAAATGCTACTAACCATAGCAAACTATGCCAAACTCACCTAAATTACTTCGGCTACCAAAAATCACCTCCAACTACACTTTACAGCAACAAACTAAGCCCAATCACTTTAAAATTACAAAAAAATGCTAAAAATCATAACAAACTATACCAGAATCACCTAAATTAGTTCGGATACCGTAAATCACCCCCAACTATCCCTTAGCACAACAAACCAAACCATATCATCTTAAAATTACAAAAAAAGGTGTACAAATCATAACAAACTATGCCAGACTCACCTAAATTACTTCGGCTACTCTAAATCATCACCAACTAACCCTTACCACAACAAACTAAACCCAATCACTTTTAAATTACAAAAAAATGCTACTAACCATAGCAAACTATGCCAAACTCACCTAAATTACTTCGGCTATCATAAATCATCACCAACTAACCCTTACCACAACAAACTAAACCCAATCACTTTTAAATTACAAAAAAATGCTACTAACCATAGCAAACTATGCCAAACTCACCTAAATTACTTCGGCTATCAAAAATCACCCCCCACTAAACCTTACAGCAACAAACTAAGCTCAATCACTTTAAAATTACAAAAAAATGCTAAAAATCATAACAAACTATACCTGAATCACCTAAATTACTTCGGCTACCGTAAATCACCCCCAACTATCCCTTACCACAACAAACCAAACCATATCATCTTAAAATTACAAAAAAAGGTGTACAAATCATAACAAACTATGCCAGACTCACCTAAATTACTTCGGCTACTCTAAATCATCACCAACTAACCCTTACCACAACAAACTAAACCCAATCAATTTTAAATTACAAAAAAATGCTACTAACCATAGCAAACTATGCCAAACTCACCTAAATTACTTCGGCTACCATAAATCATCACCAACTAACCCTTACCACAACAAACTAATCACTTTTAAATTAAAAAAAAATGCTACTAACCATAGCAAACTATGCCAAACTCACCTAAATTACTTCTGCTATCAAAAATCACCCCCAACTACACTTTACAGCAACAAACTAAGCCCAATCACTTTAAAATTACAAAAAAATGCTAAAAATAATAACAAACTATACCAGAATCACCTAAATTACTTCGGCTACCGTAAATCACCCCCAACTATTCCTTACCACAACAAACCAAACCATATCATCTTAAAATTACAAAAAAAGGTGTACAAATCATAACAAACTATGCCAGACTCACCTAAATTACTTCGGCTACTCTAAATCATCACCAACTAACCCTTACCACAACAAACTAAACCCAATCACTTTTAAATTACAAAAAAAATGCTACTAACCGTAGCAAACTATGCCAAACTCACCTAAATTACTTTGGCTATTAAAAATCACCCCCAACTACACTTTACAGCAACAAACAAAGCCCAATCACTTTAAAATTACAAAAAAATGCTAAAAATTATAACAAACTATACCAGAGTCACCTAAATTACTTCGGCTACCGTAAATCACCCCCAACTATCCCTTACCACAACAAACAAAACCATATCATCTTAAAATTACAAAAAAAGGTGTACAAATCATAACAAACTATGCCAAACTCACCTAAATTACTTCGGCTATCAAAAATCACCCCCAACTACACTTTAAAGCAACAAACTAAACCCAATCACTTTAAAATTACAAAAAAATGCTAAAAATCATAAAAAACTATACCAGAATCACCTAAATTACTTCGGCTACCGTAAATCACCCCCAACTATCCCTTACCACAACAAACCAAACCATATCATCTTAAAATTACAAAAAAGGTGTACAAATCATAACAAACAATGCCAGACTCACCTAAATTACTTCGGCTACTCTAAATCATCTCCAACTAAAACTTACCACAACAAACTAAACCCAATCACTTTTAAATTACAAAAAATGCTACTAACCATAGCAAACTATGCCAAACTCACCTAAATTACTTCGGCTACCATAAATCATCACCAACTAATCCTTACCACAACAAACTAAACCCAATCACTTTTAAATTACAAAAAAATGCTACTAACCATAGCAAACTATGCCAAACTCACCTAAATTACTTCGGCTACCAAAAATCACCTCCAACTACACTTTACAGCAACAAACTAAGCCCAATCACTTTAAAATTACAAAAAAATGCTAAAAATCATAACAAACTATACCAGAATCACCTAAATTAGTTCGGATACCGTAAATCACCCCCAACTATCCCTTAGCACAACAAACCAAACCATATCATCTTAAAATTACAAAAAAAGGTGTACAAATCATAACAAACTATGCCAGACTCACCTAAATTACTTCGGCTACTCTAAATCATCACCAACTAACCCTTACCACAACAAACTAAACCCAATCACTTTTAAATTACAAAAAAATGCTACTAACCATAGCAAACTATGCCAAACTCACCTAAATTACTTCGGCTATCATAAATCATCACCAACTAACCCTTACCACAACAAACTAAACCCAATCACTTTTAAATTACAAAAAAATGCTACTAACCATAGCAAACTATGCCAAACTCACCTAAATTACTTCGGCTATCAAAAATCACCCCCCACTAAACGTTACAGCAACAAACTAAGCTCAATCACTTTAAAATTACAAAAAAATGCTAAAAATCATAACAAACTATACCTGAATCACCTAAATTACTTCGGCTACCGTAAATCACCCCCAACTATCCCTTACCACAACAAACCAAACCATATCATCTTAAAATTACAAAAAAAGGTGTACAAATCATAACAAACTATGAGAGACTCACCTAAATTACTTCGGCTATCAAAAATCACCCCCAACTACACTTTACAGCAACAAACTAAACCCAATCACTTTAAAATAACAAAAAAATGCTAAAAATCATAAAAAACTATACCAGAATCACCTAAATTACTTCGGCTACCGTAAATCACCCCCAACTATCCCTTACCACAACAAACCAAACCATATCATCTTAAAATTACAAAAAAAGGTGTACAAATCATAACAAACAATGCCAGACTCACCTAAATTACTTCGGCTACTCTAAATCATCTCCAACTAACCCTTACCACAACAAACTAAACCCAATCACTTTTAAATTACAAAAAATGCTACTAACCATAGCAAACTATGCCAAACTCACCTAAATTACTTCGGCTACCATAAATCATCACCAACTAATCCTTACCACAACAAACTAAACCCAATCACTTTTAAATTACAAAAAAATGCTACTAACCATAGCAAACTATGCCAAACTCACCTAAATTACTTCGGCTACCAAAAATCACCTCCAACTACACTTTACAGCAACAAACTAAGCCCAATCACTTTAAAATTACAAAAAAATGCTAAAAATCATAACAAACTATACCAGAATCACCTAAATTACTTCGGCTACGGTAAATCACCCCCAACTATCCCTTACCACAACAAACCAAACCATATTATCTTAAAATTACAAAAAAAGGTGTACAAATCATAACAAACTATGCTAGACTCACCTAAATTACTTCAGCTACTCTAAATCATCACCAACTAACCCTTACCACAACAAACTAAACCCAATCACTTTTAAATTACAAAAAAATGCTACGAACCATAGCAAACTATGCCAAACTCACCTAAATTACTTCGGCTACCATAAATCATCACCAACTAACCCTTACCACAACAAGCTAAACCCAATCATTTTTAAATTACAAAAAAATGCTACTAACCATAGCAAACTATGCCAAACTCACCAAAATTACTTCGGCTATCAAAAATAACCCCCAACTACACTTTACAGTAACAAACTAAGCCCAATCACTTTAAAATTACAAAAAAATGCTAAAAATCATAACAAACTATACCAGAATCACCTAAATTAGTTCGGATACCGTAAATCACATCCAACTATCCCTTAGCACAACAAACCAAACCATATCATCTTAAAATTACAAAAAAAGGTGTACAAATCATAACAAACTATGCCAGACTCACCTAAATTACTTCGGCTACTCTAAATCATCACCAACTAACCCTTACCACAACAAACTAAACCCAATCACTTTTAAATTACAAAAAAATGCTACTAACCATAGCAAACTATGCCAAACTCACCTAAATTACTTCGGCTACCATAAATCATCACCAACTAACCCTTACCACAACAAACTAAACCCAATCACTTTTAAATTACAAAAAAATGCTACTAACCATAGCAAACTATGCCAAACTCACCTAAATTACTTCGGCTATCAAAAATCACCCCCCACTAAACCTTACAGCAACAAACTAAGCTCAATCACTTTAAAATTACAAAAAAATTCTAAAAATCATAACAAACTATACCTGAATCACCTAAATTACTTCGGCTACCGTAAATCACCCCCAACTATCCCTTACCACAACAAACCAAACCATATCATCTTAAAATTACAAAAAAAGGTGTACAAATCATAACAAACTATGCCAGACTCACCTAAATTACTTCGGCTACTCTAAATCATCACCAACTAACCCTTACCACAACAAACTAAACCCAATCACTTTTAAATTACAAAAAAATGCTACTAACCAAAGCAAACTATGCCAAACTCACCTAAATTACTTCGGCTACCATAAATCATCACAACTAACCCTTACCACAACAAACTAAACCCAATCACTTTTAAATTACAAAAAAAATGCTACTAACCATAGAAAACTATGCCAAACTCACCTAATTTACTTCGGCTATCAAAAATCACCCCCAACTACATTTTAAAGCAACAAACTAAACCCAATCACTTAAAAATTACAAAAAAATGCTAAAAATCATAACAAACTATACCAGAATCACCTAAATTACTTCGGCTACCGTAAATCACCCCCAACTATCCCTTACCACAACAAACCAAACCATATCATCTTAAAATTACAAAAAAAGGTGTACAAATCATAACAAACTATGCCAGACTCACCTAAATTACTTCGGCTACTCTAAATCATCACCAACTAACCCTTACCACAACAAACTAAACCCAATCAATTTTAAATTACAAAAAAATGCTACTAATCATAGCAAACTATGCCAAACTCACCTAAATTACTTCGGCTACCATAAATCATCACCAACTAACCCTTACCACAACAAACTAATCACTTTTAAATTAAAAAAAAATGCTACTAACCATAGCAAACTATGCCAAACTCACCTAAATTACTTCTGCTATCAAAAATCACCCCCAACTACACTTTACAGCAACAAACTAAGCCCAATCACTTTAAAATTACAAAAAAATGCTAAAAATAATAACAAACTATACCAGAATCACCTAAATTACTTCGGCTACCGTAAATCACCCCCAACTATTCCTTACCACAACAAACCAAACCATATCATCTTAAAATTAAAAAAAAAGGTGTACAAATCATAACAAACTATGCCAGACTCACCTAAATTACTTCGGCTACTATAAATCATCACCAACTAACCCTTACCACAACAAACTAAACCCAATCACTTTTAAATTACAAAAAAATGCTACTAACCATAGCAAACTATGCCAAACTCACATAAATTACTTCGGCTATCAAAAATCACCCCCAACTACACTTTACAGCAACAAACTAAGCCCAATCACTTTAAAATTACAAAAAATGCTAAAAATGATAACAAACTATACCAGAATGACCTAAATTACTTCGGCTACCGTAAATCACCCCGAACTATCCCTTACCACAACAAACCAAACCATATTATCTTAAAATTACAAAAAAAGGTGTACAAATCATAACAAACTATGCTAGACTCACCTAAATTACTTCGGCTACTCTAAATCATCACCAACTAACCCTTACCACAACAAACTAAACCTAATCACTTTTAAATTACAAAAAAATGCTACGAACCATAGCAAACTATGCCAAACTCACCTAAATTACTTCGGCTACCATAAATCATCACCAACTAACCCTTACCACAACAAGCTAAACCCAATCACTTTTAAATTACAAAAAAATGCTACTAACCATAGCAAACTATGCCAAACTCACCAAAATTACTTCGGCTATCAAAAATCACCCCCAACTACACTTTACAGTAACAAACTAAGCCCAATCACTTTAAAATTACAAAAAAATGCTAAAAATCATAACAAACTATACCAGAATCACCTAAATTAGTTCGGATACCGTAAATCACCCCCAACTATCCCTTAGCACAACAAACCAAACCATATCATCTTAAAATTACAAAAAAAGGTGTACAAATCATAACAAACTATGCCAGACTCACCTAAATTACTTCGGCTACTCTAAATCATCACCAACTAACCCTTACCACAACAAACTAAACCCAATCACTTTTAAATTACAAAAAAATGCTACTAACCATAGCAAACTATGCCAAACTCACCTAAATTACTTCGGCTACCATAAATCATCACCAACTAACCCTTACCACAACAAACTAAACCCAATCACTTTTAAATTACAAAAAAATGCTACTAACCATAGCAAACTATGCCAAACTCACCTAAATTACTTCGGCTATCAAAAATCATCCCCCACTAAACCTTACAGCAACAAACTAAGCTCAATCACTTTAAAATTACAAAAAAATGCTAAAAATCATAACAAACTATACCTGAATCACCTAAATTACTTCGGCTACCGTAAATCACCCCCAACTATCCCTTACCACAACAAACCAAACCATATCATCTTAAAATTACAACAAAAGGTGTACAAATCATAACAAACTATGCCAGACTCACCTAAATTACTTCGGCTACTCTAAATCATCACCAACTAACCCTTACCACAACAAACTAAACCCAATCACTTTTAAATTACAAAAAAATGCTACTAACCAAAGCAAACTATGCCAAACTCACCTAAATTACTTCGGCTACCATAAATCATCACCAACTAACCCTTACCACAACAAACTAAACCCAATCACTTTTAAATTACAAAAAAATGCTACTAACCATAGAAAACTATGCCAAACTCACCTAATTTATTTCGGCTATCAAAAATCACCCCCAACTACACTTTAAAGCAACAAACTAAACCCAATCACTTAAAAATTACAAAAAAATGCTAAAAATCATAACAAACTATACCAGAATCACCTAAATTAGTTCGGATACCGTAAATCACCCCCAACTATCCCTTAGCACAACAAACCAAACCATATCATCTTAAAATTACAAAAAAAGGTGTACAAATCATAACAAACTATGCCAGACTCACCTAAATTACTTCGGCTACTATAAATCATCACCAACTAACCCTTACCACAACAAACTAAACCCAATCACTTTTAAATTACAAAAAAATGCTACTAACCATAGCAAACTATGCCAAACTCACATAAATTACTTCGGCTATCAAAAATCACCCCCAACTACACTTTACAGCAACAAACTAAGCCCAATCACTTTAAAATTACAAAAAAATGCTAAAAATCATAAAAAACTATACCAGGATCACCTAAATTACTTCGGCTACCGTAAATCACCCCCAACTATCCCTTACCACAACAAACCAAACCATATCATCTTAAAATTACAAAAAAGGTGTACAAATCATAACAAACTATGCCAGACTCACCTAAATTACTTCGGCTACTCTAAATCATCACCAATTAACCCTTACCACAACAAACTAAACCCAATCACTTTTAAATTACAAGAAAATGCTACTAACAATAGCAAACTATGCCAAACTCACCTAAATTACTTCGGCTACCATAAATCATCACCAACTAACCCTTACCACAACAAACTAAACCCAATCACTTTTAAATTACAAGAAAATGCTACTAACCATAGCAAACTATGCCAAACTCACCTAAATTACTTCGGCTACCATAAATCATTACCAACTAACCCTTACCACAACAAACTAAACTCAGTCACTTTTAAATTACAAAAAATGCTACTAACCATAGCAAACTATGCCAAACTCACCTAAATTACTTCGGCTATCAAAAATCACCCCCAACTACACTTTACAGCAACAAACTAAGCCCAATCACTTTAAAATTAAAAAAAAATGCTAAAAATCATAACAAACTATACCAGAATCACCTAAATTACTTCGGCTACCGTAAATCACCCCCAACTATCCCTTACCACAACAAATCAAACCATATCATCTTAAAATTACAACAAAAGGTGTACAAATCATAACAAACTATGCCAGACTCACCTAAATTACTTCGGCTACTCTAAATCATCACCAACTAACCCTTACCACAACAAACTAAACCCAATCACTTTTAAATTACAAAAAAATGCTACTAACCATAGCAAACTATGCCAAACTCACCTAAATTACTTTGGCTACCATAAATCATCACCAACTAACCCTTACCGCAACAAACTAATCACTTTTAAATTACAAAAAAATGCTACTAACCATAGCAAACTATGCCAAACTCACCTAAATTACTTCGGCTATCAAAAATCACCCCCAACTACACTTTACAGCAACAAACTAAGCCCAATCACTTTAAAATTACAAAAAAATGCTAAAAATCATAACAAACTATACCAGAAACACCTAAATTACTTCGGCTACCGTAAATCACCCCGAACTATCCCTTACCACAACAAACCAAACCATATCATGTTAAAATTACAAAAAAAGGTGTACAAATCATAACAAAATATGCCAGACTCACCTAAATTACTTCGGCTACTCTAAATCATCACCAACTAACCCTTACCACAACAAACTAAACCCAATCACTTTTAAATTACTAAAAAATGCTACTAACCATAGCAAACTATGCCAAACTCACCTAAATTACTTCGGCTACCATAAATCATCACCAACTAACCCTTACCACAACAAACTAAACCCAATCACTTTTAAATTACAAAAAATGCTACTAACCATAGCAAACTATGCCAAACTCACATAAATTACTTCGGCTATCAAAAAACACCCCCAACTACACTTTACAGCAACAAACTAAGCCCAATCACTTTAAAATTACAAAAAAATGCTAAAAATCATAAAAAACTATACCAGGATCACCTAAATTACTTCAGCTACCGTAAATCACCCCCAACTATCCCTTACCACAACAAACCAAACCATATCATCTTAAAATTACAAAAAAGGTGTACAAATTATAACAAACTATGCCAGACTCACCTAAATTACTTCGGCTACTCTAAATCATCCCAACTAACCTTTACAACAACAAACTAAACCCAATCACTTTTAAATTACAAAAAAATGCTACTAACCATAGCAAACTATGCCAAACTCACCTAAATTACTTCGGCTATCATAAATCATCACCAACTAACTCTTACCACAACAAACTAAACCCAATCACTTTTAAATTACAAAAAAATGCTACTAACCATAACAAACTATGCCAAACTCACATAAATTACTTCGGCTATCAAAAATCACCCCCAACTACACTTTACAGCAACAAACTAAGCCCTATGACTTCAAAATTACAAAAAAATGCTAAAAATCATAACAAACTATACCAGAATAACCTAAATTACTTCGGCTACCGTAAATCACACCCAACTATCCCTTACCACAACAAACCAAACCATATCATCCTAAAATTACAAAAAAAGTGTACAAATCATAACAAACTATGCCAGACTCACCTAAATTACTTCGGCTACTCTAAATCATCACTAACTAACCTTTACCACAACAAACTAAACCCAATCACTTTTAAATTACAAAAAAATGCTACTAACAATAGCAAACGATGCCAAACTCACCTAAATTACTTCGTCTATCAAAAATCACCCCCAACTAACTCTTACCACAACAAACTAAACCCAATCACTTTTAAATTACAAAAAAACGCTATTAACCATAGCAAACTATGCCAAACTCACCTAAATTACTTCGGCTATCAAAAATCACCCCCAACTACACTTTACAGCAACAAACTAAGCCCTATGACCTTAAAATTACAAAAAAATGCTAAAAATCATAACAAACTATACCAGAATCACCTAAATTACTTCGGCTACCATAAATCACCCCCAACTATCCTTTACCACAACAAACCAAACCATATCATCTTAAAATTACAAAAAAAGGTGTACAAATCATAACAAACTATGCCAGACTCACCTAAATTACTTCGGCTACTCTAAATCATCACCAACTAACCCTTACCACAACAAACTAAACCCAATCACTTTTAAATTACAAAAAAATGGTACTAACCATAGCAAACTATGCCAAACTCACTTAAATTACTTCGGCTACCATAAATCATCACCAACTAACCCTTACCAAAACAAACTAAACCCAATCACTTTTAAATTACAAAAAAATGCTACGAACCATAGCAAACTATGCCAAACTCACCTAAATTACTTCGGCTATCAAAAATCACCCCCAACTACACTTTACAGCAACAAACTAAGCCCAGTCACTTTAAAATTACAAAAACATGCTAAAAATTATAGCAAACTATACCAGAATCACCTCAATTACTTCGGCTACCGTAAATCACTCCCAACTATCCCTTACCACAACAAACCAAACCATATCATCTTAAAATTACAAAAAAAGGTGTACAAATCATAACAAACTATGCCAGACTCACCTAAATTACTTCGGCTACTCTAAATCATCACCAACTAACCCTTACCACAACAAACTAAACCCAATCACTTTTAAATTACAAAAAAATGCTACTAACCAAAGCAAACTATGCCAGACTCACCTAAATTACTTCGGCTACTATAAATCATCACCAACTAACCCTTACCACAACAAACTAAACCCAATCACTTTTAAATTACAAAAAAATGCTACTAACCAAAGCAAACTATGCCAGACTCACCTAAATTACTTCGGCTACTATAAATCATCACCAACTAACCCTTACCACAACAAACTAAACCCAATCACTTTTAAATTACAAAAAAATGCTACTAACCATAGCAAACTATGCCAAACTCACATAAATTACTTCGGCTATCAAAAATCACCCCCAACTACACTTTACAGCAACAAACTAAGCCCAATCACTTTAAAATTACAAAAAAATGCTAAAAATCATAACAAACTATACCAGAATCACCTAAATTAGTTCGGATACCGTAAATCACCCCCAACTATCCCTTAGCACAACAAACCAAACCATATCATCTTAAAATTACAAAAAAAGGTGTACAAATCATAACAAACTATGCCAGACTCACCTAAATTACTTCGGCTACTATAAATCATCACCAACTAACCCTTACCACAACAAACTAAACCCAATCACTTTTAAATTACAAAAAAATGCTACTAACCATAGCAAACTATGCCAAACTCACATAAATTACTTCTGCTATCAAAAATCACCCCCAACTACACTTTACAGCAACAAGCTAAGCCCAATCACTTTAAAATTACAAAAAAATGCTAAAAATTATAACAAACTATACCAGGATCACCTAAATTACTTCGGCTACAGTAAATCACCCCCAAATATCCCTTACCACAACAAACCAAACCATATCATCTTAAAATTACAAAAAAGGTGTACAAATCATAACAAACTATGCCAGACTCACCTAAATTACTTCGGCTACTCTAAATCATCACCAATTAACCCTTACCACAACAAACTAAACCCAATCACTTTTAGATTACAAGAAAATGCTACTAACAATAGCAAACTATGCCAAACTCACCTAAATTACTTCGGCTACCATAAATCATCACCAACTAACCCTTACCACAACAAACTAAACCCAATCACTTTTAAATTACAAAAAAATGCTACTAACCATAGCAAACTATGCCAAACTCACCTAACTTACTTCGGCTATCAAAAATCACCCCCTACTACACTTTACAGCAACAAACTAACCCCAATCACTTTAAAATTACAAAAAATGCTAAAAATCATAACAAACTATACCAGAATGACCTAAATTACTTCGGCTACCGTAAATCACCCCGAACTATCCCTTACCACAACAAACCAAACCATATCATCTTAAAATTACACAAAAAGGTGTACAAATCATAACAAACTATGCCAGACTCACCTAAATTACTTCGGCTACTCTAAATCATCACCAACTAACCCTTACCACAACAAACTAAACCCAATCACTTTTAAATTACAAGAAAATGCTACTAACCATAGCAAACTATGCCAAACTCACCTAAATTACTTCGGCTACCATAAATCATCACCAACTAACCCTTACCACAACAAACTAAACTCAGTCACTTTTAAATTACAAAAAAATGCTACTAACCATAGCAAACTATGCCAAACTCACCTAAATTACTTCGGCTATCAAAAATCACCCCCAACTACACTTTACAGCAAAAAACTAAGCCCAATCACTTTAAAATTACAAAAAAATGCTACTAACCATAGCAAACTATGCCAAACTCACCTAAATTACTTCGGCTATCAAAAATCACCCCCCACTAAACCTTACAGCAACAAACTAAGCTCAATCACTTTAAAATTACAAAAAAATGCTAAAAATCATAACAAACTATACCTGAATCACCTAAATTACTTCGGCTACCGTAAATCACCCCCAACTATCCCTTACCACAACAAACCAAACCATATCATCTTAAAATTACAAAAAAAGGTGTACAAATCATAACAAACTATGCCAGACTCACCTAAATTACTTCGGCTACTCTAAATCATCACCAACTAACCCTTTCCACAACAAACTAAACCCAATCACTTTTAAATTACAAAAAAATGCTACTAACCAAAGCAAACTATGCCAAACTCACCTAAATTACTTCGGCTACCATAAATCATCACCAACTAACCCTTACCACAACAAACTAAACCCAATCACTTTTAAATTACAAAAAAATGCTACTAACCATAGCAAACTATGCCAAACTCACCTAATTTACTTCGGCTATCAAAAATCACCCCCAACTACACTTTAAAGCAACAAACTAAACCCAATCACTTAAAAATTACAAAAAAATGCTAAAAATCATAACAAACTATACCAGAATCACCTAAATTACTTCGGCTACCGTAAATCACCCCCAACTATCCCTTACCACAACAAACCAAACCATATCATCTTAAAATTACAAAAAAAGGTGTACAAATCATAACAAACTATGCCAGACTCACCTAAATTACTTCGGCTACTCTAAATCATCACCAACTAACCCTTACCACAACAAACTAAACCCAATCAATTTTAAATTACAAAAAAATGCTACTAACCATAGCAAACTATGCCAAACTATCCTAAATTACTTCGGCTACCATAAATCATCACCAACTAACCCTTACCACAACAAACTAAACCCAATCACTTTAAAATTACAAAAAAATGCTAAAAATCATAAAAAACTATACCAGGATCACCTAAATTACTTCGGCTACCGTAAATCACCCCCAACTATCCCTTACCACAACAAACCAAACCATATCATCTTAAAATTACAAAAAAGGTGTACAAATCATAACAAACTATGCCAGACTCACCTAAATTACTTCGGCCACTCTAAATCATTCCAACTAACCTTTACAACAACAAACTAAACCCAATCACATTTAAATTACAAAAAAATGCTACTAACCATAGCAAACTATGCCAAACTCACCTAAATTACTTCGGCTATCAAAAATCACCCCCAACTACACTTTACAGCAACAAACTAAGCCCAATCACTTTAAAATTACAAAAAAATGCTAAAAATCATAAAAAACTATACCAGGATCACCTAAATTACTTCGGCTACCGTAAATCACCCCCAACTATCCCTTACCACAACAAACCAAACCATATCATCTTAAAATTACAAAAAAGGTGTACAAATCATACCAAACTATGCCAGACTCACCTAAATTACTTCGGCTACTCTAAATCATCACCAATTAACCCTTACCACAACAAACTAAACCCAATCACTTTTAAATTACAAGAAAATGCTACTAACAATAGCAAACTATGCCAAACTCACCTAAATTACTTCGGCTACCATAAATCATCACCAACTAATCCTTACCACAACAAACTAAACCCAATCACTTTTAAATTACAAAAGAATGCTTCTAACCATAGCAAACTATGTCAAACTCACCTAAATTACTTCGGCTATCAAAAATCACCCCCTACTACACTTTACAGCAACAAACTAACCCCAATCACTTTAAAATTACAAAAAATGCTAAAAATCATAACAAACTATACCAGAATGACCTAAATTACTTCGGCTACCGTAAATCACCCCGAACTATGCCTTACCACAACAAACCAAACCATATCATCTTAAAATTACACAAAAAGGTGTACAAATCATAACAAACTATGCCAGACTCACCTAAATTACTTCGGCTACTCTAAATCATCACCAACTAACCCTTACCACAACAAACTAAACCCAATCACTTTTAAATTACAAGAAAATGCTACTAACCATAGCAAACTATGCCAAACTCACCTAAATTACTTCGGCTACCATAAATCATTACCAACTAACCCTTACCACAACAAACTAAACTCAGTCACTTTTAAATTACAAAAAATGCTACTAACCATAGCAAACTATGCCAAACTCACCTAAATTACTTCGGCTATCAAAAATCACCCCCAACTACACTTTACAGCAACAAACTAAGCCCAATCACTTTAAAATTAAAAAAAAATGCTAAAAATCATAACAAACTATACCAGAATCACCTAAATTACTTCGGCTACCGTAAATCACCCCCAACTATCCCTTACCACAACAAATCAAACCATATCATCTTAAAATTACAACAAAAGGTGTACAAATCATAACAAACTATGCCAGACTCACCTAAATTACTTCGGCTACTCTAAATCATCACCAACTAACCCTTACCACAACAAACTAAACCCAATCACTTTTAAATTACAAAAAAATGCTACTAACCATAGCAAACTATGCCAAACTCACCTAAATTACTTTGGCTACCATAAATCATCACCAACTAACCCTTACCGCAACAAACTAATCACTTTTAAATTACAAAAAAATGCTACTAACCATAGCAAACTATGCCAAACTCACCTAAATTACTTCGGCTATCAAAAATCACCCCCAACTACACTTTACAGCAACAAACTAAGCCCAATCACTTTAAAATTACAAAAAAATGCTAAAAATCATAACAAACTATACCAGAAACACCTAAATTACTTCGGCTACCGTAAATCACCCCGAACTATCCCTTACCACAACAAACCAAACCATATCATGTTAAAATTACAAAAAAAGGTGTACAAATCATAACAAAATATGCCAGACTCACCTAAATTACTTCGGCTACTCTAAATCATCACCAACTAACCCTTACCACAACAAACTAAACCCAATCACTTTTAAATTACTAAAAAATGCTACTAACCATAGCAAACTATGCCAAACTCACCTAAATTACTTCGGCTACCATAAATCATCACCAACTAACCCTTACCACAACAAACTAAACCCAATCACTTTTAAATTACAAAAAATGCTACTAACCATAGCAAACTATGCCAAACTCACATAAATTACTTCGGCTATCAAAAAACACCCCCAACTACACTTTACAGCAACAAACTAAGCCCAATCACTTTAAAATTACAAAAAAATGCTAAAAATCATAAAAAACTATACCAGGATCACCTAAATTACTTCAGCTACCGTAAATCACCCCCAACTATCCCTTACCACAACAAACCAAACCATATCATCTTAAAATTACAAAAAAGGTGTACAAATTATAACAAACTATGCCAGACTCACCTAAATTACTTCGGCTACTCTAAATCATCCCAACTAACCTTTACAACAACAAACTAAACCCAATCACTTTTAAATTACAAAAAAATGCTACTAACCATAGCAAACTATGCCAAACTCACCTAAATTACTTCGGCTATCATAAATCATCACCAACTAACTCTTACCACAACAAACTAAACCCAATCACTTTTAAATTACAAAAAAATGCTACTAACCATAACAAACTATGCCAAACTCACATAAATTACTTCGGCTATCAAAAATCACCCCCAACTACATTTTACAGCAACAAACTAAGCCCTATGACTTCAAAATTACAAAAAAATGCTAAAAATCATAACAAACTATACCAGAATAACCTAAATTACTTCGGCTACCGTAAATCACACCCAACTATCCCTTACCACAACAAACCAAACCATATCATCCTAAAATTACAAAAAAAGTGTACAAATCATAACAAACTATGCCAGACTCACCTAAATTACTTCGGCTACTCTAAATCATCACTAACTAACCTTTACCACAACAAACTAAACCCAATCACTTTTAAATTACAAAAAAATGCTACTAACAATAGCAAACGATGCCAAACTCACCTAAATTACTTCGGCTATCAAAAATCACCCCCAACTAACTCTTACCACAACAAACTAAACCCAATCACTTTTAAATTACAAAAAAACGCTATTAACCATAGCAAACTATGCCAAACTCACCTAAATTACTTCGGCTATCAAAAATCACCCCCAACTACACTTTACAGCAACAAACTAAGCCCTATGACCTTAAAATTACAAAAAAATGCTAAAAATCATAACAAACTATACCAGAATCACCTAAATTACTTCGGCTACCATAAATCACCCCCAACTATCCTTTACCACAACAAACCAAACCATATCATCTTAAAATTACAAAAAAAGGTGTACAAATCATAACAAACTATGCCAGACTCACCTAAATTACTTCGGCTACTCTAAATCATCACCAACTAACCCTTACCACAACAAACTAAACCCAATCACTTTTAAATTACAAAAAAATGGTACTAACCATAGCAAACTATGCCAAACTCACCTAAATTACTTCGGCTATCAAAAATCACCCCCAACTACACTTTACAGCAACAAACTAAGCCCAATCACTTTAAAATTAAAAAAAAAATGCTAAAAATCATAACAAACTATACCAGAATCACCTAAATTACTTCGGCTACCGTAAATCACCCCCAACTATCCCTTACCACAACAAATCAAACCATATCATCTTAAAATTACAACAAAAGGTGTACAAATCATAACAAACTATGCCAGACTCACCTAAATTACTTCGGCTACTCTAAATCATCACCAACTAACCCTTACCACAACAAACTAAACCCAATCACTTTTAAATTACAAAAAAATGCTACTAACCATAGCAAACTATGCCAAACTCACCTAAATTACTTTGGCTACCATAAATCATCACCAACTAACCCTTACCGCAACAAACTAATCACTTTTAAATTACAAAAAAATGCTACTAACCATAGCAAACTATGCCAAACTCACCTAAATTACTTCGGCTATCAAAAATCACCCCCAACTACACTTTACAGCAACAAACTAAGCCCAATCACTTTAAAATTACAAAAAAATGCTAAAAATCATAACAAACTATACCAGAAACACCTAAATTACTTCGGCTACCGTAAATCACCCCGAACTATCCCTTACCACAACAAACCAAACCATATCATGTTAAAATTACAAAAAAAGGTGTACAAATCATAACAAAATATGCCAGACTCACCTAAATTACTTCGGCTACTCTAAATCATCACCAACTAACCCTTACCACAACAAACTAAACCCAATCACTTTTAAATTACTAAAAAATGCTACTAACCATAGCAAACTATGCCAAACTCACCTAAATTACTTCGGCTACCATAAATCATCACCAACTAACCCTTACCACAACAAACTAAACCCAATCACTTTTAAATTACAAAAAATGCTACTAACCATAGCAAACTATGCCAAACTCACATAAATTACTTCGGCTATCAAAAAACACCCCCAACTACACTTTACAGCAACAAACTAAGCCCAATCACTTTAAAATTAAAAAAAAATGCTAAAAATCATAACAAACTATACCAGAATCACCTAAATTACTTCGGCTACCGTAAATCACCCCCAACTATCCCTTACCACAACAAATCAAACCATATCATCTTAAAATTACAACAAAAGGTGTACAAATCATAACAAACTATGCCAGACTCACCTAAATTACTTCGGCTACTCTAAATCATCACCAACTAACCCTTACCACAACAAACTAAACCCAATCACTTTTAAATTACAAAAAAATGCTACTAACCATAGCAAACTATGCCAAACTCACCTAAATTACTTTGGCTACCATAAATCATCACCAACTAACCCTTACCGCAACAAACTAATCACTTTTAAATTACAAAAAAATGCTACTAACCATAGCAAACTATGCCAAACTCACCTAAATTACTTCGGCTATCAAAAATCACCCCCAACTACACTTTACAGCAACAAACTAAGCCCTATGACTTTAAAATTACAAAAAAATGCTAAAAATCATAAAAAACTATACCAGGATCACCTAAATTACTTCAGCTACCGTAAATCACCCCCAACTATCCCTTACCACAACAAACCAAACCATATCATCTTAAAATTACAAAAAAGGTGTACAAATTATAACAAACTATGCCAGACTCACCTAAATTACTTCGGCTACTCTAAATCATCCCAACTAACCTTTACAACAACAAACTAAACCCAATCACTTTTAAATTACAAAAAAATGCTACTAACCATAGCAAACTATGCCAAACTCACCTAAATTACTTCGGCTATCATAAATCATCACCAACTAACTCTTACCACAACAAACTAAACCCAATCACTTTTAAATTACAAAAAAATGCTACTAACCATAACAAACTATGCCAAACTCACATAAATTACTTCGGCTATCAAAAATCACCCCCAACTACACTTTACAGCAACAAACTAAGCCCTATGACTTCAAAATTACAAAAAAATGCTAAAAATCATAACAAACTATACCAGAATAACCTAAATTACTTCGGCTACCGTAAATCACACCCAACTATCCCTTACCACAACAAACCAAACCATATCATCCTAAAATTACAAAAAAAGTGTACAAATCATAACAAACTATGCCAGACTCACCTAAATTACTTCGGCTACTCTAAATCATCACTAACTAACCTTTACCACAACAAACTAAACCCAATCACTTTTAAATTACAAAAAAATGCTACTAACAATAGCAAACGATGCCAAACTCACCTAAATTACTTCGGCTATCAAAAATCACCCCCAACTAACTCTTACCACAACAAACTAAACCCAATCACTTTTAAATTACAAAAAAACGCTATTAACCATAGCAAACTATGCCAAACTCACCTAAATTACTTCGGCTATCAAAAATCACCCCCAACTACACTTTACAGCAACAAACTAAGCCCTATGACCTTAAAATTACAAAAAAATGCTAAAAATCATAACAAACTATACCAGAATCACCTAAATTACTTCGGCTACCATAAATCACCCCCAACTATCCTTTACCACAACAAACCAAACCATATCATCTTAAAATTACAAAAAAAGGTGTACAAATCATAACAAACTATGCCAGACTCACCTAAATTACTTCGGCTACTCTAAATCATCACCAACTAACCCTTACCACAACAAACTAAACCCAATCACTTTTAAATTACAAAAAAATGGTACTAACCATAGCAAACTATGCCAAACTCACTTAAATTACTTCGGCTACCATAAATCATCACCAACTAACCCTTACCAAAACAAACTAAACCCAATCACTTTTAAATTACAAAAAAATGCTACGAACCATAGCAAACTATGCCAAACTCACCTAAATTACTTCGGCTATCAAAAATCACCCCCAACTACACTTTACAGCAACAAACTAAGCCCAGTCACTTTAAAATTACAAAAACATGCTAAAAATTATAGCAAACTATACCAGAATCACCTCAATTACTTCGGCTACCGTAAATCACTCCCAACTATCCCTTACCACAACAAACCAAACCATATCATCTTAAAATTACAAAAAAAGGTGTACAAATCATAACAAACTATGCCAGACTCACCTAAATTACTTCGGCTACTCTAAATCATCACCAACTAACCCTTACCACAACAAACTAAACCCAATCACTTTTAAATTACAAGAAAATGCTACTAACCATAGCAAACTATGCCAAACTCACCTAAATAACTTCGGCTACCATAAATCATCACCAACTAACCCTTACCACAACAAACTAAACCCAATCACTTTTAAATTACAAAAAAATGCTACTAACCATAGGAAACTATGCCAAACTCACCTAAATTACTTCGGCTATCAAAAATCACCCCCAACTACATTTTACAGCAACAAACTAAGCCCAATCACTCTAAAATTACAAAAAAATTCTAAAAATCATAACAAACTATACCAGAATCACCTAAATTACTTCGGCTACCGTAAATTACCCCCAACTATCCCTTACCATAACAAACCAAACCAAATCATCTTAAAATTACAAAAAAAGGTGTACAAATCATAACAAATTATGCCAGACTTACCTAAATTACTTCGGCTACTCTAAATCATCACCAACTAACCCTTACCACAACAGACTAAACCCAATCACTTTTAAATTACAAAAAAATGCTACTAACCATAGCAAACTATGCCAAACTTACCTAAATTACTTCGGCTACCATAAATCATCACCAACTAACCCTTACCACAACAAACTAAACCCAATCACTTTTAAATTTCAAAAAAATGCTTCTAACCATAGCAAACTATGCCAAACTCACCTAAATTACTTCGGCTATTAAAAATCACCCCCAACTACACTTTACAGCAACAAACTAAGCCCAATCACTTTAAAATTACAAAAAAAATGCTAAAAATCATAACAAACTATACCAGAATCACCTAAATTACTTCGGCTACCGTACATCACAACCAACTATCCCTTACCACAACAAACCAAACCATATCATCTTAAAATTACAAAAAAAGGTGTACAAATCATAACAAACTATGCCAGACTCACCTAAATTACTTCGGCTACTCTAAATCATCACCAACTAACCCTTACCACAACAAACTAAACCCAATCACTTTTAAATTACAAAAAAATGCTACTAACCATAGCAAACTATGCCAAACTCACATAAATTACTTCGGCTATCAAAAATCACCCCCAACTACACTTTGCAGCAACAAACTAAGCCCAATCACTTTAAAATTACAAAAAAATGCTAAAAATCATAACAAACTATACCAGAATCACCTAAATTACTTCGGCTACCGTAAATCACCCCAACTATCCCTTACCACAACAAACCAAACCATATCATCTTAAAATTACAAAAAAAGGTGTACAAATCATAACAAACTATGCCAGACTCACCTAAATTACTTCGGCTACTCTAAATCATCACCAACTAACCCTTACCACAACAGACTAAACCCAATCACTTTTAAATTACAAAAAAATGCTACTAACCATAGCAAACTATGCCAAACTTACCTAAATTACTTCGGCTACCATAAATCATCACCAACTAACCCTTACCACAACAAACTAAACCCAATCACTTTTAAATTTCAAAAAAATGCTTCTAACCATAGCAAACTATGCCAAACTCACCTAAATTACTTCGGCTATCAAAAATCACCCCCAACTACACTTTACAGCAACAAACTAAGCCCAATCACTTTAAAATTACAAAAAAATGCTAAAAATCATAACAAACTATACCAGAATCACCTAAATTACTTCGGCTACCGTATATCACAACCAACTATCCCTTACCACAACAAACCAAACCATATCATCTTAAAATTACAAAAAAAAGTGTACAAATCATAACAAACTATGCCAGACTCACCTAAATTACTTCGGCTACTCTAAATCATCACCAACTAACCCTTACCACAACAAACTAAACCCAATCACTTTTAAATTACAAGAAAATGCTACTAACCATAGCAAACTATGCCAAACTCACCTAAATTACTTCGGCTACCATAAATCATCACCAACTAACCCTTACCACAACAAACTAAACCTAATCACTTTTAAATTACAAAAAAATGCTACTAACCATAGCAAAGTATGCCAAACTCACCTAAATTACTTCGGCTATCAAAAATCACCCCCAACTGCACTTTACAGCAACAAACTAAGCCCAATCACTTTAAAATTACAAAAAAATGCTAAAAATCATAACAAACTATACCAGAATGACTTAAATTACTTCGGCTACCGTAAATCACCCCGAACTATCCCTTACCACAACAAACCAAACCATATCATCTTAAAATTACAAAAAAAGGTGTACAAATCATAACAAACTATGCCAGACTCACCTAAATTACTTCGGCTACTCTAAATCATCACCAACTAACCCTTACCACAACAAACTAAACCCAATCACTTTTAAATTACAAAAAAATGCTACTAACCATAGCAAACTATGCCAAACTCACCTAAATTACTTCGGCTATCAAAAATCACCCCCAACTACATTTTACAGCAACAAACTAAGCCCAATCACTCTAAAATTACAAAAAAATTCTAAAAATCATAACAAACTATACCAGAATCACCTAAATTACTTCGGCTACCGTAAATTACCCCCAACTATCCCTTACCATAACAAACCAAACCATATCATCTTAAAATTACAAAAAAAGGTGTACAAATCATAACAAATTATGCCAGACTCACCTAAATTACTTCGGCTACTCTAAATCATCACCAACTAACCCTTACCACAACAGACTAAACCCAATCACTTTTAAATTACAAAAAAATGCTACTAACCATAGCAAACTATGCCAAACTTACCTAAATTACTTCGGCTACCATAAATCATCACCAACTAACCCTTACCACAACAAACTAAACCCAATCACTTTTAAATTTCAAAAAAATGCTTCTAACCATAGCAAACTATGCCAAACTCACCTAAATTACTTCGGCTATCAAAAATCACCCCCAACTACACTTTACAGCAACAAACTAAGCCCAATCACTTTAAAATTACAAAAAAATGCTAAAAATCATAACAAACTATACCAGAATCACCTAAATTACTTCGGCTACCGTATATCACAACCAACTATCCCTTACCACAACAATCCAAACCATATCATCTTAAAATTACAAAAAAAGGTGTACATATCATAACAAACTATGCCAGACTCACCTAAATTACTTCGGCTACTGTAAATCATCACCAACTAACCCTTACCACAACAAACTAAACCCAATCACTTTTAAATTACAAAAAAATGCTACTAACCATAGCAAACTATGCCAAACTCACATAAATTACTTCGGCTACCATAAATCATCACCAAATAACCCTTACCACAACAAACTAAACCCAATCAATTTTAAATTACAAAAAAATGCTACTAACCATAGCAAACTATGCCAAACTCACCTAAATTTCTTCGGCTATCAAAAATCACCCCCAACTACACTTTGCAGCAACAAACTAAGCCCAATCACTTTAAAATTACAAAAAAATGCTAAAAATCATAACAAACTATACCAGAATCACCTAAATTACTTCGGCTACCGTAAATCACCCCAACTATCCCTTACCACAACAAACCCAACCATATCATCTTAAAATTACAAAAAAAGGTGTACAAATCATAACAAACTATGCCAGACTCACCTAAATTACTTCGGCTACTCTAAATCATTACCAACTAACCCTTACCACAACAAACTAAACCCAATCACTTTTAAATTACAAAAAAATGCTACTAACCATAGCAAACTATGTCAAACTCACCTAAATTACTTCGGCTACCATAAATCATCACCAAATAACCCTTACCACAACAAACTAAACCCAATCAATTTTAAATTACAAAAAAATGCTACTAACTATAGCAAACTATGTCAAACTCACCTAAATTACTTCGGCTACCATAAATCATCACCAACTAACCCTTACCACAACAAACTAAACCCAATCAATTTTAAATTACAAAAAAATGATACTAACCATAGCAAACTATGCCAAACTCACCTAAATTTCTTCGGCTATCAAAAATCACCCCCAACTACACTTTGCAGCAACAAACTAAGCCCAATCACTTTAAAATTACAAAAAAATGCTAAAAATCATAACAAACTATACCAGAATCACCTAAATTACTTCGGCTACCGTAAATCACCCCCAACTAACCCTTACCACAACAAACCAAACCATATCATCTTAAAATTACAAAAAAAGGTGTACAAATCATAACAAACTATGCCAGACTCACCTAAATTACTTCGGCTACTCTAATTCATCACCAACTAACCCTTACCACAACAAACTAAACCCAATCACTTTTAAATTACAAGAAAAGGCTACTAACCATAGCAAACTATGCCAAACTCACCTAAATTACTTCGGCTACCATAAATCATCACCAACTAACCCTTACCACAACAAACTAAACCTAATCACTTTTAAATTACAAAAAAATGCTACTAACCATAGCAAACTATGCCAAACTCACCTAAATTACTTCGGATATCAAAAATCACCCCCAACTACACTTTACAGCAACAAACTAAGCCCAATCACTTTAAAATTACAAAAAAATGCTAAAAATCATAACAAACTATACCAGAATGACTTAAATTACTTCGGCTACCGTAAATCACCCCGAACTATCCCTTACCACAACAAACCAAACCATATCATCTTAAAATTACAAAAAAAGGTGTAAAAATCATAACAAACTATGCCAGACTCACCTAAATTACTTCGGCTACTCTAAATCATCACCAACAAACCCTTACCACAACAAACTAAACCCAATCACTTTTAAATTACAAAAAAATGCTACTAACCATAGCAAACTATGCCAAACTTACCTAAATAACTTCGGCTACCATAAATCATCACCAACTAACCCTTACCACAACAAACTAAACCCAATCACTTTTAAATTACAAAAAAATGCTACTAACCATAGCAAACTATGCCAAACTCACCTAAATTACTTCGGTTATCAAAAATCACCCCCAAATATATTTTACAGCAACAAACTAAGCCCAATCACTCTAAAATTACAAAAAAATTCTAAATATCATAACAAACTATACCAGAATCACTTAAATTACTTCGGCTACCGTAAATTACCCCCAACTATCCCTTACCATAACAAACCAAACCATATCATCTTAAAATTACAAAAAAAGGTGTACAAATCATAACAAACTATGCCAGACTCACCTAAATTACTTCGGCTACTCTAAATCATCACCAACTAACCCTTACCACAACAGACTAAACCCAATCACTTTTAAATTACAAAAAAATGCTACTAACCATAGCAAACTATGCCAAACTTACCTAAATTACTTCGGCTACCATAAATCATCACCAACTAACCCTTACCACAACAAACTAAACCCTATCACTTTTAAATTTCAAAAAAATGCTTCTAACCATAGCAAACTATGCCAAACTCACCTAAATTACTTCGGCTATCAAAAATCACCCCCAACTACACTTTACAGCAACAAACTAAGCCCAATGACTTTAAAATTACAAAAAAATGCTAAAAATCATAACAAACTATACCAGAATCACCTAAATTACTTCGGCTACCGTATATCACAACCAACTATCCCTTACCACAACAAACCAAACCATATCATCTTAAAATTACAAAAAAAGGTGTACAAATCATAACAAATTATGCCAGACTCACCTAAATTACTTCGGCTACTCTAAATCATCACCAACTAATCCTTACCACAACAAAGTAAACCCAATCACTTTTAAATTACAAAAAAATGCTACTAACCATAGCAAACTATGCCAAACTCACCTAAATTACTTGGGCTACCATAAATCATCTCCAACTAACCCTTACCACAACAAACTAAACCGAATCTATATATATAAAGCGAAGTGTCCTCACTGACACACTCATTCATTCACTCATTCATCTACACATCTACACACTGATTCATAATCAACCCACAGCCCAAACCGTGAGGGCTGGAGACTTGAAATTTTAGACACGGGTGTATCATGTGCCGAAACTGAACACTAAGAAGGGATTTTACGAAATTCGGCCCGGTTCCTTTGTAATTCAATAAAAACCGGCTAAAATAAACAAAAAATGATCGGATCGCGGAGACCGTGTTTATGTTAGAAGCACGTATCTAGCCAAAACAACTTCGACGACGGGCGACCGGTTTACATTAAAAGCACTTATTTAACCTAAACAATTTCAACGTCGAGTTTCTGCTTTCGTGATCATACTTTTGCCGTACCTAGCGAGGCCGCAGATATTTCAATTATAATTTTGATTTCAATTATAATGTCGATCAGTGACTCAATTAAAAATTACCAAACCACTCCAAATTTATTCCGTCAACATTAAACATCCTCAAATATCTCTTACCACTGCAAACTTTACCAAATCAACCCCAAAAAATTCCCGAACTATGCCAAACTGACATAAACTAGATCCGTTATTTTAAATCATCCCTTACCACCCCTTAGCAACCCCAAGCAACTCCAATCACTTTAAAATAAAACAAAATGACACAAATCATGGCAGATTAAGTCCAACTCACACATATTATTTCGTCTACCAAAAATCACCCCCAACTACCCCTTACCACCCCAAAATAAGCCCAATCACTTTAAAATTACAAAAAATGTTACAAACCTTACCAAACTATGCCAAACTCATCTAAATTACTTTGGCTTCCATAAATCACCCCCAACTACCCCTTACCACCCCAAAATAAGCCCAATCACTTTAAAATTACAAAAAATGCTACAAACCATAGCAAACTATGCCTAACTCACCCAAATTACTTCGGCTAACATAAATCACCCCCAACAACCCCTTACTACCCCAAAATAAGCCCAATCACTTTAAAATTACAAAAAATGCTACAAACCATAGCAAACTATGCCAAACTCACTTAAATTACTTCGGCTATCATAAATCACCCCCAACTACCCCTTACCGCCCCTAACTCATCCCAATCACTTTAAAATTACAAAAAATGCTACAAACCATAGCAAACTATGCCTAACTCACTTAAATTACTTCGGCTAACATAAATCACCCCCAACTACCCCTTACCACCCCTAACTCATCCCAATCACTTTAAAATTACAAAAAATGCTACAAACCATAGCAAACTATGCCTAACTCACCCAAATTACTTCGGCTAACATAAATCACCCCCAACAACCCCTTACTACCCCAAAATAAGCCCAATCACTTTAAAATTACAAAAAATGCTACAAACCATAGCAAACTATGCCAAACTCACCTAAATTACTTCGGCTACCATAAATCACCCCCAACTACCCCTTACCACCCCAAAATAAGCCCAATCACTTTAAAATTACAAAAAATGCTACAAACCATAGCAAACTATGCCAAACTCACCTAAATTACTTCGGCTAACATAAATCACCCCCAACAACCCCTTACTACCCCAAAATAAGCCCAATCACTTTAAAATTACAAAAAAAGCTACAAACCATAGCAAACTATGCCAAACTCACTTAAATTACTTCGGCTATCATAAATCACCCCCAACTACCCCTTACCACCCCAAACTCAGCCCAATCACTTTAAAATTACAAAAAATGTTACAAGCCATATCAAACTATGCCAAACTCATCTAAATTACTTTGGCTTCCATGAATCACCCCCAACTACCCCTTACCACCCCAAAATAGGCTCAATCACTTTAAAATTACAAAAAAATTCTACATTCCATAGCAAACTATGCCAAACTCACTTAAATTACTTTGGCTTCTATAAATCACCCCCAACTACCTCTTACCACCCCAAAATAGGCTCAATCACTTTAAAATTACAAAAAAATTCTACAAACCGTAGCAAACTATGCCAAACTCCCCTAAATTACTTCGGCTACCATAAATCACAGCGAACTACCCCTTACAACCCCAAAATAAGCCCAATCACTTTAAAATTACAAAATATTTAACAAATCATAGCAAACTATGCCTAACTCACCTAAATTACTTCGGCTACCATAAATCACCCCCAACTACCCCTTACAACCCCAAAATTAGCCCAATCACTTTAAAATTACGAAAAATGCTACAAACCATGGCAAACTATCTCAAACTCACCTGAATTACTTCGGCTACCATAAATCACCCCCAACAACCCCTTACTACCCCAAAATAAGCCCAATCACTTTAAAATTACAAAAAATGCTACAAACCATAGCAAACTATGCCAAACTCACTTAAATTACTTCGGCTATCATAAATCACCCCCAACTACCCCTTACCACCCCTAACTCATCCCAATCACTTTAAAATTACAAAAAATGCTACAAACCATAGCAAACTATGCCTAACTCACCTAAATTACTTCGGCTAACATAAATCACCCCCAACAACCCCTTACTACCCCAAAATAAGCCCAATCACTTTAAAATTACAAAAAAATGCTACAAACCATAGCAAACTATGCCTAACTCACCTAAATTACTTCGGCTATCATAAATCACCCCCAACTACCCCTTACCACCCCTAACTCATCCCAATCACTTTAAAATTACAAAAAATACTACAAACCATAGCAAACTATGCCAAACTCATTTAAATTACTTCGGCTATCATAAATCACTTCCAACTACCCCTTTCCACCCCTAACTCATCCCAATCACTTTAAAATTACAAAAAATGCTACAAACCATAGCAAACTATGCCAAACTCACTTAAATTACTGCGGCTACCATAAATCACCCCGAACTACCCCTTACAACCCCAAAATAAACCCAATCACTTTAAAATTACAAAATATTCAACAAATCATAGCAAGCTATGCCTAACTCACCTAAATTACTTCGGCTACCATAAATCACCCCCAACTACCCTTTACCACCCCAAAATAAGCCTAATCACTTTAAAATTACAAAAAATGCAACAAACCATAGCAAACTATGCCAAACTCACTTAAATTACTTTGGCTTTTATAAATCACCCCCAACTACCCCTTACCAACCACAAACTAAACCCAATCACTTTAAAATTACAAAGAATGCTGCAAACCATAGCAAACTATGCCAAACTCACTTAAATTACTTCGGCTATTATAAATCACCCCCAACTACCCCTTACCACCCCAAACTCAGCCCAATCACTTTAAAATTACAAAAAATGTTACAAGTCATATCAAACTATGCCAAACTCATCTAAATTACTTTGGCTTCCATAAATCACCCCCAACTACCCCTTACCACCCCAAAATAGGCTCAATCACTTTAAAATTACAAAAAAATTCTACAAACCGTAGCAAACTATGCCAAACTCCCCTAAATTACTTCGGCTACCATAAATCACCCCGAACTACCCCTTACAACCCCAAAATAAACCCAATCACTTTAAAATTACAAAATATTCAACAAATCATAGCAAGCTATGCCTAACTCACCTAAATTACTTCGGCTACCATAAATCACCCCCAACTACCCCTTACCACCCCAAAATAAGCCCAATCACTTTAAAATTACAAAAAATGCAACAAACCATAGCAAACTATGCCAAACTCACTTAAATTACTTTGGCTTCTATAAATCACCCCCAACTACCCCTTACCACCCCAAAATAGGCTCAATCACTTTAAAATTACAAAAAAATTTTACATACCCTAGCAAACTATGCCAAACTCCCCTAAATTACTTCGGCTACCATAAATTACCCCGAACTACCTCTTACAACCCCAAAATAAGCCCAATCACTTTAAAATTACAAAATATTCAACAAATCATAGCAAACTATGCCTAACTCACCTAAATTACTTCGGCTACCATAATTCACCCCCAACTACCCCTTACAACCCCAAAATTAGCTCAATCACTTTAAAATTACGAAAAGTGCTACAAACCATAGCAAACTATCTCAAACTCACCTGAATTACTTCGGCTACCATAAATCACCCCTAACTACCCCTTACCACCCCAAACTAAGCCCAATCGCTTTAAAATTACAAAAAATGCTACAAACCATAGCAAACTATGCCAAACTCACTTAAATTACTGCGGCTACCATAAATCACCCCCAACTACCCCTTACCAACCACAAACTAAACCCAATCACTTTAAAATTACAAAAAATTATACAAACCATAGCAAACTATGTCAAAGTCACCTAAATTACTTCGGCTACCATAAATCACCCACAACTACCCCTTACGACCCCAAAATTAGCCCAATCACTTTAAAATTACGAAAAATGCTACAAGCCATAGCAAACTATCTCAAACTCTCCTGAATTACTTCGGCTACCATAAACCACCCCCAACTACCCCTTACCGCCCCAAAATTAGCGTAATAACTTTAAAATTACAAAAATGCTACAAAACATAGCAAGTTATGCCAAACTCACTTAAATTTCTTCGGCTACCATAAATTAATAATCGTTTTCAATCAAAATCTTCTATTTGGTTGTGTTATTTATAAATGCCTTATCGTATTAAATCATAAAATATTAATAAATATCTGCACATAAAATATATTGTTCCGACTAATAGTCGTTATTCTGAATATTAAATATGCTGATACCTATTTTTATTCTCTTCCACCTTCCAATAAATATTTGTTCCAGTTGAGATGCAAACATAAACGTATTTCTGAATTGCAACACGCGGACGGGGCAAGCCCTACCTTTTCAACATGCGTGCATTTGTATAAACAGCTCTATGGTTTTTAACGTTAAAGAGGTATAAAGGCGGTGTAAGCGCTAGAGTTTCGTAAAAATATCTGAAAAATTCGAAATTCTGCAATTGATTCAGAACTATCTTTGTGTTCGATAGTAAATTTATACTTGCAGTGGCACTGCCAACCCTGCCACTCCTGACGAGGCACCTGCTGACTACTCTCCTTTCAGGGAAACTTTATAAATCAACGTCAAAATAATTTAGGGCGCCTGAATGTGAAAATATCACTGTGTAATAAGTTCAGACTGACATGGAACACTTGAAATTTCGATATTTGTTTGTAATTCGTCACAGGTCCATGAAGGAATGCATGTTAATGTAAACAAGTGTTAGTTTGTTGGAGAGACCGAATAAGATTTTTAACATTCCTGCCAAAATATTTATTTACTTTAGAATGTTAATTTTTTAAGTTCATTTCGTGAAAATTATGACGGGCCATACGAGTACACCTGTGCGAGTATTATTTGGTACATACAAATTAATCTTTTTTGTTATCCAAATTGTTTACATACGCACTAGGCACGTGCACCTCATATAATTGTGAAAATTGCTGCTTCAGCGTCTGGAACGCTGGTACTCAACGCCGCCAAGGTCGAGGCGACGCATCGGTATTCGAAGTTCTATCGCTATTAAATAAATTATTTTAATATAATATTCCCGATTTGTTCTTGGCGTTAACCTAAACTCTCCCCAATCGATTTTCGAAAAATTTCCAGCGTCGGACCGGACTTCACTTATTTTCGTACGCTAATTTTTACGTTCAGTTAATGATAGTGGTGTATTTGTTCTTCACCAAACCTGCTCCGGCCGAAATCCGAAATTTTCACTGACATCATACGCTAAGTATTGTGTGCTTATACACGATTTACACTATTTATTTTACGTACATTGCGTTCATTATGGTTCTGCATTATTTATAACTAAGATGGAGCAGTTTGAAAATCTAATAGTAAGCGGAGAACAAATACCACCATGTATAATTCCCGTGAAAAGTGATGGAAATAGTCTTTCTTACTATCTTTCCTATTGCATTTTTAATACCGGAAATAGAGCTCAAGAGCGAAGAATAACTTCGACTTTTTTTATACATAATTCCTAAATACTTCGTTTTTATGGTGTAAAATTTTGTATTGTGTGGTCTTTAACGTTGTCAGAGAACTAAATGGGAATAATTTGGAATAATTTAGCTTCTATGTCAACGCTCCTTCTCTTGAAACTTTGGAAAACAACGACAAGATTCTTTAGGGCGCCTGGATTTGAAAATATAACTCTGTATAATAAGTTTAGACTGACTAGAGTGAAAAGAAAGGAGCTTGCACCCAGAAACGAAATTAAATGGAACACTTGAAGTTGCAATATTTGTTTGTAATTCGTCAGAAGTCCATGAGGGAATGCGTGTTAATGTAAACAAATGTGAGTTTATTGGAGAGGCCGAATAAGATTTTTACATTATTGATGCAGCTGGAGCCTGCCACGTCAAGGGCGAGGTCACAAACGTGAAAAGGCGATGCTCGATTTAGTTTGATTGAGTATCTATGCAGAAATTCGCACATACCAAGCGTTGGATAAGCCTTTCTTATCGTTTCTTAGAATTCGAGAATTGCTGGTTCAGCGTGTGGAGCAGTACTCGATCGCGGTGTTTAATTTTAACACAACTACAATTGTGAAAATTGCTGCTCCAGCGTCGGAAACTGTTCGCAAAGTCGCCAAATTCGATGAGGCGACGCATCAGTGTTCGAAGGTCTACCGCTATCAAATAAAGTATTTTAATTTAACATTTGATCCTCGCGTTAACCAAATCTGCCCCCAATCAATTTTCGAAAAATTACCAGCGTCGAACCGGATTCCACTTATATTTGTACGCTAATTTTTACTTTCAGTTAATGGTAGTGGTGTATTTGTTTTTCACCAAATTTGCCCCCGCTGAAATCCGAAATTTTCACCGTTGTATGTACCAGAGATCACTGACATTCATACCCTTAATAATTATGTGCTTATACACGTTTTACACTATTTATTTTACGTTCACTGTGTTTATTATTGCTTTACTTCATTTATAACTAAGATGGAGAAGTTTGAAAATCTAGCGATGTACAAATACCACACCGTATTATGAAAGGTGATGGAAATTGTCTTTTTTTATATCTATGGTATTGGTATTGATATTTTAATACTGGAACGGAAGCTCAATAGGTTGGCACTTTAATTGTTCAACAAGTGTGTGATAATGTAAACAGGTGTGAGTCCGTCGGAGAGACCGAATAAGATTTTTACATCCACCATATTCCCGTCAATATATTTATTTATTTTAGAATGTTAATTTTGCCGTTAACAAAATTTGTTCCCAATCACCTTCGTCGTACCGGACGACCGTTCAGTTAATGATAATGGTGTATTTATTTTTCACCAAATCTGCCTCGGCTGAAATCCAAAATTTACAGCGTTGGACCAGACATTACTGACATTGATACGCGTTTTACACTGTTTATTTTACGTAAATACATTGTGTTCATTATTGCTTTACATCATTTATAACTAAGATGGACAAGTTTGAAAATCTAGCGATGCACAAATACCATAAAATACCACATTTTACCACATACCAAAATTTTAATACTGGAAAGGGAGCTCAAAAGGTTCGCACTTTAATTGTCCAACCAGTTAGGGCCAGGTTGTAATAATTTTTCTGCAGTTCAGAAGGAGATAAGTGTTTGTTTATTCCAGAGATAAGTCAAAATCATCTACATACTGTTCTGTTTGTGAGTTGACTGCAGCAAGAGGAATTGTTCCATTGTGTTTTCAATTTTATCATAACATGATCAGCTAATTTGTAAACTTCGATTTCCTGGAATCGTTTATAGGACAACTGCCTAAAGAGTCTATTCAAAATTTTTTATCTCAGATATCAACCAAGGTATCCTTTTTGTCCAAATCATATTGAAGTACCCGGTCCTGGCAACGCAGGTTAATTTCAGCATATTTGTTTATTTTGTGATTGGAAAAGTAGAGCATTCCTGTTTAATTGTATTATAATGTCGATTAGTCAACATCACCACTTTAGTCAACACTGAGTTTATTTAATCTACGTCCGGGCAACGCCGGGTACATTCAGCTAGTCACTTATAAATTACAAAAAAATGCTACTAACCATAGCAAACTATGTCAAACTCACCTAAATTACTTCGGCTATCAAAAATCACCCCCAACTACACTTTACAGCAACAAACTAGGCCCAATCACTTTAAAATTACAAAAAAATTGATAAAAATCATAACAAACTATATCAGAATCACCTAAATTACTTCGGCTACCGTAAATCACCCCCAACTATCCCACCCACAACAAACCAAACCATATCATCTTAAAATTACAAAAAAAGGTGTACAAATCATAACAAACTCTGCCAGACTCACCTAAATTACTTCGGCTACTCTAAATCATCACTAACTAAACCTTACCACAACAAACTAAACCCAATCACTTTTAAATTACAAAAAAATGCTACTAACCATAGCAAACAATGCCAAACTCACCTAAATTACTTCGGCTATCAAAAATCACCCCCAACTACACTTTACAGCAACAAACTAAGCCCAATCACTTTAAAATTACAAAAAAATGCTAAAAATCATAACAAACTATACCAAAATCACCTAAATTACTTTGGCTACCGTAAATCACCCCCAACTATCCCTTACCACAACAAACCAAACCATATCATCTTAAAATTACAAAAAAAGGTGTACAAATCATAACAAACTATGCCAGACTCACCTAAATTACTTCGGCTACTCTAAATCATCTCCAACTAACCCTTACCACAACAAACTAAACCCAATCACTTTTAAATTACAAAAAAATGCTACTAACCATAGCAAACTATGCCAACCTCACCTAAATTACTTCGGCTATCAAAAATCACCCCCAACTACACTTTACAGCAACAAACTAAGCCCAATTACTTTAAAATTACAAAAAAATGCTAAAAATCATAACAAACTATACCAGAATCACCTAAATTACTTCGGCTACCGTAAATCACCCCCAACTATCACTTACCACAACAAACCAAACCATATCATCTTAAAATTACAAAAAAAGGTGTACAAATCATAACAAACTATGCCAGACTCACCTAAATTACTTCGGCTACTCTAAATCATCACCAACTTACCCTTACCACAACAAACTAAGCCCAATCACTTTAAAATTACAAAAAAATGCTAAAAATCATAACAAACTATACCAAAATCACCTAAATTACTTCGGCTACCGTAAATCACCCCCAACTATCCCTTACCACAACAAACCAAACCATATCATCTTAAAATTACAAAAAAAGGTGTACAAATCATAACAAACTATGCCAGACTCACCTAAATTACTTCGGCTACTCTAAATCATCACCAACAAACCCTTACCACAACAAACTAATCCCAATCACTTTTAAATTACAAAAAAATGCTACTAACCATAGCAAACTATGCCAAACTCACCTTAATTACTTCGGCTACCATAAATCATCACCAACTAACCCTTACCACAACAAACTAAACCCAATCACTTTTGAATTACAAAAAAATGCTACTAACCATAGCAAACTATGCCAAACTCACCTAAATTACTTCGGCTATCAAAAATCACCCCCAACTATCCCTTAAGACAACAAACCAAACCATATCATCTTAAAATTACAAAAAAAGGTGTACAAATCATAACAAACTATGCCAGATTCACCTAAATTACTTCGGCTACTCTAAATCATCTCCAACTAACCCTTACCACAACAAACTAAACCCAATCAATTTTAAATTATAAAAAAATGCTACTAACCATAGCAAACTATACCAAACTCACCTAAATTACTTCGGCTACCATAAATCATCACCAACTAACCCTTACCACAACAAACTAAACCCAATCACTTTTAAATTACAAAAAAATGCTACTAACCATAGCAAACTATACCAATCTCACCTAAATTACTTCGGCTATCAAAAATCACCCCCAACTACACTTTACAGCAACAAACTAAGCCCAGTCACTTTAAAATTACAAAAACATGCTAAAAATTATAACAAACTATACCAGAATCACCTCAATTACTTCGGCTACCGTAAATCACCCCCAACTATCCCTTACCACAACAAACCAAACCATATCATCTTAAAATTACAAAAAAAGGTGTACAAATCATAACAAACTATGCCAGACTCACCTAAATTACTTCGGCTACTCTAAATCATCACCAACTAACCCTTACCACAACAAACTAAACCCAATCACTTTTAAATTACAAGAAAAGGCTACTAACCATAGCAAACTATGCCAAACTCACCTAAATTACTTCGGCTACCATAAATCATCACCAACTAACCCTTACCACAACAAACTAAACCTAATCACTTTTAAATTACAAAAAAATGCTACTAACCATAGCAAACTATGCCAAACTCACCTAAATTACTTCGGCTATCAAAAATCACCCCCAACTACACTTTACAGCAACAAACTAAGCCCAATCACTTTAAAATTACAAAAAAATGCTAAAAATCATAACAAACTATACCAGAATGACTTAAATTACTTCGGCTACCGTAAATCACCCCGAACTATCCCTTACCACAACAAACCAAACCATATCATCTTAAAATTACAAAAAAAGGTGTACAAATCATAACAAACTATGCCAGACTCACCTAAATTACTTCGGCTACTCTAAATCATCACCAACTAACCCTTACCACAACAAACTAAACCCAATCACTTTTAAATTACAAAAAAATGCTACTAACCATAGCAAACTATGCCAAACTTACCTAAATAACTTCGGCTACCATAAATCATCACCAACTAACCCTTACCACAACAAACTAAACCCAATCACTTTTAAATTACAAAAAAATGCTACTAACCATAGCAAACTATGCCAAACTCACCTAAATTACTTCGGTTATCAAAAATCACCCCCAAATATATTTTACAGCAACAAACTAAGCCCAATCACTATAAAATTACAAAAAAATTCTAAATATCATAACAAACTATACCAGAATCACTTAAATTACTTCGGCTACCGTAAATTACCCCCAACTATCCCTTACCATAACAAACCAAACCATATCATCTTAAAATTACAAAAAAAGGTGTACAAATCATAACAAACTATGCCAGACTCACCTAAATTACTTTGGCTACTCTAAATCATCACCAACTAACCCTTACCACAACAGACTAAACCCAATCACTTTTAAATTACAAAAAAATGCTACTAACCATAGCAAACTATGCCAAACTTACCTAAATTACTTCGGCTACCATAAATCATCACCAACTAACCCTTACCACAACAAACTAAACCCAATCACTTTTAAATTTCAAAAAAATGCTTCTAACCATAGCAAACTATGCCAAACTCACCTAAATTACTTCGGCTATCAAAAATCACCCCCAACTACACTTTACAGCAACAAACTAAGCCCAATCACTTTAAAATTACAAAAAAATGCTAAAAATCATAACAAACTATACCAGAATCACCTAAATTACTTCGGCTACCGTATATCACAACCAACTATCCCTTACCACAACAAACCAAACCATATCATCTTAAAATTACAAAAAAAGGTGTACAAATCATAACAAATTATGCCAGACTCACCTAAATTACTTCGGCTACTCTAAATCATCACCAACTAATCCTTACCACAACAAAGTAAACCCAATCACTTTTAAATTACAAAAAAATGGTACTAACCATAGCAAACTATGCCAAACTCACCTAAATTACTTCGGCTATCAAAAATCACCCCCAACTACACTTTACAGCAACAAACTAGGCCCAATCACTTTAAAATTACAAAAAAATGCTAAAAATCATAACAAACTATATCAGAATCACCTAAATTACTTCGGCTACCGTAAATCACCCCCAACTATCCCACCCACAACAAACCAAACCATATCATCTTAAAATTACAAAAAAAGGTGTACAAATCATAACAAACTCTGCCAGACTCACCTAAATTACTTTGGCTACTCTAAATCATCACTAACTAAACCTTACCACAACAAACTAAACCCAATCACTTTTAAATTACAAAAAAATGCTACTAACCATAGCAAACAATGCCAAACTCACCTAAATTACTTCGGCTATCAAAAATCACCCCCAACTACACTTTACAGCAACAAACTAAGCCCAATCACTTTAAAATTACAAAAAAATGCTAAAAATCATAACAAACTATACCAAAATCACCTAAATTACTTCGGCTACCGTAAATCACCCCCAACTATCCTTTACCACAACAAACCAAACCATATCATCTTAAAATTACAAAAAAAGGTGTACAAATCATAACAAACTATGCCAGACTCACCTAAATTACTTCGGCTACTCTAAATCATCTCCAGCTAACCCTTACCACAACAAACTAAACCCAATCACTTTTAAATTACAAAAAAATGCTACTAACCATAGCAAACTATGCCAACCTCACCTAAATTACTTCGGCTATCAAAAATCACCCCCAACTACACTTTACAGCAACAAACTAAGCCCAATCACTTTAAAATTACAAAAAAATGCTAAAAATCATAACAAACTATACCAGAATCACCTAAATTACTTCGGCTACCGTAAATCACCCCAACTATCCCTTACCACAACAAACCAAACCATATCATCTTAAAATTACAAAAAAAGGTGTACAAATCATAACAAACTATGCCAGACTCACCTAAATTACTTCGGCTACCCTAAATCATCACCAACTAACCCTTACCACAACAAACTAAACCCAATCACTTTTAAATTACAAAAAAATGCTACTAACTATAGCAAACTATGTCAATCTCACCTAAATTACTTCGGCTACCATAAATCATCACCAAATAACCCTTACCACAACAAACTAAACCCAATCAATTTTAAATTACAAAAAAAAGGTATTAACCATAGCAAACTATGCCAAACTCACCTAAATTTCTTCGGCTATCAAAAATCACCCCCAACTACACTTTGCAGCAACAAACTAAGCCCAATCACTTTAAAATTACAAAAAAATGCTAAAAATCATAACAAACTATACCAGAATCACCTAAATTACTTCGGCTACCGTAAATCACCCCAACTATCCCTTACCACAACAAACCAAACCATATCATTTTAAAATTACAAAAAAAGGTGTACAAATCATAACAAACTATGCCAGACTCACCTAAATTACTTCGGCTACCCTAAATCATCACTAACTAACCCTTACCACAACAAACTAAACCCAATCACTTTTAAATTACAAAAAAATGCTACTAACTATAGCAAACTATGTCAAACTCACCTAAATTACTTCGGCTACCATAAATCATCACCAACTAACCCTTACCACAACAAACTAAACCCAATCAATTTTAAATTACAAAAAAATGCTACTAACTATAGCAAACTATGCCAAACTCACCTAAATTTCTTCGGCTATCAAAAATCACCCCCAACTACACTTTGCAGCAACAAACTAAGCCCAATCACTTTAAAATTACAAAAAAATGCTAAAAATCATAACAAACTATACCAGAATCACCTAAATTACTTCGGCTACCGTAAATCACCCCCAACTATCCCTTAAGACAACAAACCAAACCATATCATCTTAAAATTACAAAAAAAGGTGTACAAATCATAACAAACTATGCCAGACTCACCTAAATTACTTCGGCTACTCTAAATCATCACCAACTAACACTTACCACAACAAACTAAACCCAATCACTTTTAAATTACAAAAAAATGCTACTAACCATAGCAAACTATGCCAAACTCACCTAAATTACTTCGGCTATCAAAAATCACCCCCAACTACACTTTACAGCAACAAACTAAGCCCAATCACTTTAAAATTATAAAAAAAATGATAAAAATCATAACAAACTATACCAGAATCACCTAAATTACTTCGGCTACCGTAAATCACCCCCAACTATCCCTTACCACAACAAACCAAACCATATCATCTTAAAATTACAAAAAAAGATGTACAAATCATAACAAACTATGCCAGACTCACCTAAATTACTTCGGCTACTCTAAATCATCTCCAACTAACCCTTACCACAACAAACTAAACCCAATCACTTTTAAATTATAAAAAAATGCTACTAACCATAGCAAACTATGCCAAACTCACCTAAATTACTTCGGCTACCATAAATCATCACCAACTAACCCTTACCACAACAAACTAAACCCAGTCACTTTTAAATTACAAAAAAATGCTACTAACCATAGCAAACTATGCCAAACTCACCTAAATTACTTCGGCTATCAAAAATCACCCCCAACTACACTTTACAGCAACAAACTAAGCCAAATCACTTTAAAATTACAAAAAAATGCTTAAAATCATAACAAACTATACCAGAATCACCTAAATTACTTCGGCTACCGTAAATCACCCCCAACTATCCCTTACCACAACAAACCAAACCATATCATCTTAAAATTACAAAAAAAGGTGTAGAAATCATAACAAACTATGCCAGACTCACCTAAATTACTTCGGCTACTCTAAATCATCACCAACTTACCCTTACCACAACAAACTAAGCCCAATCACTTTAAAATTACAAAAAAATGTTAAAAATCATAACAAACTATACCAAAATCACCTAAATTACTTCGGCTACCGTAAATCACCCCCAACTATCCCTTACCACAACAAACCAAACCATATCATCTTAAAATTACAAAAAAAGGTGTACAAATCATAACAAACTATGCCAGACTCACCTAAATTACTTCGGCTACTCTAAATCATCACCAACAAACCCTTACCACAACAAACTAATTCCAATCACTTTTAAATTACAAAAAAATGCTACTAACCATAGCAAACTATGCCAAACTCACCTAAATTACTTCGGCTACCATAAATCATCACCAACTAACCCTTACCACAACAAACTAAACCCAATCACTTTTGAATTACAAAAAAATGCTACTAACCATAGCAAACTATGCCAAACTCACCTAAATTACTTCGGCTACCATAAATCATCACCAACTAACCCTTACCACAACAAACTAAACCCAATCACTTTTGAATTACAAAAAAATGCTACTAACCATAGCAAACTATGCCAAACTCACCTAAATTACTTCGGCTATCAAAAATCACCCCCAACTACACTTTACAGCAACAAACTAAGCCCAATCACTTTAAAATTTAAAAAAAATGCTAAAAATCATAACAAACTATACCAGAATCACCTAAATTACTTCGGCTACCGTAAATCACCCCAACTATCCCTTACCACAACAAACCAAACCATATCATTTTAAATTACAAAAAAAGGTGTACAAATCATAACAAACTATGCCAGACTCACCTAAATTACTTCGGCTACTCTAAATCATCACCAACTTACCCTTACCACAACACACTAAACCCAATCACTTTTAAATTACAAAAAAATGCTACTAACCATAGCAAACTATGCCAAACTCACCTTAATTACTTCGGCTACTATAAATCATCACCAACTAACCCTTACCACAACAAACTAAACCCAATCACTTTTAAATTACAAAAAAATGCTACTAACCATAGCAAACTATGCCAAACTCACCTAAATTACTTCGGCTATCAAAAACCACCCCCAACTACACTTTACAGCAACAAACTAAGCCCAATCACTTTAAAATTACAAAAAAATGCTAAAAAACATAACAAACTATACCAGAATCACTTAAATTACTTCGGCTACCGTAAATTACCCCCAACTATCCCTTACCATAACAAACCAAACCATATCATCTTAAAATTACAAAAAAAGGTGTACAAATCATAACAAACTATGCCAGACTCACCTAAATTACTTTGGCTACTCTAAATCATCACCAACTAACCCTTACCACAACAGACTAAACCCAATCACTTTTAAATTACAAAAAAATGCTACTAACCATAGCAAACTATGCCAAACTTACCTAAATTACTTCGGCTACCATAAATCATCACCAACTAACCCTTACCACAACAAACTAAACCCAATCACTTTTAAATTTCAAAAAAATGCTTCTAACCATAGCAAACTATGCCAAACTCACCTAAATTACTTCGGCTATCAAAAATCACCCCCAACTACACTTTACAGCAACAAACTAAGCCCAATCACTTTAAAATTACAAAAAAATGCTAAAAATCATAACAAACTATACCAGAATCACCTAAATTACTTCGGCTACCGTATATCACAACCAACTATCCCTTACCACAACAAACCAAACCATATCATCTTAAAATTACAAAAAAAGGTGTACAAATCATAACAAATTATGCCAGACTCACCTAAATTACTTCGGCTACTCTAAATCATCACCAACTAATCCTTACCACAACAAACTAAACCGAATCACTTATAAATTACAAAAAAATGCCACTAACCATAGCAAACTATGTCAAACTCACCTAAATTACTTCGGCTATCAAAAATCACCCCCAACTACACTTTACAGCAACAAACTAGGCCCAATCACTTTAAAATTACAAAAAAATGCTAAAAATCATAACAAACTATATCAGAATCACCTAAATTACTTCGGCTACCGTAAATCACCCCCAACTATCCCACCCACAACAAACCAAACCATATCATCTTAAAATTACAAAAAAAGGTGTACAAATCATAACAAACTCTGCCAGACTCACCTAAATTACTTTGGCTACTCTAAATCATCACTAACTAAACCTTACCACAACAAACTAAACCCAATCACTTTTAAATTACAAAAAAATGCTACTAACCATAGCAAACAATGCCAAACTCACCTAAATTACTTCGGCTATCAAAAATCACCCCCAACTACACTTTACAGCAACAAACTAAGCCCAATCACTTTAAAATTACAAAAAAATGCTAAAAATCATAACAAACTATACCAAAATCACCTAAATTACTTCGGCTACCGTAAATCACCCCCAACTATCCTTTACCACAACAAACCAAACCATATCATCTTAAAATTACAAAAAAAGGTGTACAAATCATAACAAACTATGCCAGACTCACCTAAATTACTTCGGCTACTCTAAATCATCTCCAGCTAACCCTTACCACAACAAACTAAACCCAATCACTTTTAAATTACAAAAAAATGCTACTAACCATAGCAAACTATGCCAACCTCACCTAAATTACTTCGGCTATCAAAAATCACCCCCAACTACACTTTACAGCAACAAACTAAGCCCAATCACTTTAAAATTACAAAAAAATGCTAAAAATCATAACAAACTATACCAGAATCACCGAAATTACTTCGGCTACCGTAAATCACCCCAACTATCCCTTACCACAACAAACCAAACCATATCATCTTAAAATTACAAAAAAAGGTGTACAAATCATAACAAACTATGCCAGACTCACCTAAATTACTTCGGCTACTCTAAATCATCACCAACTAACCCTTACCACAACAGACTAAACCCAATCACTTTTAAATTACAAAAAAATGCTACTAACCATAGCAAACTATGCCAAACTTACCTAAATTACTTCGGCTACCATAAATCATCACCAACTAACCCTTACCACAACAAACTAAACCCAATCACTTTTAAATTACAAAAAAATGCTACTAACCATAGCAAACTATGCCAAACTCACCTAAATTACTTCGGTTATCAAAAATCACCCCCAAATATATTTTACAGCAACAAACTAAGCCCAATCACTATAAAATTACAAAAAAATTCTAAATATCATAACAAATTATACCAGAATCACTTAAATTACTTCGGCTACCGTAAATTACCCCCAACTATCCCTTACCATAACAAACCAAACCATATCATCTTAAAATTACAAAAAAAGGTGTACAAATCATAACAAACTATGCCAGACTCACCTAAATTACTTCGGCTACCCTAAATCATCACTAACTAACCCTTACCACAACAAACTAAACCCAATCACTTTTAAATTACAAAAAAATGCTACTAACTATAGCAAACTATGTCAAACTCACCTAAATTACTTCGGCTACCATAAATCATCACCAACTAACCCTTACCACAACAAACTAAACCCAATCAATTTTAAATTACAAAAAAATGCTACTAACTATAGCAAACTATGCCAAACTCACCTAAATTTCTTCGGCTATCAAAAATCACCCCCAACTACACTTTGCAGCAACAAACTAAGCCCAATCACTTTAAAATTACAAAAAAATGCTAAAAATCATAACAAACTATACCAGAATCACCTAAATTACTTCGGCTACCGTAAATCACCCCCAACTATCCCTTAAGACAACAAACCAAACCATATCATCTTAAAATTACAAAAAAAGGTGTACAAATCATAACAAACTATGCCAGACTCACCTAAATTACTTCGGCTACTCTAAATCATCACCAACTAACACTTACCACAACAAACTAAACCCAATCACTTTTGAATTACAAAAAAATGCTACTAACCATAGCAAACTATGCCAAACTCACCTAAATTACTTCGGCTATCAAAAATCACCCCCAACTACACTTTACAGCAACAAACTAAGCCCAATCACTTTAAAATTTAAAAAAAATGCTAAAAATCATAACAAACTATACCAGAATCACCTAAATTACTTCGGCTACCGTAAATCACCCCAACTATCCCTTACCACAACAAACCAAACCATATCATTTTAAATTACAAAAAAAGGTGTACAAATCATAACAAACTATGCCAGACTCACCTAAATTACTTCGGCTACTCTAAATCATCACCAACTTACCCTTACCACAACACACTAAACCCAATCACTTTTAAATTACAAAAAAATGCTACTAACCATAGCAAACTATGCCAAACTCACCTTAATTACTTCGGCTACTATAAATCATCACCAACTAACCCTTACCACAACAAACCAAACCATATCATCTTAAAATTACAAAAAAAGGTGTACAAATCATAACAAATTATGCCAGACTCACCTAAATTACTTCGGCTACTCTAAATCATCACCAACTAATCCTTACCACAACAAACTAAACCGAATCACTTATAAATTACAAAAAAATGCCACTAACCATAGCAAACTATGTCAAACTCACCTAAATTACTTCGGCTATCAAAAATCACCCCCAACTACACTTTACAGCAACAAACTAGGCCCAATCACTTTAAAATTACAAAAAAATGCTAAAAATCATAACAAACTATATCAGAATCACCTAAATTACTTCGGCTACCGTAAATCACCCCCAACTATCCCACCCACAACAAACCAAACCATATCATCTTAAAATTACAAAAAAAGGTGTACAAATCATAACAAACTCTGCCAGACTCACCTAAATTACTTTGGCTACTCTAAATCATCACTAACTAAACCTTACCACAACAAACTAAACCCAATCACTTTTAAATTACAAAAAAATGCTACTAACCATAGCAAACAATGCCAAACTCACCTAAATTACTTCGGCTATCAAAAATCACCCCCAACTACACTTTACAGCAACAAACTAAGCCCAATCACTTTAAAATTACAAAAAAATGCTAAAAATCATAACAAACTATACCAAAATCACCTAAATTACTTCGGCTACCGTAAATCACCCCCAACTATCCTTTACCACAACAAACCAAACCATATCATCTTAAAATTACAAAAAAAGGTGTACAAATCATAACAAACTATGCCAGACTCACCTAAATTACTTCGGCTACTCTAAATCATCTCCAGCTAACCCTTACCACAACAAACTAAACCCAATCACTTTTAAATTACAAAAAAATGCTACTAACCATAGCAAACTATGCCAACCTCACCTAAATTACTTCGGCTATCAAAAATCACCCCCAACTACACTTTACAGCAACAAACTAAGCCCAATCACTTTAAAATTACAAAAAAATGCTAAAAATCATAACAAACTATACCAGAATCACCTAAATTACTTCGGCTACCGTAAATCACCCCAACTATCCCTTACCACAACAAACCAAACCATATCATCTTAAAATTACAAAAAAAGGTGTACAAATCATAACAAACTATGCCAGACTCACCTAAATTACTTCGGCTACCCTAAATCATCACCAACTAACCCTTACCACAACAAACTAAACCCAATCACTTTTAAATTACAAAAAAATGCTACTAACTATAGCAAACTATGTCAATCTCACCTAAATTACTTCGGCTACCATAAATCATCACCAAATAACCCTTACCACAACAAACTAAACCCAATCAATTTTAAATTACAAAAAAATGCTATTAACCATAGCAAACTATGCCAAACTCACCTAAATTTCTTCGGCTATCAAAAATCACCCCCAACTACACTTTGCAGCAACAAACTAAGCCCAATCACTTTAAAATTACAAAAAAATGCTAAAAATCATAACAAACTATACCAGAATCACCTAAATTACTTCGGCTACCGTAAATCACCCCAACTATCCCTTACCACAACAAACCAAACCATATCATTTTAAAATTACAAAAAAAGGTGTACAAATCATAACAAACTATGCCAGACTCACCTAAATTACTTCGGCTACCCTAAATCATCACTAACTAACCCTTACCACAACAAACTAAACCCAATCACTTTTAAATTACAAAAAAATGCTACTAACTATAGCAAACTATGTCAAACTCACCTAAATTACTTCGGCTACCATAAATCATCACCAACTAACCCTTACCACAACAAACTAAACCCAATCAATTTTAAATTACAAAAAAATGCTACTAACTATAGCAAACTATGCCAAACTCACCTAAATTTCTTCGGCTATCAAAAATCACCCCCAACTACACTTTGCAGCAACAAACTAAGCCCAATCACTTTAAAATTACAAAAAAATGCTAAAAATCATAACAAACTATACCAGAATCACCTAAATTACTTCGGCTACCGTAAATCACCCCCAACTATCCCTTAAGACAACAAACCAAACCATATCATCTTAAAATTACAAAAAAAGGTGTACAAATCATAACAAACTATGCCAGACTCACCTAAATTACTTCGGCTACTCTAAATCATCACCAACTAACACTTACCACAACAAACTAAACCCAATCACTTTTAAATTACAAAAAAATGCTACTAACCATAGCAAACTATGCCAAACTCACCTAAATTACTTCGGCTATCAAAAATCACCCCCAACTACACTTTACAGCAACAAACTAAGCCCAATCACTTTAAAATTATAAAAAAAATGATAAAAATCATAACAAACTATACCAGAATCACCTAAATTACTTCGGCTACCGTAAATCACCCCCAACTATCCCTTACCACAACAAACCAAACCATATCATCTTAAAATTACAAAAAAAGATGTACAAATCATAACAAACTATGCCAGACTCACCTAAATTACTTCGGCTACTCTAAATCATCTCCAACTAACCCTTACCACAACAAACTAAACCCAATCACTTTTAAATTATAAAAAAATGCTACTAACCATAGCAAACTATGCCAAACTCACCTAAATTACTTCGGCTACCATAAATCATCACCAACTAACCCTTACCACAACAAACTAAACCCAGTCACTTTTAAATTACAAAAAAATGCTACTAACCATAGCAAACTATGCCAAACTCACCTAAATTACTTCGGCTATCAAAAATCACCCCCAACTACACTTTACAGCAACAAACTAAGCCAAATCACTTTAAAATTACAAAAAAAATGCTTAAAATCATAACAAACTATACCAGAATCACCTAAATTACTTCGGCTACCGTAAATCACCCCCAACTATCCCTTACCACAACAAACCAAACCATATCATCTTAAAATTACAAAAAAAGGTGTAGAAATCATAACAAACTATGCCAGACTCACCTAAATTACTTCGGCTACTCTAAATCATCACCAACTTACCCTTACCACAACAAACTAAGCCCAATCACTTTAAAATTACAAAAAAATGTTAAAAATCATAACAAACTATACCAAAATCACCTAAATTACTTCGGCTACCGTAAATCACCCCCAACTATCCCTTACCACAACAAACCAAACCATATCATCTTAAAATTACAAAAAAAGGTGTACAAATCATAACAAACTATGCCAGACTCACCTAAATTACTTCGGCTACTCTAAATCATCACCAACAAACCCTTACCACAACAAACTAATCCCAATCACTTTTAAATTACAAAAAAATGCTACTAACCATAGCAAACTATGCCAAACTCACCTAAATTACTTCGGCTACCATAAATCATCACCAACTAACCCTTATCACAACAAACTAAACCCAATCACTTTTGAATTACAAAAAAATGCTACTAACCATAGCAAACTATGCCAAACTCACCTAAATTACTTCGGCTACCATAAATCATCACCAACTAACCCTTACCACAACAAACTAAACCCAATCACTTTTGAATTACAAAAAAATGCTACTAACCATAGCAAACTATGCCAAACTCACCTAAATTACTTCGGCTATCAAAAATCACCCCCAACTACACTTTACAGCAACAAACTAAGCCCAATCACTTTAAAATTTAAAAAAAATGCTAAAAATCATAACAAACTATACCAGAATCACCTAAATTACTTCGGCTACCGTAAATCACCCCAACTATCCCTTACCACAACAAACCAAACCATATCATTTTAAATTACAAAAAAAGGTGTACAAATCATAACAAACTATGCCAGACTCACCTAAATTACTTCGGCTACTCTAAATCATCACCAACTTACCCTTACCACAACACACTAAACCCAATCACTTTTAAATTACAAAAAAATGCTACTAACCATAGCAAACTATGCCAAACTCACCTTAATTACTTCGGCTACTATAAATCATCACCAACTAACCCTTACCACAACAAACTAAACCCAATCACTTTTAAATTACAAAAAAATGCTACTAACCATAGCAAACTATGCCAAACCCACCTAAATTACTTCGGCTATCAAAAACCACCCCCAACTACACTTTACAGCAACAAACTAAGCCCAATCACTTTAAAATTACAAAAAAATGCTAAAAAACATAACAAATTATACCAGAATCACCTAAATTACTTCGGCTACCGTAAATCACCCCAACTATTCCTTACCACAACAAACCAAACCATATCATCTTAAAATTACAAAAAAAGGTGTACAAATCATAACAAACTATGCCAGACTCACCTAAATTACTTCGGCAACCCTAAATCATCACCAACTAACCCTTACCACAACAAACTAAACCCAATCACTTTTAAATTACAAAAAAATGCTACTAACTATAGCAAACTATGCCAAACTCACCTAAATTACTTCGGCTACCATAAATCATCACCAACTAACCCTAACCACAACAAACTAAACCCAATCAATTTTTAATTACAAAAAAATGCTACTAACCATAGCAAACTATGCCAAACTCACCTAAATTTCTTCGGCTATCAAAAATCACCCCCAACCACACTTTAACCATATCATCTTAAAATTACAAAAAAAGGTGTACAAATCATAACAAACTATGCCAGACTCACCTAAATTACTTCGGCTACTCTAAATCATCACCAACTAACCCTTACCACAACAAACTAAACCCAGTCACTTTTAAATTACAAAAAAATGCTACTAACCATAGCAAACTATGACAAACTCACCTAAATTACTTCGGCTACCAAAAATCACCCCCAACTACACTTTACAGCAACAAACTAAGCCCAATAACTTTAAACTTACAAAAAAATGCTAAAAATCATAACAAACTATACCAGAATCACCTAAATTACTTCGGCTACCGTAAATCACCAACAACTATCCCTTACCACAACAAAACAAACCATATCATCTTAAAATTACAAAAAAAAGTGTACAAATCATAACAAACTATGCCAAACTCACCTAAATTACTTCGGCTACCATAAATCATCACCAACTAACCCATACCACAACAAACTAAACCCAGTCACTTTTAAATTACAAAAAAATGCTACTAACCATAGCAAACTATGCCAAACTCACCTAAATTACTTCGGCTATCAAAAATCACCCCCAACTACACTTTACAGCAACAAACTAAGCCCAATAACTTTAAACTTACAAAAAAATGCTAAAAATCATAACAAACTATACCAGAATCACCTAAATTACTTCGGCTACCCTAAATCACCAACAACTATCCCTTACCACAACAAAACAAACCATATCATCTTAAAATTACAAAAAAAAGTGTACAAATCATAACAAACTATGCCAAACTCACCTAAATTACTTCGGCTACCATAAATCATCAACAACTAACCCATACCACAACAAACTAAACCCAATCACTTTTAAATTACAAAAAAATGCTACTAACCATAGCAAACTATGCCAAACTCACCTAAATTACTTCGGCTATCAAAAATCAACCCCAACTACACTTTACAGCAACAAACTAAGCCAAATCACTTTAAAATTACAAAAAAATGCTAAAAATCATAACAAACTATACCAGAATCACCTAAATTACTTCGGCTACCGTAAATCCCCCCCAACTATCCCTTATCACAACAAACCAAACCATTGTAGGGCACTTTTGGGGCTGTTTTTAATAACGGATGGCGTAGTGTTTTAATGATTTTTATTTCACTCGATCTACATAACGTGTTTGTTTCGCTCACCCAACCGGCATGCTCTCTTCTCTCAACGTAACCAACCTAAAGTAACTAAACTTGAGGCGCTCAATTCAAACAGATCGGATTTTATCCTACAGATCGGCCGTTCCTGACATTTCGCACGTCCTCGTAGCGAAGTATCAAGATCACATAATTTTGATCTGCTTTGCACATAACGTTGACATTAGTCACATAATTGAACATAATTCATAACTTGAACAGGGATGTAATTCCTGATTAACCACCTACCTAACTTACGGAACATAACTTGTAAATCTAGGTACACATAACTGGGTTTCATAACAAGACATATTCTAACACATAACGGTAGCATAACATAGCCGGGATCATAAGTAAAACACTAAAATCGGGAGCCAATAATCAAACTAAATGTCAGAGAACCAAGACTTCATCTGATCAGGACCTATTATGGTCTAAAATGGAATCTGAGTCAACTGGAAGCCCTCCACGTCACCGACTACATAACGATCTCTTTCCAAAACGCGACGGACAACGTAGGGACCCTTAAATTTTGGCATAAACTTCTTATTAGCGCCTACGGTTGAATCAACATTCCTGATAACAACGTAGTCACCAACCTTGTAAACCCGGGGCGACTTACGACGCTTGTTGTAAGACACCTCGCTAACGGATTGTGCATGGCTAATGTTAGCAGCAGTTTCTTCTCGAACCTCCTTGAGTGAAACATAAGAACGATCGGATTCAAGAAAAGCTCGTAAAGAATCATTCACGCTACCAATCTGAGGTCGCCCAAATAGAACTTCACTAGGGGATTTACCCAAAGATCGGTGTATTGTATTACTAGCTGAATGTACCCGGCGTTGCCCGGACGTGGATTAAATAAACTCAGTGTTGACTAAAGTGGTGATGTTGACTAATCGACATTATAATACAATTAAACAGGAATGCTCTACTTTTCCAATCACAAAATAAACAAATATGCTGAAATTAACCTGCGTTGCCAGGACCGGGTACTTCAATATGATTTGGACAAAGAGGATACCTTAGTTGATATCTGAGATGAAAAATTTTGAATAGACTCTTTAGGCAGTTGTTCTATAAGCGATTCCAGGAAATCGAGATTAACTTTATATAATTTTTGGGGAAATCGAAGTTTACAAATTAGCTGATCATGTTATGATAAAATTGAAAACACAATGGAACGATTCCTCTTGCTGCAGTCAACTCACAAACAGAACAGTATGTAGATGATTTTGACTTATCTCCGGAATAAACAAACACTTATCTCCTTCTGAAATGCACAAAAATTATTACAATCTGACCCTAACTGGTTGGACAATTTAAGTGCGAAATTTTTGAGCTCCCTTTCCAGTATTAAAATTTTGGTATGTGGTAAAATGTGGTATTTTATGGTATTTGTGCATCGCTAGATTTTCAAACTTGTCCATCTTAGTTATAAATGATGTAAAGCAATAATGAACACAATGTATTTACGTAAAATAAACAGTGTAAAACGCGTATCAATGTCAGTAATGTCTGGTCCAACGCTGTAAATTTTGGATTTCAGCCGAGGCAGATTTGGTGAAAAATAAATACACCATTATCATTAACTGAACGGTCGTCCGGTACGACGAAGGTGATTGGGAACAAATTTTGTTAACGGCAAAATTAACATTCTAAAATAAATAAATATTTTGACGGGAATATGGTGGATGTAAAAATCTTATTCGGTCTCTCCGACGGACTCACACCTGTTTACATTAACACACACTTGTTGAACAATTAAAGTGCCAACCTCTTGAGCTTCCGTTCCAGTATTAAAATATTAATACCAATACCATAGATATAAAAAAAGACAATTTCCATCACCTTTCATAATACGGTGTGGTATTTGTACATCGCTAGATTTTCAAACTTCTCCATCTTAGTTATAAATGATGTAAAGCAATAATAAACACAGTGTACGTAAAATAAATAGTGTAAAACGTGTATAAGCACATAATTATTAAAGGTATGAATGTCAGTGATCTCTGGTACATACAATGGTGAAAATTTCGGATTTCAGCCGGGGCAAATTTGGTGAAAAACAAATACACCACTACCATTAACTGAAAGAAAAAAATAGCGTACAAATATAAGTGGAATCCGGTTCGACGCTGGTAATTTTTCGAAAATTGATTGGGGGCAGATTTGGTTAACGCGAGGATCAAATGTTAAATTAAAATACTTTATTTGATAGCGGTAGACCTTCGAACACTGATGTGTCGCCTCATCGAATTTGGCGACTTTGCGAACAGTTTCCGACGCTGGAGCAGCAATTTTCACAATTGTAGTTGTGTTAAAATTAAACACCGCGATCGAGTACTGCTCCACAGGCTGAACCAGCAATTCTCGAACTCTAAGAAACGATAACAAAGACTTATCCAACGCTTGGTAAGTGCGAATTTCTGCAAAGATACTCAATCAAACTAAATCGAGCATCGCCTTTTCACGTTTGTGACCTTGTCCTTGACGTGGCAGGCTCCAGCTGCTTCAATAATATAAAAATCTTATTCGGCTTCTCCAATAAACTCACATTTGTTTACATTAACACGCATTCCCTCATGGACTTGTGACGAATTACAAACAAATATTGCAACTTCAAGTGTTCCATTTAATTTCGTTTCTGGGTGCAAGCTCCTTTCTTTTCACTCTAGTCAGTCTAAACTTATTGCACAGAGTTATATTTTCAAATCCAGGCGCCCTAAGAATTTTGTCGTTGTTTTCCAAAGTTTCAAGAGAAGTAGAGTTGACATTATTCCAAATTATTCCCATTTAGTTCTCTGACAACGTTAAAGACAATGTTGAAATATATAGATACAAAATTTTACACCATAAAAACGAAGTATTTAGGAATTATGTATAAAAAAAGTCGAAGTTATTCTTCGCTCTTGAGCTCTATTTCCGGTATTAAAAATGCAATAGGAAAGATAGTAAGAAAGACTATTTCCATCACTTTTCACGGGAATTATACATGGTGGTATTTGTTCTCCGCTTACTATTAGATTTTCAAACTGCTCCATCTTAGTTATAAATAATGCAGAACAATAATGAACGCAATGTACGTAAAATAAATAGTGTAAATCGTGTATAAGCATACAATACTTAAGCGTATGATGTCAGTGAAAATTTCGGATTTCGGTCGGAGCAGGTTTGGTGATGAACAAATACACCACTATCATTAACTGAACCTAAAAATTAGCGTACGAAAATAAGTGAAGTCCGGTCCGACGCTGGAAATTTTTCGAAAATCGATTGGGGAGAGTTTTGGTTAACGGCAAGAACAAATCGGGAATATTATATTAAAATAATTTATTTAATAGCGATAGAACTTCGAATACCGATGCGTCGTCTCGACCTTGGCGACGTTGAGTACCAGCGTTTCAGACGCTGAAGCAGCAATTTTCACAATTATATGAGGTGCACGTGCCTGGTGCGTATGAAAACAATTTGGATAACAAAAGAGATTAAATTGTATGTACCAAATAATACTCGCACAGGTGTACTCGTATGGCCCGTCATAATTTTCACGAAATGAAAAAAATTAACATTCTAAAGTAAATAAATATTTTAACGGGAATGTTAAAAATCTTATTCGGTCTCTCCAACAAACTAACACTTGTTTACATTAACATGCATTCCTTCATGGACCTGTGACTAATTACAAACAAATATCGAAATTTCAAGTGTTCCATGTCAGTCTGAACTTATTACACAGTGATATTTTCACATTCAGGCGCCCTAAATTATTTTGCCGTTGATTTATAAAGTTTCCCTGGAAGGAGAGTAGTCAGCAGGGGCCTCGTCAGGGGTGGCAGGGTTGGCAGTGCCACTCCAAGTATAAACTTACTATCGAACACAAAGAGAGTTCTGTAATTCAATTGCAAAATTTCGAATTTTTCAGATATTTTTACGAAAATCTAGCGCTTACACCGCCTTTATACCTCTTTAAAGTTAAAAACCATAGAGCTGTTTATACAAATGCACGCATGTTGAAAAGGTAGGGCTTGCCCGGTTAGCGTGTTGCAATTCAGTAATACGATTATGTTTGCATCTCAACTGGAACAAATATTTATTGGAACGTGGAAGAGAATCAAAATAGGTATCAGCATATTTAATATTCAGAATAACGTCTATTAGTCGAAACAATATATTTTATGTGCAGATATTTATTAATATTTTATGATTTAATACGATAAGGCATTTATAAATGACACAACCAAATAGAAAATTTTGATTGAAAATGATTATTAATTTATGGTAGCCGAAGTAATTTAAGTGAGTTTGCCTTAGCTTGCTATGTTTTGTAGCATTTTTTGTAATTTTAAACTGATTAGGCTAATTTTGGGGCGGTAAGGGGTAGTTGGGGGTGATTTATGGTAGCCGAAGTAATTTAGGTGAGTTTGACGTAGTTTGCTATGGTTTGTATAATTTTTGTAATTGTAAAGTAATTGGGCTTATTTTGGGGTGGTAAGGGGTAGTTGGGGGTGATTTATGGTAGCCGAAGTCATTTAGGTGAGTTTGACATGGTTTGCTATGGTTTGTAGCATTTTTTGTAATTTTAAAGCGATTGGGCTTATTTTGGGGTGGTAAGGGGTAGTTGGGGGTGATTTATGGTAGCCGAAGTAATTTAGGCGACTTTCGATAAGTTTGCTATGGTTTGTAGCATTTTTTGTAATTTTAAAGTGATTGGGCTTATTTTGGGGCGGTAAGGGGTAGTTGGGGGTGATTTATGGTAGCCGAAGTAATTTAGGTGAGTTTGGAATAGTTTGCTATGGTTTGTAGCATTTTTTGTAATTTTAAAGTGATTGGGCTTAGTTTGGGGTGGTAAGGCGTAGTTGGGGGTGATTTATGGTAGCCGAAGTAATTCAGGTGAGTTTGAGATAGTTTGCGATGGTTTGTAGCATTTTTCGTAATTTTAAAGTGATTGGGCTAATTTTGGGGTCGTAAAGGGTAGTTAGGGGTGATTTATGGTAGCCGAAGTAATTTAGGTGAGTTTGACATAGTTTGCTATTGTTTGTATAATTTTTTGTAATTTTAAAGTGATTGGGTTTAGTTTGTGGTTGGTAAGGGGTAGTAGGGGGTGATTTATGGTAGCCGAAGTAATTTAGGTGAGTTAGGCATAGTTTGCTATGGTTTGTAGCATTTTTTGTAATTTTAAAGTGATTGGGATGAGTTAGGGGTGGTAAGGGGTAGTTGGTGGTGATTTATGATAGCCGAAGTAATTTAAGTGAGTTTGGCATAGTTTGCTATGGTTTGTAGCATTTTTTGTAATTTTAAAGTGATTGGGCTTATTTTGGGGTAGTAAGGGGTTGTTGGGGGTAATTTATGTTAGCCGAAGTAATTTAGGTGAGTTAGGCATAGTTTGCTATAGTTTGTAGCATTTTTTGTAATTTTAAAGTGATTGGGATGAGTTAGGGGTGGTAAGGGGTAGTTGGGGGTGATTTATGATAGCCGAAGTATTTTAAGTGAGTTTGACATAGTTTGCTATGGTATGTAACATTTTTTGTAATTTTAAAGTGATTGGGCTTATTTTGGGGCGGTAAGGGGTAGTTGGAGGTGATTTATGGTAGCCGAAGTAATTTAGGTGAGTTAGGCATAGTTTGCTATGATTTGTTGAATATTTTGTAATTTTAAAGTGATTGGGCTTATTTTGGGGTTGTAAGGGGTAGTTGGGGTGATTTATGGTAGCCGAAGTAATTCAGGTGAGTTTGAGATAGTTTGCGATGGTTTGTAGCATTTTTCGTAATTTTAAAGTGATTGGGCTAATTTTGGGGTCGTAAGGGGTAGTTAGGGGTGATTTATGGTAGCCGAAGTAATTTAGGTGAGTTTGACATAGTTTGCTATGGTTTGTATAATTTTTTGTAATTTTAAAGTGATTGGGTTTAGTTTGTGGTTGGTAAGGGGTAGTAGGGGGTGATTTATGGTAGCCGAAGTAATTTAGGTGAGTTAGGCATAGTTTGCTATGGTTTGTAGCATTTTTTGTAATTTTAAAGTAATTGGGATGAGTTAGGGGTGGTAAGGGGTAGCTGGGGGTGATTTATGATAGATGAAGTATTTTAAGTGAGTTTGACATAGTTTGCTATGGTATGTAACATTTTTTGTAATTTTAAATTGATTGGGCTTATTTTGGGGCGGTAAGGGGTAGTTGGAGGTGATTTATGGTAGCCGAAGTAATTTATTTGAGTTAGGCATAGTTTGCTATGATTTGTTGAATATTTTGTAATTTTAAAGTGATTGGGCTTATTTTGGGGTTGTAAGGGGTAGTTGGGGTGATTTATGGTAGCCGAAGTAATTTAGGGGAGTTTGGCATAGTTTGCTACGGTTTGTAGAATTTTTTTGTAATTTTAAAGTGATTGAGCCTATTTTGGGGTGGTAAGGGGTAGTTGGGGGTGATTTATGGAAGCCGAAGTAATTTAGATGAGTTTGGCATAGTTTGATATGGCTTGTAACATTTTTTGTAATTTTAAAGTGATTGGGCTTATTTTGGGGTTGTAAGGGGTAGTTGGGGGTGATTTATGGTAGCTGAAGTAATTTAGGTGAGTTTGACATAGTTTGCTATGGTTTGTATAATTTTTTGTAATTTTAAAGTAATTGGGCTTAGTTTGGGGTAGTTGGGGGTGATTTATGATAGCCGAAGTAATTTAAGTGAGTTTGGCATAGTTTGCTATGGTTTGTAGCATTTTTTGTAATTTTAAAGTGATTGGGTTTAGTTTGTGGTTGGTAAGGGGTAGTTGGGGGTGATTTATGGTAGCCGAAGTATTTTAAGTGAGTTTGACATAGTTTGCTATGGTATGTAACATTTTTTGTAATTTTAAAGTGATTGGGCTTATTTTGGAGAGGTAAGGGGTAGTTGGGGGTGATTTATGGTAGTCGAAGTAATTTAGGTGAGTTTGAGATAGTTTGCTATGGTTTGGAGCATTTTTTGTAATTTTAAAGTGATTGGGCTTATTTTGGGGTGGTAAGGGGTAGTTGGGGGTGATTTATGATAGCCGAAGTAATTTAAGTGAGTTTGGCATAGTTTGCTATGGTTTGTAGCATTTTTTGTAATTTTAAAGTGATTGGGTTTAGTTTGTGGTTGGTAAGGGGTAGTTGGGGGTGATTTATGGTAGTCGAAGTAATTTAGGTGAGTTTGAGATAGTTTGCTATGGTTTGGAGCATTTTTTGTAATTTTAAAGTGATTGGGCTTATTTTGGGGTGGTAAGGGGTAGTTGGGGGTGATTTATGATAGCCGAAGTAATTTAAGTGAGTTTGGCATAGTTTGCTATGGTTTGTAGCATTTTTTGTAATTTTAAAGTGATTGGGTTTAGTTTGTGGTTGGTAAGGGGTAGTTGGGGGTGATTTATGGTAGCCGAAGTATTTTAAGTGATTTTGACATAGTTTGCTATGGTATGTAACATTTTTTGTAATTTTAAAGTGATTGGGCTTATTTTGGGGAGGTAAGGGGTAGTTGGGGGTGATTTATGGTAGCCGAAGTAATTTAGGTGAGTTTGGAATAGTTTGCTATGGTTTGTAGCATTTTTTGTAATTTTAAAGTGATTGGGCTTAGTTTGGGGCGGTAAGGGGTAGTTGGGGGTGATTTATGGTAGCCGAAGTAATTTAGGTGAGTTTGGAATAGTTTGCTATGGTTTGTAGCATTTTTTGTAATTTTAAAGTGATTGGGCTTAGTTTGGGGCGGTAAGGGGTAGTTGGGGGTGATTTATGGTAGCCGAAGTAATTCAGGTGAGTTTGAGATAGTTTGCTATGGTTTGTAGCATTTTTCGTAATTTTAAAGTGATTGGGCTAATTTTGGGGTCGTAAGGTGTAGTTGGGGGTGATTTATGGTAGCCGAAGTAATTTAGGTGAGTTTGACATAGTTTGCTATGGTTTGTATAATTTTTTGTAATTTTAAAGTAATTGGGCTTATTTTGGGGTGGTAAGGGGTAGTTGGGGGTGATTTATGATAGCCGAAGTAATTTAAGTGAGTTTGGCATAGTTTGCTATGGTTTGTAGCATTTTTTGTAATTTTAAAGTGATTGGGTTTAGTTTGTGGTTGGTAAGGGGTAGTTGGGGGTGATTTATGGTAGCCGAAGTAATTTAAGTGAGTTTGGCATAGTTGGCTATGGTTTGTAGCATTTTTTGTAATTTTAAAGTGATTGGGCTTATTTTGGGTGGTAAGGGGTAGTTGGGGGTGATTTATGGTAGCCGAAGTAATTTAGATGATTTTGGCATAGTTTGATATTGCTTGTAACATTTTTTGTAATTTTAAAGTGATTGGGCTGAGTTTGGGGTAGTTGGGGGTGATTTATGGTAGCCGAATTAATTTAGGTGAGTTAGGCATAGTTTGCTATGATTTGTGTCATTTTGTTTTATTTTAAAGTGATTGGAGTTACTTGGGGTTGCTAAAGGGTGGTAAGGGCTGATTTAAGATAACGGATCTAATTTATGTCAGTTTGGCGTAGTTCGGGAATTTTTTGGGGTTGACTTGGTAAAGTTTGCAATTGTAAGAGTTATTTGAGGATGTTTAATGTAGACGGATTAAATTTGCAGTGGTTTTGTAATTTTTAATTGAGTCACGGATCGACATTATAATTGAAATCAAAATTATAATTGATATATCCGCGACCTCGCAAGGTACGGTAAAAATTTGATCACAAAAGCAGAATCTCGACGTTGAAATTGTTTAGGTTAAATAAGTGCTTTTAATGTAAACAGGTCGCTCGTCGTCGAAGTTGTTTTGGCTAGATACGTGCTTCTAACATAAACACGGTCTCCGCGATCCGATCATTTTTTGTTTATTTTAGCCGGTTTTTATTGAATTACAAAGGAACCGGGCCGAATTTCGCAAAATCCCTTCTTAGTGTTCACTTTCGGCACATGATACTCCCGTGTCTAAATTTTCAAGTCTCCAGCCCTCACGGTTTGGGCTGTGGGTTGATTATGAATCAGTGTGTAGATGAATGAGTGTGTCAGTGAGGACACTTCGCTTTATATATATAGACTAGCTGAATGTACCCGGCGTTGCCCGGACGTAGATTAAATAAACTCAGTGTTGACTAAAGTGGTGATGTTGACTAATCGACATTATAATACAATTAAACAGGAATGCTCTACTTTTCCAATCACAAAATAAACAAATATGCTGAAATTAACCTGCGTTGCCAGGACCGGGTACTTCAATATGATTTGGACAAAGAGGATACCTTGGTTGATATCTGAGATGAAAAATTTTGAATAGACTCTTTAGGCAGTTGTTCTATAAGCGATTCCAGGAAATCGAAATTAACTTTATATAATTTTAGGGGAAATCGTAGTTTACAAATTAGCTGATCATGTTATGATAAAATTGAAAACACAATTGAACGATTCCTCTTGCTGCAGTCAACTCACAAACAGAACAGTATGTAGATGATTTTGACTTATCTCCGGAATAAACAAACACTTATCTCCTTCTGAACTGCACAAAAATTATTAAAACCTGGCCCTAACTGGTTGGACAATTAAAGTGCGAACCTTTTGAGCTCCCTTTCCAGTATTAAAATTTTGGTATGTGGTAAAATGTGGTATTTTATGATATTTGTGCATCGCTAGATTTTCAAACTTGTCCATCTTAGTTATAAATGATGTAAAGCAATAATGAACACAATGTATTTACGTAAAATAAACAGTGTAAAACGCGTATCAATGTCAGTAATGTCTGGTCCAACGCTGTAAATTTTGGATTTAAGCCGAGGCAGATTTGGTGAAAAATAAATACACCATTATCATTAACTGAACGGTCGTCCGGTACGACGATGGTGATTGGGAACAAATTTTGTTAACGGCAAAATTAACATTCTAAAATAAATAAATATTTTGACGGGAATATGGTGGATGTAAAAATCTTATTCGGTCTCTCCGACGGACTCACACTTGTTTACATTAACACACTCTTAAGCTTCCGTTCCAGTACTAAAATATCAATACCAATACCATAGATATAAAAAAAGACAATTTCCATCACCTTTCATAATACGGTGTGGTATTTGTACATCGCTAGATTTTCAAACTTCTCCATCTTAGTTATAAATGATGTAAAGCAATAATAAACACAGTGTACGTAAAATAAATAGTGTAAAACGTGTATAAGCACATAATTATTAAGGGTATGAATGATCTCTGGTACATACAACGGTGAAAATTTCGGATTTCAGCCGGGGCAAATTTGGTGAAAAACAAATACACCACTACCATTAACTGAAAATAAAAATTAGCGTACAAATATAAGTGGAGTCTGGTTCGACGCTGGTAATTTTTCGAAAATTGATTGGGGGCAGATTTGGTTAACGCGAGGATCAAACGTTAAATTAAAATACTTTATTTGATAGCGGTAGACCTTCGAACACTGATGCGTCGCCTCATCGAATTTGGCGATTTTGCGAACAGTTTCCGACGCTGGAGCAGCAATTTTCACAATTGTAGTTGTGTTAAAATTAAACACCGCGATCGAGTACTGCTCCACACGCTGAACCAGCAATTCTCGAATTCTAAGAAACGATAAGAAAGGCTTAACCAACGCTTGGTATGTGCGAATTTCTGCATAGATACTCAATCAAACTAAATCGAGCATCGCCTTTTCACGTTTGTGACCTTGCCCTTGACGTGGCAGGCTCCAACTGCTTCAATAATGTAAAAATCTTATTCGGCCTCTCCAATAAACTCACATTTGTTTACATTAACACGCATTCCCTCATGGACTTGTGACGAATTACAAACAAATATTGCAACTTCAAGTGTTCCATTTAATTTCGTTTCTGGGTGCAAGCTCCTTTCTTTTCACTCTAGTCAGTCTAAATTTATTACAAAGAGTAATATTTTCAAATCCAGGCGCCCTAAAGAATTTTGTCGTTGTTTTCCAAAGTTTCAAATAATACTCGCACAGGTGTACTCGTATGGCCCGTCATAATTTTCAAGAAATGAATTTAAAAAATTAACATTCTAAAGTAAATAAATATTTTCACGGGAATGTTAAAAATCTTATTCGGTCTCTCCAACAAACTAACACTTGTTTACATTAACATGCATTCCTTCATGGACCTGTGACGAATTACAAACAAATATCGAAATTTCAAGTGTTCCATGTCAGTCTGAACTTATTACACAGTGATATTTTCACATTCAGGCGCCCTAAATTATTTTGCCGTTGATTTATAAAGTTTCCCTGGAAGGGAAACCACTCCAAGTATAAATTTACTATCGAACACAAAGATAGTTCTGTAATTCTTTTGCAGAATTTCGAATTTTTCAGATATTTTTACGAAAATCTAGCGCTTACACCGCCTTTATACCTCTTTAAAGTTAAAAACCATAGAGCTGTTTATACAAATGCACGCATGTTGAAAAGGTAGGGCTTGCCCCGTCAGCGTGTTGCAATTCAGAAATACGTTTATGTTTGCATCTCAACTGGAACAAATATTTATTGGAAGGTGGAAGAGAATCAAAATAGATATCAGCATATTTAATATGCAGAATAACGTCTATTAGTCGAAACAATATATTTTATGTGCAGATATTTATTAATATTTTATGATTTAATACGATAAGGCATTTATAAATGACACAACTAAATAGAAGATTTTGATTGAAAATTATTATTAACTTACGGTAGCCGAAGTAATTTAAGTGAGTTTGGCATAGCTTGCTATGTTTTGTAGCATTTTTTGTAATTTTAAAGTGATTAGGCTAATTTTGGGGCGGTAAGGGGTAGTTGGGGGTGATTTATGGTAGCCGAAGTAATTTAGGTAAGTTTGACATAGTTTGCTATGGCTTGTATAATTTTTGTAATTTTAAAGTAATTGGGCTTATTTTGGGGTGGTAAGGGGTAGTTGGGGGTGATTTATGGTAGCCGAAGTAATTTAGGTGAGTTTGACATAGTTTGTTATGGTTTGTATAATTTTTGTAATTTTAAAGTAATTGGGCTTATTTTGGGGTGGTAAGGGGTAGTTGGGGGTGATTTATGGTAGCCGAAGTCATTTAGGTGAGTTTGACATGGTTTGCTATGGTTTGTAGCATTTTTTGTAATTTTGCAGCGATTGGGCTTATTTTAGGGTGGTAAGGGGTAGTTGGGGGTGATTTATGGTAGCCGAAGTAATTTAAGTGAGTTTGACATAGTTTGCTATGGTTTGTAATATTTTCGGTAATTTTAAAGTGATTGGGCATATTTTGGGGTGGTAAGGGGTAGTTGGGGGTGATTTATGGTAGCTGAAGTAATTTAGGTGAGATTGACATAGTTTGCTAAGGTTTGTATAATTTTTTGTAATTTTAAAGTAATTGGGCTTATTTTGGGGTGGTAAGGGGTAGTTGGGGGTGATTTATGATAGCCGAAGTAATTTAAGTGAGTTTGGCATAGTTTGCTATGGTTTGCAGCATTTTTTGTAATTTTAAAGTGATCGGGTTTAGTTTGTGGTTGGTAAGGGGTAGTTGGGGGTGATTTATCGTAGCCGAAGTAATTTAAGTGAGTTTGGCATAGTTTGCTATGGTTTGTAGCATTTTTTGTAATTTTAAAGTGATTGGGCTTAGTTTGTGGTTGGTAAGTTGGTAGTTGGGGGTGATTTATGGTAGCCAAAGTAATTTAAGTGAGTTTGGCATAGTTTGCTACAGTATGTAGCATTTTTTGTAATTTTAAAGTGATTGGTTTTATTTTGGGGTTGTAAGGGGTAGTTGGGGGTGATTTATGGTTGCCGAAGTAATTTAGGGGAGTTTGGCATAGTTTGTTATGGTTTGTAGAATTTTTTGTAATTTTAAAGTGATTGGGCATATTTTGGGGTGGTAGGGGGTAGTTGGGGGTGATTTATGGTAGCCGAAGTAATTTAGGTGAGTTAGGCATAGTTTGCTATGGTTTGTAGCATTTTTTGTAATTTTAAAGTGATTGGGCTTATTTTGGGGTGGTAAGGGGTAGTTGGGGGTGATTTATGGTAGCCGAAGTAATTTAGGTGAGTTAGGCATAGTTTGCTATGATTTGTAGAATATTTTGTAATTTTAAAGTGATTGAACTTATTTTGGGGTTGTAAGGGGTAGTTCGGGGTGATTTATGGTAGCCGAAGTAATTTAGGGGGTTTGGCATAGTTTGCTACGGTTTGTAGCATTTTTTGTAATTTTAAAGTGATTGGGTTTAGTTTGTGGTTGGTAAGGGGTAGTTGGGGGTGATTTATGGTTGCCGAAGTAATTCAGGTGAGTTTGACATAGTTTGCTATGGTTTGTAGCATTTTTTGTAATTTTAAAGTGATTGGGTTTAGTTTGTGGTTGGTAAGTTGGTAGTTGGGGGTGATTTATGGTAGCCAAAGTAATTTAAGTGAGTTTGGCATAGTTTGCTACAGTATGTAGCATTTTTTGTAATTTTAAAGTGATTGGTTTTATTTTGGGGTTGTAAGGGGTAGTTGGGGGTGATTTATGGTTGCCGAAGTAATTTAGGTGAGTTTGACATGGTTTGCTATGGTTTGTAGCATTTTTTGTAATTTTGAAGCGATTGGGCTTATTTTAGGGTGGTAAGGGGTAGTTGGGGGTGATTTATGGTAGCCGAAGTAATTTAAGTGAGTTTGGCATAGTTTGCTATGGTTTGTAGCATTTTTTGTAATTTTAAAGTGATTGGGCTTATTTTGGGGTGGTAAGGGGTAGTTGGGGGTGATTTATGGTAGCCGAAGTAATTTAGGTGAGTTAGGCATAGTTTGCTATGATTTGTAGAATATTTTGTAATTTTAAAGTGATTGGGCTTATTTTGGGGTTGTAAGGGGTAGTTCGGGGTGATTTATGGTAGCCGAAGTAATTTAGGGGGTTTGGCATAGTTTGCTACGGTTTGTAGCATTTTTTGTAATTTTAAAGTGATTGGGTTTAGTTTGTGGTTGGTAAGGGGTAGTTGGGGGTGATTTATGGTTGCCGAAGTAATTCAGGTGAGTTTGACATAGTTTGCTATGGTTTGTAGCATTTTTTGTAATTTTAAAGTGATTGGGTTTAGTTTGTGGTTGGTAAGTTGGTAGTTGGGGGTGATTTATGGTAGCCAAAGTAATTTAAGTGAGTTTGGCATAGTTTGCTACAGTATGTAGCATTTTTTGTAATTTTAAAGTGATTGGTTTTATTTTGGGGTTGTAAGGGGTAGTTGGGGGTGATTTATGGTTGCCGAAGTAATTTAGGGGAGTTTGGCATAGTTTGTTATGGTTTGTAGAATTTTTTGTAATTTTAAAGTGATTGGGCATATTTTGGGGTGGTAGGGGGTAGTTGGGGGTGATTTATGGTAGCCGAAGTAATTTAGGTGAGTTAGGCATAGTTTGCTATGGTTTGTAGAATATTTAGTAATTTTAAAGTGATTGGGCTTATTTTGGGGTGGTAAGGGGTAGTTGGGGATGATTTATGAAAGCCGAAGTAATTTAGGTGACTTTGGAATAGTTTGTTATGGTTTGTAGAATTTTTTGTAATTTTAAAGTGATTGGGCATATTTTGGGGTGGTAGGGGGTAGTTGGGGGTGATTTATGGTAGCCGAAGTAATTTAGGTGAGTTAGGCATAGTTTGCTATGGTTTGTAGAATATTTAGTAATTTTAAAGTGATTGGGCTTATTTTGGGGTGGTAAGGGGTAGTTGGGGATGATTTATGAAAGCCGAAGTAATTTAGGTGACTTTGGAATAGTTTGTTATGGTTTGTAGCATTTTTTGTAATTTTAAAGTGATTGGGCTTAGTTTGGGGTGGTAAGGGGTAGTTGGGGGTGATTTATGGTAGCCGAACTAATTCAGGTGAGTTTGAGATAGTTTGCTATGGTTTGTAGCATTTTTCGTAATTTTAAAGTGATTGGGCTAATTTTGGGGTCGTAAAGGGTAGTTGGGGGTGATTTATGGTAGCCGAAGTAATTTAGGTGAGTTTGACATAATTTGCTATGGTTTGTATAATTTTTTGTAATTTTAAAGTAATTGGGCTTATTTTGGGTTGGTAAGGGGAGTTGGGGGTGATTTATGATAGCCGAAGTAATTTAAGTGAGTTTGGCATAGTTTGCTATGGTTTGCAGCATTTTTTGTAATTTTAAAATGATTGGGTTTAGTTTGTGGTTGGTAAGGGGTAGTTGGGGGTGATTTATGGTAGCCGAAGTAATTTAGATGAGTTTGGCATAGTTTGATATTGCTTGTAACATTTTTTGTAATTTTAAAGTGATTGGGCTGAGTTTGGGGTGGTAAGGGGTTGTTGGGGATGATTTATGATAGCCGAAGTAATTTAGGTGACTTTGGAATAGTTTGCTATGGTTTGTAGCATTTTTTGTAATTTTAAAGTGATTGGGCTTATTTTGGGGGGGTAAGGGGTAGTTGGGGGTGATTTATGGTAGCCGAAGTAATTTGGATGAGTTTGGCATAGTTTGCTATGGTTTGTATCATTTTTTGTAATTTTAAAGTGATTGGGCTTATTTTGGGGTGGTAAGGGGTAGTTGGGGATGATTTATGATAGCCGAAGTAATTTAGGTGACTTTGGAATAGTTTGCTATGGTTTGTAGCATTTTTTGTAATTTTAAAGTGATTGGGCTTATATTGGGGTGGTAAGGGGTAGTTCGGGGTGATTTATGGTAGCCGAAGTAATTTAGATGAGTTTGGCATAGTTTGATATGGCTTGTAACATTTTTTGTAATTTTAAAGTGATTGGGCTTATTTTGGGGTTGTAAGAGGTAGTTGGGGGTGATTTATGGTAGCCGAAGTAATTTAGGTGAGTTTGACATAGTTTGCTATGGTTTGTATAATTTTTTGTAATTCTAAAGTAATTGGGTTTATTTTGGGGTGGTAAGGGGTAGTTGGGGGTGATTTATGGTAGCCGAAGTAATTTAGGTGAGTTAGGCATAGTTTGCTATGGTTTGTGTCATTTTGTTTTATATTAAAGTGATTGGAGTTACTTGGGGTTGCTAAAGGGTGGTAAGGGCTGATTTAAGATAACGGCGGATCTAATTTATGTCAGTTTGGCGTAGTTCGGGAATTTTTTGGGGTTGATTTGGTAAAGTGTGCAATTGTAAGAGATATTTGAGGAAGTTTAATGTAGACGGATTAAATTTGCAGTGGTTTTGTAATTTTTAATTGAGTCACGGATCGACATTATAATTGAAATCAAGATTATAATAAAAATATCCGCGGCCTCGCTAGGTACGGTAAAAATTTGATCACAAAAGCAGAAACTCGACGTTGAAATTGTTTAGGTTAAATAAGTGCTTTTAATGTAAACCGGTCGCCCGTCGTCGAAGTTGTTTTGGCTAGATACGTGCTTCTAACATAAACACGGTCTCCGCGATCCGATCATTTTTTGTTTATTTTAGCCGGTTTTTATTGAATTACAAAGGAACCGGGCCGAATTTCGCAAAATCCCTTCTTAGTGTTCACTTTCGGCACATGATACACCCGTGTCTAAAATTTCCAGTCTCCAGCCCTCACGGTTTGGGCTGTGGGTTGATTATGAATCAGTGTGTAGATGAATGAGTGTGTCAGTGAGGACACTTCGCTTTATCTATATATATAAAGCGAAGTGTCCTCACTGACACACTCATTCATTCACTCATTCATCTACACATCTACACACTGATTCATAATCAACCCACAGCCCAAACCGTGAGGGCTGGAGACTTGAAATTTTAGACACGGGTGTATCATGTGCCGAAACTGAACACTAAGAAGGGATTTTGCGAAATTCGGCCCGGTTCCTTTGTAATTCAATAAAAACCGGCTAAAATAAACAAAAAATGATCGGATCGCGGAGACCGTGTTTATGTTAGAAGCACGTATCTAGCCAAAACAACTTCGACGACGGGCGACCGGTTTACATTAAAAGCACTTATTTAACCTAAACAATTTCAACGTCGAGTTTCTGCTTTCGTGATCATACTTTTGCCGTACCTAGCGAGGCCGCAGATATTTCAATTATAATTTTGATTTCAATTATAATGTCGATCCGTGACTCAATTAAAAATTACCAAACCACTCCAAATTTAATCCGTCAACATTAAACATCCTCAAATATCTCTTACCACTGCAAACTTTACCAAATCAACCCCAAAAAATTCCCGAACTATGCCAAACTGACATAAACTAGATCCGTTATTTTAAATCATCCCTTACCACCCCTTAGCAACCCCAAGCAACTCCAATCACTTTAAAATAAAACAAAATGACACAAATCATGGCAGATTAAGTCCAACTCACACATATTATTTCGTCTACCAAAAATCACCCCCAACTACCCCTTACCACCCCAAAATAAGCCCAATCACTTTAAAATGACAAAAAATGTTACAAACCTTACCAAACTATGCCAAACTCATCTAAATTACTTTGGCTTCCATAAATCACCCCCAACTACCCCTTACCACCCCAAAATAAGCCCAATCACTTTAAAATTATCAAAAATGCTACAAACCATAGCAAACTATGCCTAACTCACCTAAATTACTTCGGCTAACATAAATCACCCCCAACAACCCCTTACTACCCCAAAATAAGCCCAATCACTTTAAAATTACAAAAAATGCTACAAACCATAGCAAACTATGCCAAACTCACTTAAATTACTTCGGCTATCATAAATCACCCCCAACTACCCCTTACCACCCCTAACTCATCCCAATCACTTTAAAATTACAAAAAATGCTACAAACCATAGCAAACTATGCCTAACTCACCCAAATTACTTCGGCTAACATAAATCACCCCCAACAACCCCTTACTACCCCAAAATAAGCCCAATCACCTTAGAATTACAAAAAATGCTACAAACCATAGCAAACTATGCCAAACTCACTTAAATTACTTCGGCTATCATAAATCACCCCCAACTACCCCTTACCGCCCCTAACTCATCCCAATCACTTTAAAATTACAAAAAATGCTACAAACCATAGCAAACTATGCCTAACTCACTTAAATTACTTCGGCTAACATAAATCACCCCCAACTACCCCTTACCACCCCTAACTCATCCCAATCACTTTAAAATTACAAAAAATGCTACAAACCATAGCAAACTATGCCTAACTCACCCAAATTACTTCGGCTAACATAAATCACCCCCAACAACCCCTTACTACCCCAAAATAAGCCCAATCACTTTAAAATTACAAAAAATGCTACAAACCATAACAAACTATGCCAAACTCACCTAAATTACTTCGGCTACCATAAATCACCCCCAACTACCCCTTACCACCCCAAAATAAGCCCAATCACTTTAAAATTACAAAAAATGCTACAAACCATAGCAAACTATGCCAAACTCACCTAAATTACTTCGGCTAACATAAATCACCCCCAACAACCCCTTACTACCCCAAAATAAGCCCAATCACTTTAAAATTACAAAAAAAGCTACAAACCATAGCAAACTATGCCAAACTCACTTAAATTACTTCGGCTATCATAAATCACCCCCAACTACCCCTTACCACCCCAAACTCAGCCCAATCACTTTAAAATTACAAAAAATGTTACAAGCCATATCAAACTATGCCAAACTCATCTAAATTACTTTGGCTTCCATAAATCACCCCCAACTACCCCTTACCACCCCAAAATAGGCTCAATCACTTTAAAATTACAAAAAAATTCTACATTCCATAGCAAACTATGCCAAACTCACTTAAATTACTTTGGCTTCTATAAATCACCCCCAACTACCTCTTACCACCCCAAAATAGGCTCAATCACTTTAAAATTACAAAAAAATTCTACAAACCGTAGCAAACTATGCCAAACTCCCCTAAATTACTTCGGCTACCATAAATCACAGCGAACTACCCCTTACAACCCCAAAATAAGCCCAATCACTTTAAAATTACAAAATATTTAACAAATCATAGCAAACTATGCCTAACTCACCTAAATTACTTCGGCTACCATAAATCACCCCCAACTACCCCTTACAACCCCAAAATTAGCCCAATCACTTTAAAATTACGAAAAATGCTACAAACCATGGCAAACTATCTCAAACTCACCTGAATTACTTCGGCTACCATAAATCACCCCCAACAACCCCTTACTACCCCAAAATAAGCCCAATCACTTTAAAATTACAAAAAATGCTACAAACCATAGCAAACTATGCCAAACTCACTTAAATTACTTCGGCTATCATAAATCACCCCCAACTACCCCTTACCACCACTAACTCATCCCAATCACTTTAAAATTACAAAAAATGCTACAAACCATAGCAAACTATGCCTAACTCACCTAAATTACTTCGGCTAACATAAATCACCCCCAACAACCCCTTACTACCCCAAAATAAGCCCAATCACTTTAAAATTACAAAAAAATGCTACAAACCATAGCAAACTATGCCTAACTCACCTAAATTACTTCGGCTATCATAAATCACCCCCAACTACCCCTTACCACCCCTAACTCATCCCAATCACTTTAAAATTACAAAAAATACTACAAACCATAGCAAACTATGCCAAACTCATTTAAATTACTTCGGCTATCATAAATCACTTCCAACTACCCCTTACCACCCCTAACTCATCCCAATCACTTTAAAATTACAAAAAATGCTACAAACCATAGCAAACTATGCCAAACTCACTTAAATTACTGCGGCTACCATAAATCACCCCGAACTACCCCTTACAACCCCAAAATAAACCCAATCACTTTAAAATTACAAAATATTCAACAAATCATAGCAAGCTATGCCTAACTCACCTAAATTACTTCGGCTACCATAAATCACCCCCAACTACCCCTTACCACCCCAAAATAAGCCCAATCACTTTAAAATTACAAAAAATGCAACAAACCATAGCAAACTATGCCAAACTCACTTAAATTACTTTGGCTTTTATAAATCACCCCCAACTACCCCTTACCAACCACAAACTAAACCCAATCACTTTAAAATTACAAAGAATGCTGCAAACCATAGCAAACTATGCCAAACTCACTTAAATTACTTCGGCTATTATAAATCACCCCCAACTACCCCTTACCACCCCAAACTCAGCCCAATCACTTTAAAATTACAAAAAATGTTACAAGTCATATCAAACTATGCCAAACTCATCTAAATTACTTTGGCTTCCATAAATCACCCCCAACTACCCCTTACCACCCCAAAATAGGCTCAATCACTTTAAAATTACAAAAAAATTCTACAAACCGTAGCAAACTATGCCAAACTCCCCTAAATTACTTCGGCTACCATAAATCACCCCGAACTACCCCTTACAACCCCAAAATAAACCCAATCACTTTAAAATTACAAAATATTCAACAAATCATAGCAAGCTATGCCTAACTCACCTAAATTACTTCGGCTACCATAAATCACCCCCAACTACCCCTTACCACCCCAAAATAAGCCCAATCACTTTAAAATTACAAAAAATGCAACAAACCATAGCAAACTATGCCAAACTCACTTAAATTACTTTGGCTTCTATAAATCACCCCCAACTACCCCTTACCACCCCAAAATAGGCTCAATCACTTTAAAATTACAAAAAAATTTTACAAACCCTAGCAAACTATGCCAAACTCCCCTAAATTACTTCGGCTACCATAAATTACCCCGAACTACCTCTTACAACCCCAAAATAAGCCCAATCACTTTAAAATTACAAAATATTCAACAAATCATAGCAAACTATGCCTAACTCACCTAAATTACTTCGGCTACCATAATTCACCCCCAACTACCCCTTACAACCCCAAAATTAGCCCAATCACTTTAAAATTACGAAAAGTGCTACAAACCATAGCAAACTATCTCAAACTCACCTGAATTACTTCGGCTACCATAAATCACCCCTAACTACCCCTTACCACCCCAAACTAAGCCCAATCGCTTTAAAATTACAAAAAATGCTACAAACCATAGCAAACTATGCCAAACTCACTTAAATTACTGCGGCTACCATAAATCACCCCCAACTACCCCTTACCAACCACAAACTAAACCCAATCACTTTAAAATTACAAAAAATTATACAAACCATAGCAAACTATGTCAAAGTCACCTAAATTACTTCGGCTACCATAAATCACCCACAACTACCCCTTACGACCCCAAAATTAGCCCAATCACTTTAAAATTACGAAAAATGCTACAAGCCATAGCAAACTATCTCAAACTCTCCTGAATTACTTCGGCTACCATAAATCACCCCCAACTACCCCTTACCGCCCCAAAATTAGCCTAATAACTTTAAAATTACAAAAATGCTACAAAACATAGCAAGTTATGCCAAACTCACTTAAATTTCTTCGGCTACCATAAATTAATAATCGTTTTCAATCAAAATCTTCTATTTGGTTGTGTTATTTATAAATGCCTTATCGTATTAAATCATAAAATATTAATAAATACCTGCACATAAAATATATTGTTCCGACTAATAGTCGTTATTCTGAATATTAAATATGCTGATACCTATTTTGATTCTCTTCCACCTTCCAATAAATATTTGTTCCAGTTGAGATGCAAACATAAACGTATTTCTGAATTGCAACACGCGGACGGGGCAAGCCCTACCTTTTCAACATGCGTGCATTTGTATAAACAGCTCTATGGTTTTTAACGTTAAAGAGGAATAAAGGCGGTGTAAGCGCTAGAGTTTCGTAAAAATATCTGAAAAATTCGAAATTCTGCAATTGATTCAGAACTATCTTTGTGTTCGATGGTAAATTTATACTTGCAGTGGCACTGCCAACCCTGCCACTCCTGACGAGGCACCTGCTGACTACTCTCCTTTCAGGGAAACTTTATAAATCAACGTCAAAATAATTTAGGGCGCCTGAATGTGAAAATATCACTGTGTAATAAGTTCAGACTGACATGGAACACTTGAAATTTCGATATTTGTTTGTAATTCGTCACAGGTCCATGAAGGAATGCATGTTAATGTAAACAAGTGTTAGTTTGTTGGAGAGACCGAATAAGATTTTTAACATTCCTGTCAAAATATTTATTTACTTTAGAATGTTAATTTTTTAAGTTCATTTCGTGAAAATTATGACGGGCCATACGAGTACACCTGTGCGAGTATTATTTGGTACATACAAATTAATCTTTTTTGTTATCCAAATTGTTTACATACGCACTAGGCACGTGCACCTCATATAATTGTGAAAATTGCTGCTTCAGCGTCTGAAACGCTGGTACTCAACGTCGCCAAGGTCGAGGCGACGCATCGGTATTCGAAGTTCTATCGCTATTAAATAAATTATTTTATTCCCGATATTCCCGATTTGTTCTTGCCGTTAACCAAAACTCTCCCCAATCGATTTTCGAAAAATTTCCAGCGTCGGACCGGACGTCACTTATTATCGTACGCTAATTTTTACGTTCAGTTAATCATAGTGGTGTATTTGTTCTTCACCAAACCTGCTCCGGCCAAAATCCGAAATTTTCACTGACATCATACGCTTAAGTATTGTGTGCTTATACACGATTTACACTATTTATTTTACGTACATTGCGTTCATTATGGTTCTGCATTATTTATAACTAAGATGGAGCAGTTTGAAAATCTAATAGTAAGCGGAGAACAAATACCACCATGTATAATTCCCGTGAAAAGTGATGGAAATAGTCTTTCTTACTATCTTTCCTATTGCATTTTTAATACCGGAAATAGAGCTCAAGAGCGAAGAATAACTTCGACTTTTTTTATACATAATTCCTAAATACTTCGTTTTTATGGTGTAAAATTTTGTATTGTGTGGTCTTTAACGTTGTCAGAGAACTAAATGGGAATAATTTGGAATAATTTAGCTTCTATGTCAACGCTCCTTCTCTTGAAACTTTGGAAAACAACGACAAGATTCTTTAGGGCGCCTGGATTTGAAAATATAACTTTGTATAATAAGTTTAGACTGACTAGAGTGAAAAGAAAGGAGCTTGCACCCAGAAACGAAATTAAATGGAACACTTGAAGTTGCAATATTTGTTTGTAATTCGTCAGAAGTCCATGAGGGAATGCGTGTTAATGTAAACAAATGTGAGTTTATTGGAGAGGCCGAATAAGATTTTTACATTATTGATGCAGCTGGAGCCTGCCACGTCAAGGGCAAGGTCACAAACGTGAAAAGGCGATGCTCGATTTAGTTTGATTGAGTATCTATGCAGAAATTCGCACATACCAAGCGTTGGATAAGCCTTTCTTATCGTTTCTTAGAATTCGAGAATTGCTGGTTCAGCGTGTGGAGCAGTACTCGATCGCGGTGTTTAATTTTAACACAACTACAATTGTGAAAATTGCTGCTCCAGCGTCGGAAACTGTTCGCAAAGTCGCCAAATTCGATGAGGCGACGCATCAGTGTTCGAAGGTCTACCGCTATCAAATAAAGTATTTTAATTTAACATTTGATCCTCGCGTTAACCAAATCTGCCCCCAATCAATTTTCGAAAAATTACCAGCGTCGAACCGGATTCCACTTATATTTGGACGCTAATTTTTACTTTCAGTTAATGGTAGTGGTGTATTTGTTTTTCACCAAATTTGCCCCCGCTGAAATCCGAAATTTTCACCGTTGTATGTACCAGAGATCACTGACATTCATACCCTTAATAATTATGTGCTTATACACGTTTTACACTATTTATTTTACGTTCACTGTGTTTATTATTGCTTTACTTCATTTATAACTAAGATGGAGAAGTTTGAAAATCTAGCGATGTACAAATACCACACCGTATTATGAAAGGTGATGGAAATTGTCTTTTTTTATATCTATGGTATTGGTATTGATATTTTAATACTAGAACGGAAGCTCAATAGGTTGGCACTTTAATTGTTCAACAAGTGTGTGATAATGTAAACAGGTGTGAGTCCGTCGGAGAGACCGAATAAGATTTTTACATCCACCATATTCCCGTCAATATATTTATTTATTTTAGAATGTTAATTTTGCCGTTAACAAAATTTGTTCCCAATCACCTTCGTCGTACCGGACGACCGTTCAGTTAATGATAATGGTGTATTTATTTTTCACCAAATCTGCCTCGGCTGAAATCCAAAATTTACAGCGTTGGACCAGACATTACTGACATTGATACGCGTTTTACACTGTTTATTTTACGTAAATACATTGTGTTCATTATTGCTTTACATCATTTATAACTAAGATGGACAAGTTTGAAAATCTAGCGATGCACAAATACCATAAAATACCACATTTTACCACATACCAAAATTTTAATACTGGAAAGGGAGCTCAAAAGGTTCGCACTTTAATTGTCCAACCAGTTAGGGCCAGGTTGTAATAATTTTTCTGCAGTTCAGAAGGAGATAAGTGTTTGTTTATTCCAGAGATAAGTCAAAATCGTCTACATACTGTTCTGTTTGTGAGTTGACTGCAGCAAGAGGAATTGTTCCATTGTGTTTTCAATTTTATCATAATATGATCAGCTAATTTGTAAACTTCGATTTCCCCTAAAATTATATAAAGTTAATTTCGATTTCCTGGAATCGTTTATAGGACAACTGCCTAAAGAGTCTATTCAAAATTTTTTATCTCAGATATCAACCAAGGTATCCTTTTTGTCCAAATCATATTGAAGTACCCGGTCCTGGCAACGCAGGTTAATTTCAGCATATTTGTTTATTTTGTGATTGGAAAAGTAGAGCATTCCTGTTTAATTGTATTATAATGTCGATTAGTCAACATCACCACTTTAGTCAACACTGAGTTTATTTAATCTACGTCCGGGCAACGCCGGGTACATTCAGCTAGTCTATATATATAAAGCGAAGTGTCCTCACTGACACACTCATCTACACATCTACACATTCACTGATTCACCGACAACCCACAGCCCAAACCGTGAGGGCTGGAGACTTGAAATTTTAGACACGGGTGTATCATGTGCCGAAACTGAACACTAAGAAGGGATTTTGCGAAATTCGGCCCGGTTCCTTTGTAATTCAATAAAAACCGGCTAAAATAAACAAAAAATGATCGGATCGCGGAGACCGTGTTTATGTTAGAAGCACGTATCTAGCCAAAACAACTTCGACGACGGGCGACCTGTTTACATTAACAGCACTTATTTAACCTAAACAATTTCAACGTCGAGTTTCTGCTTTCGTGATCATACTTTTGCCGTACCTAGCGAGGCCGCAGATATTTCAATTATAATTTTGATTTCAATTATAATGTCGATCCGTGACTCAATTAAAAATTACCAAACCACTCCAAATTTAATCCGTCAACATTAAACATCCTCAAATATCTCTTACCACTGCAAACTTTACCAAATCAACCCCAAAAAATTCCCGAACTATGCCAAACTGACATAAACTAGATCCGTTATTTTAAATCATCCCTTACCACCCCTTAGCAACCCCAAGTAACTCCAATCACTTTAAAATAAAACATAATGACACAATTCATAGCAAAGTATCCCTAACTCACCTAAATTACTTCGGCTACCATAAATCACCCCCAACTACCCCTTACCCCCCAAACTCAGCCCAATCACTTTAAAATTACAAAAAATTCTACAAACCATACCAAACTATGCCAAACTCACTTAAATTACTTCGGCTATCATAAATCACCCCCAACTACCCCTTACCACCCCTAACTCATCCCAATCACTTTAAAATTACAAAAAATGCCACAAACCATAGCAAACTATGCCTAACTCACCTAAATTACTTCGGCTAACATAAATCACCCCCAACTACCCCTTACTACCCCAAAATAAGCCCAATCACTTTAAAAATATAAAAAATGCTACAAACCATAGCAAACTATGCCTAACTCACCTAAATTACTTCGGCTACCATAAATCACCCCGAACTACCCCTTACAACCCCAAAATAAGCCCAATCACTTTAAAATTACAAAATATTCAACAAATTATAGCAAACTATGCCTAACTCACCTAAATTACTTCGGCTACCATAAATCACCCCCAACTACCCCTTACCACCCCAAAATAAGCCTAAGCACTTTAAAATTACAAAAAATGCTACAAACCATAGCAAACTATGCCAAACTCACTTAAATTACATTGGCTTCTATAAATCACCCCCAACTACCCCTTACCACCCCAAAATAGGCTCAATCACTTTAAAATTACAAAAAATGCTACAAACCGTAGCAAACTATGCCAAACTCCCCTAAATTACTTCGGCTACCATAAATCACCCCGAACTACCCCTTACAACCCCAAAATAAGCCCAATCACTTTAAAATTACAAAATATTCAACAAATCATAGCAAACTATGCCTAACTCACCTAAATTACTTCGACTACCATAAATCACCCCCAACTACCCCTTACCACCCCAAAATAAGCCCAATCACTTTAAAATTACAAAAAATGCTACAAACCATAGCAAACTATGCCAAACTCACTTAAATTACTTTAGCTTCTATAAATCACCCCCAACTACCCCTTACCATCCCAAAATAGGCTCAATCACTTTAAAATTAAAAAAAAAATTCTACAAACCGTAGCAAACTTTGCCAAACTCCCCTAAATTACTTCGGCTACCATAAATCACCCCGAACTACCCCTTACAACCCCAAAATAAGCCCAATCACTTTAAAATTACAAAATATTCAACAAATCATAGCAAACTATGCCTAACTCACTTAAATTACTTCGGCTACCATAAGTCACCCCCAACTACCCCTTACCACCCCAAAATAAGCCCAATCACTTTAAAATTACAAAAAATGCTACAAACCATAGTAAACTATGCCTAACTCACCTAAATTACTTCGGCTACCATAAATCACCCCCAACTGCCCCTTACCACCCCAAAATAAGCCCAATCACTTTAAAATTACGAAAAATGCTACAAGCCATAGCAAACTATCTCAATCTCACCTGAATTACATCGGCTACCATAAATCACCCCCAACTACCCCTTACCACCCCAAACTAAGCTCAATCACTTTAAAATTACAAAAAATGCTACAAACCATAGCAAACTATTCCAAACTCACCTAAATTACTTCGGCTATTATAAATCACCCCCAACTACCCCTTACCGCCCCAAAATTAACCTAATCACTTTAAAATTACAAAAATGCTACAAAACATAGCAAGCTATGCCAAACTCACTTAAATTACTTCGGCTACCATAAATTAATAATCGTTTTTAATCAAAATCTTCTATTTGGTTGTGTTATTTATAAATGCCTTATCGTATTAAATCATAAAATATTAATAAATATCTGCACATAAAATATATTGTTCCGACTAATAGTCGTTATTCTGAATATTAAATATGCTGATACCTATTTTGATTCTCTTCCACCTTCCAATAAATATTTGTTCCAGTTGAGATGCAAACATAAACGTATTTCTGAATTGCAACACGCTGACGGGGCAAGCCCTACCTTTTCAACATGCGTGCATTTGTATAAACAGCTGCATGATTTTTAACTTTAAAGAGGTATAAAGGCGGTGTAAGCGCTAGAGTTTCGTAAAAATATCTGAAAAATTCGAAATTCTGCAATTGAATCAGAACTATCTTTGTGTTCGATAGTAAATTTATACTTGGAGTGGCACTGCCAACCCTGCCACCCCTGATGAGGCACCTGCTGACTACTCTCCTTCCAAGGAAACTTTATAAATCAACGTCAAAATAATTTAGGGAACCTGAATGTGAAAATATCACTGTGTAATAAGTTCAGACTGACATGGAACACTTGAAATTTCGATATTTGTTTGTAATTCGTCACAGGTCCATGAAGGAATGCATGTTAATGTAAACAAGTGTTAGTTTGTCGGAGAGACCGAATAAGATTTTTAACATTCCCGTCAAAATATTTATTTACTTTAGAATGTTAATTTCTTAAATTGATTTTGTGAAAATTATGACGGGCCATACGAGTACACCTGTGCGAGTATTATTTGGTACATACAAATTAATATCTTTTGTTATCCAAATTGTTTTTATACGTACTAGGCACGTGCACCTCATATAATTGTGAAAATTGCTGCTTCAGCGTCTGGATCGCTGGTACTCAACGTCGCCAAGGTCGAGGCGACGCATCGGTATTCAAAGTTCTATCGCTATTAAATAAATTATTTTAATATAATATTCCCGATTTGTTCTTGCCGTTAACCAAAACTCTCCCCAATCGATTTTCGAAAAATTTCCAGCGTCGGACCGGACTTCACTTATTTTCGTACGCTAATTTTTACGTTCAGTTAATGATAGTGGTGTATTTGTTCTTCACCAAACTTGCTCCGGCCGAAATCCGAAATTTTCACTGACATCATACGCTTAAGTATTGTATGCTTAGACACGATTTATTTACACTATTTATTTTACGTACATTGCGTTCATTATTGTTCTGCATTATTTATAACTAAGATGGAGCAGTTTGAAAATCTAATAGTAAGCGGAGAACAAATACCACCACGTATAATTCCCGTGAAAAGTGATGGAAATAGTCTTTCTTACTATCTTTCTTATTGCATTTTTAATACCGGAAATAGAGCTCAAGAGCGAAGAATAACATCGACTTTTTTTATACATAATTCCTAAATACTTCGTTTTTATGGTGTAAAATTTTGTATTTATATATTTCAACATTGTCTTTAACGTTGTCAGAGAACTAAATGGGAATAATTTGGAATAATTTAGCTTCTATGTCAACTCTCCTTATCTTGAAACTTTTGAAAACAACGACAAAATCCTTTAGGGCGCCTGGATTTGAAAATATAACTCTGTGTAATAAGTTTAGACTGACTAGAGTGAAAAGAAAGGAGCTTGCACCCAGAAACGAAATTAAATGGAACACTTGAAGTTGAAATATTTGTTTGTAATTTATCACAAGTCCATGAGCGAATGCGTGTTAATGTAAACAAATGTGAGTTTATTGGAGAGGCCGAATAAGATTTTTACATTATTGAAGCAGCTGGAGCCTGCCACGTCAAGGGCAAGGTCAGAAACGTGAAAAGGCGATGCTCGATTTAGTTTGATTGAGTGTCAATGCAGAAATTCGCACATACCAAGCGTTGGATAAGCCTTTCTTATCGTTTCTTAGAATTCGAGAATTGCTGGTTCAGCGTGTGGAGCAGTACTCGATCGCGGTGTTTAATTCTAACACAACTACAATTGTGAAAATTGCTGCTCCAGCGTCGGAAACTGTTCGCAAAGTCGCCAAATTCAATGAGGCGACGCATCAGTGTTCGAAGATCTACCGCTATCAAATAAAGTATTTTAATTTAACATTTGATCCTCGCGTTAACCAAATCTGCCCCCAATCAATTTTCGAAAAATTATCAACATCGGACCGGACTCCACTTATATTTGTACGCTAATTTTTACGTTTAGTTAATGATAGTGGTGTATTTGTTTTTCACCAAATTTGCCCCGAAATTTTCACCGTTGTATGTACCAGATATCACTGACATTCATACCAGTGGCGGTGTAAGCGCTAAATTTTCGTGAAAATATCTGAAAAATTCATAATTCTGCAGCTGAATTACAGAACTAATTTTGTGTTCGATAGTAAATTTATACTTGGAGTGGCACTGCCAACCCTGCCACCCCTGACGAGCCCCACTGCTGACTACTTTCCTTCCAGAAAAATTTTTGAAATCAGCGGCAAAATAAATTTAGGGCACCTGGATGTGAAAATATCACTATGTAAAAAGTTCAGACTGACAAGAGTGAAAAAAACCGCTTGCATCCAGAAACGAAATCAAATGGAACACTTGAAATTTAGATATTTGTTTGTAATTCGTCACAGGTCCATGAAGGCATGCATGTTAATGTAAACAAGTGTTAGTTTGTCGGAGAGGCCGAATAAGATTTTTACATCCACCACATTCCCGTCAAAATATTTATTTACTTTAGTATGTTAATTCATTTTGTGCTAATTATGACGGGCCATTCGAGTACACCTGCGCGAGTATTATTTGGTAATCGAAATTCTTTTAATACGCACTAGGCACGTGCACCTAATATAATTGTTAAAATTGCTGCTTCAGCGTCTGGAACGCTGGTACTCAACGTCGCCAAGGTCGAGGCGACGCATCAGTATTCGAAGTTCTATCGCTATTAAATAAATTTGTTTAATATAATATTTCCGATTTGTTCTTGACGTTAAGTAAATATCTCCCCAATCGATTTTCGAAAAATTACCATCGTCGTACCGGACTCCACTTATATACCGTACGCTAATTTTTACGTTCATTTAATGATAGTGGTGTATTTGATCTTCACCAAACCTGCTCCGGCCAAAATCCGAAATTTGCAGTTTTACCGGATTTCACTGACATCATAAGTAATGTGTGCTTATACACGGTTTACACTATTTATTTTATGTACATTGTGTTCATTATTGTTCTGCATTATTTATAACTAAGATGGAGGAATAGTAAGCGGAATACAAATACCACCACGTATAATTCCTCTGAAAAGTGATGGAAATAGTCTTTTTTACTATCTTTCCTATTGCATTTTATTACCGAAAATAGAGCTCAAGAGGATCGCACTATAATTGTTCATTTTAAAATTACCAAATTTTCTGTATATTTTACCTGAATACGTTAAACACCCCTAAACATAGTGTACCATTCCAAACTACTCTCAAAAATCATACACTTGCCATTCCAAACTACCCCACATCAACCTAAAATGTAAAAAAATTACGAATTACAAGCAAACTACGCTATATGACCCCAACCACTTCTTACCAAGCCAAACTAAACCCAATCGCATTAAAATTACCAAAAGTTTCGTTTAATTCGCCAAAGCTAAACCCCGCCAACCATCAATAACCATTCAAAACAATCCCCAAAAAAAACCTTATCCGAAACTACACCAAATACATCGTTTTTATGGTGTGAAATTATGTATTTATATATTTCAACATACTTCGACGACATTCTTTAACGTTGTTAGAGAACTAAATGGGAATAATTTGGAATAGTTCAGCTTCTTTGTCAACTCTCCTTCTCTTGAAGAGTGAAAAAGAGTGAAAAAAAAGGAGCTTGCACCCAGAAACGAAATTATCGTCATTTTCCAAATCATATTGAAGTACCCGGTCCTGGCAATGCAGGTTAATTTCAGCAAATTTGTTTATTTTGTGATTGGAAAAGTAGAGCATTCCTGTTTAATTGTATTATAATGTCGATTAGTCTACATCACAAATACACCACTTTTGTCAACACTGCGTTTATTTAATCTACGTCCGGGCAACGCCGGGTACATTCAGCTAGTATATATATAGATTAAGAGCAAACTTGACTCTATCTTGATGGTATCCCATTTATCGGGGATTTCAGTCATTTTCGAAATCATGGGGGTCAAGGAACGGTTCACCCTTTCGACTTGGCCATTTGATCTTGGAGTGTGCGTTGCGATTAGAACATGATCGATCCCATAATCTTGAACGAAATCGGCAAATGCATGCGACGTAAAACAAGTTCCTCTGTCAGAAATGATCCGATGAGGTCTACTGTAAACTCGGGAGTACATCTTGAGATGCCTAATAGTCTCTTCAGATTTCGTACTCTTGCAGGCATAAAGTGAAACGTACTTGCTAAAAGCATCGACTATAACGAGAATATGCTTAAAGCCTTTACTAGTAGTAGGTATAGGACCATAATGATCGATATGCACAGTCTCAAAGGGTAAGTTACCCTTGGGAATCGAATTAAGAAAACCTTCGATTTTCCCTGATTTTGGCGAGAAAGTAATGCACTTAAGGCAGTTCGCGACATAATCATAATCCTTATGACGCATTTGAGGAAACCAGTATATACGAGAAATATACTCCAATGTCTTCTCGATCGCTGCGTGACCAATATCTTCATGACACTTCCACTTCCGTGGATAAGGGAACATTGAACATCAGTTTACCATGAGATCCCTTACGATAAACTAAGCCGTTCCTAAGCTCAAAGAATTTATCCTCACGCTGTTCTAAAAGATCTCTATTTTCCTTAATTTTCACATGAGTCTCCTGACGAATGGATAAGACTTGTTTGAAAGTATTCTCCTCGAGAATTAATATGCTATGGTCCCTACTCAGTGCATCGACGTGAACCATACTCAACCCGGGACGATGTCGAATTTCGTAATCGCAACTTTGTAAAAACATTGCCCAACGAGATATACGAGGATGTACATCCTTCTTTGCGAGTGTAAGACGAAAACTATCACAGTCGGTTACAATGGTAAATTTCAGGCCAAACAGATAAGTATGGAAACGTTTGATGGCTTAAATCACAGATAAGCATTCAAGCTCAAAGCTATGATACCTCGACTCGGTAGGAGTAGTATTGTAGAATTGTAGTATTGTAGGGGGGTCGTTTGGCTACTGAAGCCCTTCGTCACTGCGACCATTGTTGGTCTATTGTGAATAACCCTGCTTCCTATTGGAATCCCAGGGAGTCTAGCCCCCTGATGAAGTGGGCCAGATCCTTGGGAGTTGATTTACGTATCTGGGCGGCCGTGAGTGCAGCCGCACCCAGATATTGTAACCTATTATGAGCGATGGTGTTGCACTCACAGAGAATGTGTTCGGCCGTTTCTACCGCCGATCCACAGAGTCGACATGTAGCGACTTCTGCTTTCCCCATTTTCTGGAGATGGTATCTGACTGGACCGTGTCCTGTCAGGAGGCCAGTTACTTGCCTCAGATCATTCTTTTCCAGTTTGAGAAGCATCTTAGTCTTCTTTGACGAATAGTGTATGAACTTTTTCGCCTGGCGTTGGCCTGGATTATTTCTCCAGTAGGATTCTTTCTGTTCCTTTTCCCATTTATGGATGTCGGACATTCTCTGGGCTTTGGTTAGCCCGCAGAATGGTTCTGGTCCAATAAATGGAGCTGTCGCACCTTTCTTGGCGAGGGCGTCTGCCATTTCATTTCCTTCAATCCCCTCATGCCCTGGAATCCACAACAGAGTGATACTGTTGCCTATCGCCAGTTGCTTCAGGGATTGTTTGCATTCCCAGACAGTCCTCTGTACACAGCGGTAGGCTCTCAGGGCCTTTAAGGCTGCTTGACTGTCTGACAGTATGTAGATATTTGCACCCTTCATGCGCCTTTCGAGGCATTTCCGAGCACAAACATCTATGGCACATATTTCGGCCTGATGAATCGAGGGGGTACTTCCTAAGGGTTGATGGATCCTGGTCTGCGGACCATAGACTCCTATTCCAGTCCCCTGCTGCGATTTTGACCCGTCTGTGTACCAGACGAGTGAGTTCTTTGGAAGTCGAGTCGTATCGAATGTTCCACATTGGCGGCCTAAAATGGCCACTTCGAATGGAACATCTAAGTCGAGTTCGGCTGGCATTACGTCCGTTGGTTGGTTCCAGGACTCTGCTCTTATCAGATTCATAATCCTGCAGTGACCAACCATGTCTTCTAGTTTTAGATTTTTTGTCTGTGTTGACTTCAAGGCACTCAGTGCTGCCTCCTTCCTCACATGTAGATGTAAAGGAAGAAGATCAAGCAGCGCCTCTAAGGCGGCCGTAGGGGTGGAGCGCATTGAGCCCGTCACGCCTAGACAAGCAAGCCTTTGCAATTTCTGCATTTTGCTTTGCGTTGTTGTTTCTTCAGTTTTTGGCCACCACAGCAGGGATGCATAGGTTACCACGGGTTTTACCACCGTCAGGTATGACCAGTAGATCATCTCCGGTTTGAGTCCCCAAGTTCTCCCAAAAAGCCTACGGCAACACCAGAGTGCCGCTGTGCCTTTTGCAAGAGTTTTGTCAACATGCGTTTTCCAGTTGAGTTTCGCGTCTAGATTTACACCTAGATATTTGACCTCTCTGGAGAACTGCAGCTTTTTCCCGTGCAGAGTTGGAGCTGTTAAATTCAGCTTCCTTCTCTTCGTAAAGGGAACTAGAACAGTTTTGCTCGGATTAACATTGAGCTGTTCGTCCGAGCACCATCTTGAGATGATGTTTAGGGCATTTTGCGCTAGGCCAGAGATCGTGCCTTCGTGTTTGCCCCTGATGAGTACAACCAGGTCATCTGCGTAACCTTGGGTATAGATTCCCGAGTCATTGAGCTTGCTCAGTAGATCGTCGACAACAATCGACCACAGTAGGGGCGATAGAACTCCGCCTTGCGGACACCCTTTTACTGTGGTGACCATCGTCTCCTCTCCACCGACGCTTGCCGTTATGACTCGGCTCCTCAGCATGGATTTTATCCATTCTACGGTTGAGGTATCGACGCCTCTTAGTAAAGCAGCTCTTTCGATGGATTCATAGGAGGTATTGTCGAAGGCTCCCTCTACGTCAATGAATATTCCCAGAGCTACTTGTTTAGCCATCAGCGTCCTTTCAATGCCCTTGATGAGGCAATGTAGGGCGTCCACTGTGGATTTGCCTGCTTGATAAGCAAATTGATTAGTATGAAGTGGAGTTTGCTTTAGGATAGCTCCTCTGATGTAGTTATCAATTATTTTCTCAATGGTTTTGAGGAGAAAGGAAGTGAGGCTTATGGGGCGGTAAGATTTAGCCTCTTCAGGAGGCCTTCTACCGCTTTTTGGTATGAATACCACTTTAGCCTCTCTCCAGGTTTCGGGTATATATCCGAGAATGTAGCTAGCTTTGAATATTCTCATTAAGCTGGGTATCAGGTAGTCTGTTCCCCTTTGGAGCAGGGCAGGAAAGATTCCGTCTCTGCCCGGCCATTTGAACGGCTTGAAGCTGTTGATCGCCCATTGTATTTTGTTAGCAGTAAACATTTTTCCTGCTAGGCTTTTGGTTTGCCGAGTTGGGCGTGTTATCGGCCCTTGAGTCACGTCTCTGATCTCTATGTCTGTTAGCGCCTTTGACCCAAGAAAATGGGTCTCTAAAAGTACCCTTAAGCTTTCCTTTAGATCGCCGGTGTATTCGCCGTTAGGTTTTTTTATTAAGCCTATTCCGTTTGAGTGGTCTTTTGAGAGCACGTTTTGGAGCCTTACTGCTGGGATCATTTGCTCGATCCCTTAGCAGAAAGTACTCCATGAGCGCCTCTTTGACTTCCTCAATTCTTTGTTGTATTCTGTGAGAGCTTTTTTGTAGTCGATCCACGTTCCTAAACTTTTAGCTCTATTGAATAGCTTCCTTACTTCGGCCCTACGTCGGCCGAGTTCTTTGTTCCACCAAGGAACGTTCCTCGAAGTCACTCTTTGTTTCAGAGAACAACTTTTCTCATAGGACGAGACTATGAAATCGCGAAGATGCACCGAGGCCGCATCGAGGTCCTCTCTTGTGTCGATTTGGTAACGGAGTCCGTCGGTTTCGGCTCTGATGTGCTCCGTGTAGAGACACCAGTCCGTCTCCTTCGGCACTCTGCACGTTTCGAGGCTGTAAGGGGATGCCTCCATGTGGAATCGGATTGTGCAATGGTCCGACATGGAGGCCTCGTCCGCCACGTGCCAATTTTTAATAAAATTTGCAATAAATGGACTCGCCAGGGTTAGATCTAAAACCTCTTTCCTAATCGCATTTATGAAGGTGGCTTTGTTCCCCCGGTTGATAATGTCCACGTCGTTCGCGGACAAATATTCAAAAAGGGACTCTTTTGTTTGTGTCCGTGCTGCCCCACATGAGATGGTGTGCGTTGGCGTCGCAGCCCAGAATGTAGTGTTTGTTCCTCCTTTTGCACCAGCTTATAAGGCGTATAACTTCCTCTGGAATGGAGTTATTTACGTCGCCTGGGAAGTAGGCAGAGGCCATTACAATTGGCCTTTTGCCACCTTCCGTGGGTACCTCTACAGCTACTGCAACTAAGTCCCTGGAAATGAACTCTGGAATCGGAACAAATTTGATATGTTTTTTGAGCAGAATTGCTGCTCTCGGATGTTCATGGTGGTCACTTATTACCTTACATGATCTGGTTGGAAGTCCCTTTATGTTTCCCCCATTTATCCAGGGCTCTTGGATTAGCCCCACGTCTGCGGACCCTCTGACAAACCCCCAATAAAGCACACTGGATGCGGCTTTTGAGTGTTGGAGGTTTATCTGGGTGAAGTTTATCCTGCCTGCCATTGTTGCAGTTACTTCTTTTTGCCGCAGCCTTTCTTTTGCGCTACCTTAGGCAATTTCCTGCCTTTAGGCTTTGCTCCAGAGTTGGCTGCAGCAGACGTTGAGGCGGGCAATCTCCTTTCACTAGCAACACCAGTGCTAGCTGGCTTGGTTGCAGAGCTAATAGAGGTGCTCGCCCCTTTGTCTTGGGCTTTGTTGGCGCCAGCGGTCCTTGGCCTAAGTTGAACTTGACCGAACTTATAGCTTACCTTAAAGCCCATGGTTTTCAATATCTCCGTCGACTGATGGTCGACAGAGAGCGTTGTTTCGAGTGTGGGGCCTATCGGATTTCTCCTAAGCACCCTCCACCAGCTCTTTGCACTGAGGCCTTCGTTTTGGGCCTCTATTAGATTCAGGATTTTCTCGTTCGAGTAGTCCTGACTTCCGGGAAGATACGCCACCAGGACGACAGTGTGAGGCATTTCTGCCTCTTCTAACTAGGTAGGAGTAGTCCTCTTACTAAAATAAAATACGGGGTGCCATTTGCCACCGCTTTTTTGAAGAAGAATAGCTCCGTAACCTACCGAACTGGCATCACAATGCAACTCTGTTGGTAACTCTGGAGAGAATACTGCCAATACTGGATAGCTCGACAACCTGGACTTTAACTCTCGAAAACATTCCATTTGTTCTGGACCGAACCTAAAATCAGCATCTTTCCTGAGCAGGTCAGTGAGCGGTGCAGCTCTCTCACTCTCACTCCAAACTTGGGTATGAAACGGCGGAAGTAACCAGCTAGTCCAATAAACCTATGGAGCTCTTTCTGATTCTTTGGAATGGGGTAATCTACGACTGCTCGGACGGAATCTGGATTAGGACGGACTCCTTCTTCGTTGATAACGTATCCCAAATAACGAATGCTATTCTCAGCGAAATCACACTTATCGACACGAAATATCAACGCATGTTTGGCGGCAAGCCTGAAAACTGCAGACAAAATCTCCAAGTGCTGGTCCAAAGACTCAGTCGCAACCAGAAGATCGTCTAAATACAAAAGGATTTTATCGGTTCGAATCAGCTCATTGAACACCTCAGAAAGATATCGTTGGAACACACGCGGAGCATTCGCAAGGCCAAAAGGCATCCTCAAGAATTCAAATTGACCCAGTGGTGTGACGAAAGACGTATATTGCACAGAGCTGTCAGCTACTTTAACATGGTAGAAACCATTCTTCAAATCCAGAGAGCTGAACCACTTTTTTCCTCGAAGACGATCAAGGTAATTATCGATTAATGGGGTGGGAAAATTCTCTTTTACCGTAATTGAATTCAGAGCCCTGTAGTCCACACACATTCTAAGATCGCCGTTCTTCTTTGTCGTTAATACAATGGGGGATGCATAGGGTGAATTACTAGGTCGGATAACGTTACTGGCTAATAGATCGTCTAGTATTTCACGCAGTTTGCCTTTCTCATAAAAAGATATGCGTCTTGGTCGAAAACTAACTGGCTTATCAGATGTCAACACAATATTCATTTCGAAATCAAGCGAACTGTCCGTAACTAAGTTAGAAAGGTATTCGGTAACATACAAGTCTTTCAGTCTCTGAGTTACAACAAAGTCTAAGTTGGGATTCATCACGAGAGGGGGCTCATTGACACTCCCATTGTCACTAGCATCAATATTCAAGAGCTCAAGGGATTCATCATCTGAGTTCACCAAAAACGGTTTACAATCGACTCTCGTTATTTGAACGGGGTCTGACAATTTGACGTCAATGGACGGATTTGAAATGAAATCACGACCAAGAATGCAAGCATGCAACATCGTATCATCTGGTACAACATAAAATCGGACATTGACAGGAATTCCAGGTCCAGTCAAATCAATGGGTATGCTAAAGTTGCCTAAAACTCGAAGTTTGGAGCCGTTGATTCCAGTGAAGCTGTAATCAGACTCCACGGGTTCACAATCAGCGACGTTCACGTAGCGCTGCTTAATCAGGCTGATGGGACTTCCGGAATCTAGCAGGGCATTAATGGCGTACTTACAGCGGCATCTATCGCTGTCAAATACTGTCAACTCGATGGGGACCAAAAAAGGTGACGTTGGCTTCAATGACTGGATGATATGGGTGCTCGAGTCAGCAGCCACTCTCACAGCCTTCTCCGGGCAGTCTTTTACCTGATGGTCGCTTTTCCCACATCGAAAGCAAGATCCACGCTGACGCTTGGGATTAGGACAGTCAGCCATTCGGTGTTCCTCACCAAAACAATTGAAGCATCGGCCAGCTCTAGCAAGTGCAACGCCAACGGGTCGAATCATGGCTAAAGATTTCCCTGCAGGCTGAGTCACTGTCGAGCCGGTGCTCCTTGACGCAGCATAATGGGGGTTACGAATCGCCTGTGGTGTCTTCCCGCTCAATCTAACATTGCTCATTGTACGCAGGACCTCTTGCAGCGATACAAAATCTTTCATTCGGGCGTTGTTTTGCACATTTTCGTCAGGTATCCCTTCAATCAAGTAGTCGATAATTTCAGATTCTCCTAAATTCGCCCAGATCGTAAAATAGGATTTCATTTCCCGCTTTAGTTGTGTCCATGGCATTCCGACATGTTTCACTCTTGAATGATACCACTTTTGAGCAACACCCGTTAATTTGTTGACGACGATCAGCTGCAGAATTTCGTCTCTCAATCCATACACGCCCTGAACGGTGTCGATTCGTACCAGCCAAGTGGCGGCGTCCATTTCCTTGTTAGAAAACACCAGGTGACGGGCGGCATCATCCACGTTCTCTCTCGGTGGTCTCGATGGCGTATTATTACGGAAGTTCTGTTGTTGAGACAAGACGGTTTGTACTGTACAAGTCACGAGCTCTTCGATGGTCAATTCTTCTGGGTTTGTCGACGGACCACGTGCCTCCGCACCATCATCTCCGTTAAAACTCATAACTCAGGAAAATCACACATCAAATTACACTCGATCCCACTTCTGAAACTGTAGGGCACTTTTGGGTCTTTAATAACGGATGGCGTAGTGTTTTAATGATTTTTATTTCACTCGATCTACATAACGTGTTTGTTTCGCTCACCCAACCGGCATGCTCTCTTCTCTCAACGTAACCAACCTAAAGTAACTAAACTTAAGGCGCTCAATTCAAACAGATCGGATTTTATCCTACACCATATAATCTTAAAATTACAAAAAAAGGTGTACAAATCATAACAAACTATGCCAGACTCACCTAAATTACTTCGGCTACTCTAAATCATCACCAACTTACCCTTACCACAACAAACTAAACCCAATCACATTTAAATTACAAAAAAATGCTACTAACCATAGCAAACTATTCCAAACTCACCTAAATTACTTCGGCTATCAAAAATCACCTCCAACTACACTTTACAGCAACCAACTAAGTCAAATAACTTTAAGATTACAAAAAAATGCTAAAAATCATAACAAGCTATACCAGAATCACCTTAATTACTTCGGCTACCGTAAATCACCCCCAACTATCCCTTACCACAACAAACCAAACCATATCATCTTAAAAATACAAAAAAAGGTGTACAAATCATAACAAACTATGCCAGACTCACCTAAATTACTTCGGCTACTCTAAATCATCACCAACTAACCCTTACCACAACAAACTAAACCCAATCACATTTAAATTACAAAAAAATGCTACTAACCATAGCAAACTATGCCAAACTCACCTAAATTACTTCGGCTATCAAAAATCACCCCCAACTACACTTTACAGCAACAAACTAAGCCCTATCACTTTAAAATTACAAAAAAATTCTAAAAATCATAACAAACTATACCAGAATCACCTAAATTACTTCGGCTACCGTAAATCCCCCCAACTATCCCTTACCACAACAAACCAAACTATATCATCTTAAAATTACAAAAAAAGGTGTACAAATCATAACAAACTATGCCAGACTCTCCTAAATTTCTTCGGCTACTCTAAATCATCACCAACTAACCCTTACCACAACAAACTAAACCCAATCACTTTTAAATTACAAAAAAATGCTACTAACCATAGCAAACTATGCCAAACTCACCTAAATTACTTCGGCTACCATAAATCATCACCAACTAACCCTTACCACAACAAACTAAATCCAATTACTTTTAAATTACAAAAAAATGCTAAAAACCATAACAAACTATACCAGAATCACCTAAATTACTTCGGCTACCGTAAATCACCCCCAACTATCCCTTACCACAACAAACTAAACCATATCATCTTAAAATTACAAAAAAAGTGTACAAATCGTAACAAACTATGCCAGACTCACCTAAATTACTTCGGCTACTCTAAATCATCACCAACTAACCCTTACCACAACAAACTAAACCCAATCATTTTTAAATTACAAAAAAATGCTACTAAACATAGCAAACTATGCCAAACTCACCTAAATTACTTCGGCTATCAAAAATCACCTCCAACTACACTTTACAGCAACAAACTAAGTCCAATCACTTTAAAATTACAAAAAAATGCTAAAAATCATAACAAACTATACCAGAATCACCTAAATTACTTCGGCTACCGTAAATCACCCCCAACTATCCCTTACCACAACAAACCAAACCATATCATCTTAAAATTACAAAAAAAGTGTACAAATCATAACAAACTATGCCAGACTCACCTAAATTACTTCGGCTACTCTAAATCATCACCAACTAACCCTTACCACAACAAACTAAACCCAATCACTTTTAAATTACAAAAAAATGCTACTAACCATAGCAAACTATGCCAAACTCACCTAAATTACTTCGGCTACCATAAATCATCACCAACTAACCCTTACCACAACAAACTAAATGCAATTACTTTTAAATTACAAAAAAATGCTAAAAATCATAACAAACTATACCAGAATCACCTAAATTACTTCGGCTACCGTAAATCACCCCCAACTATCCCTTACCACAACAAACCAAACCATATCATCTTAAAATTACAAAAAAAGTGTACAAATCATAACAAACTATGCCAGACTCACCTAAATTACTTCGGCTACTCTAAATCATCACCAACTAACCCTTACCACAACAAACTAAACCCAATCACTTTTAAATTACAAAAAAATGCTACTAACCATAGCAAACTATGCCAAACTCACCTAAATTACTTCGGCTATCAAAAATCACCCCCAACTACACTTTACAGCAACAAACTAAGCCCAATCACTTTATAATTACAAAAAAATGCTAAAAATCATAACAAACTATACCAGAATCACTTAAATTACTTCGGCTACCGTAAATCACCCCCAACTATCCCTTACCACAACAAACCAAACCATATCATCTTAAAATTACAAAAAAGGTGTACAAATCATAACAAACTATGCCAGACTCACCTAAATTACTTCGGCTACTCTAAATCATCACCAACTAACCCTTACCACAACAAACTAAACCTAATCATTTTTAAATTACAAAAAAATGCTACTAACCATAGCAAACTATGCCAAACTCACCTAAATTACTTCGGCTATCAAAAATCACCTCCAACTACACTTTACAGCAACAAACTAAGTCCAATCACTTTTAAATTACAAAAAAATGCTAAAAATCATAACAAACTATACCAGAATCACGTAAATTACTTCGGCTACCGTAAATCACCCCCAACTATCTCTTACCACAACAAGCCAAACCATATCATCTTAAAATTACAAAAAAAGTGTACAAATCATAACAAACTATGCCAGACTCACCTAAATTACTTCGGCTACCATAAATCATCACCAACTAACCCTTACCACAACAAACTAAACCCAATCAATTTTAAATTACAAAAAAATGCTACTAACCATAGCAAACTATGCCAAACTCACCTAAATTACTTCGGCTATCAAAAATCACCTCCAACTACACTTTACAGCAACAAACTAAGTCCAATCACTTTTAAATTACAAAAAAATGCTAAAAATCATAACAAACTATACCAGAATCACGTAAATTACTTCGGCTACCGTAAATCACCCCCAACTATCTCTTACCACAACAAACCAAACCATATCATCTTAAAATTACAAAAAAGTGTACAAATCATAACAAACTATGCCAAACCCACCTAAATTACTTCGGCTACCATAAATCATCACCAACTAACCCTTACCACAACAAACTAAACCCAATCAATTTTAAATTACAAAAAAATGCTACTAACCATAGCAAACTATGCCAAACTCACCTAAATTACTTCGGCTATCAAAAATCACCTCCAACTACACTTTACAGCAACAAACTAAGCCCAATCACTTTAAAATTACAAACAAATGCTAAAAATAATAACAAACTACACCAGAATCACCTAAATTACTTCGGCTACCGTAAATCCCCCCAACAATCCCTTACCACAACAAACCAAACTATATCATCTTAAAATTACAAAAAAAGGTGTACAAATCATAACAAACTATGCCAGACTCTCCTAAATTACTTCGGCTACTCTTAATCATCACCAACTAACCCTTACCACAACAAACTAAACCCAATCACTTTTAAATTACAAAGAAATGCTACTAACCATAGCAAACTATGCCAAACTCACCTAAATTACTTCGGCTACCATAAATCATCACCAACTAACCCTTACCACTACAAACTAAACCCAATCACTTTTAAATTACAAAAAAATGCTACTAACTATAGCAAACTATGCCAAACTCACCTAAAGTACTTCGGCTATCAAAAATCACCTCAAACTACACTTTACAGCAACAAACTAAGTCCAATCACTTTAAAATTACAAAAAAATGCTAAAAATCATAACAAACTATACCAGAATCACCTAAATTACTTCGGCTACCGTAAATCACCCCCAACTATCCCTTACCACAACAAACCAAACCATATCATCTTAAAATTACAAAAAAAGATGTACAAATCATAACAAACTATGCCAGACTCACCTAAATTACTTCGGCTACTCTAAATCATCACCAACCAACCTTTACCACAACAAACTAAACCCAATCACTTTTAAATTACAAAAAATTGCTACTAACCATAGCAAACTATGCCAAACTCACCTAAATTACTTCGGCTATCAAAAATCACCCCCAACTACACTTTACAGCAACAAACTAAGCCCAATCACTTTAAAATTACAAAAAAATGCTAAAAATCATAACAAACTATAGCAGAATCACCTAAATTACTTCGCCTACCGTAAATCACCCCCAACAATTCCTTACCACAACAAACCAAACCATATCATCTTAAAATTACAAAAAAAGATGTACAAATCATAACAAACTATGCCAGACTCACCTAAATTACTTCGGCTACTCTAAATCATCACCAACTAACTCTTACCACAACAAACTAAACCCAATCAATTTTAAATTACAAAAAAATGCTACTAACCATAGAAAACTATGCCAAACTCACCTAAATTTCTTCGGCTACCATAAATCATCACCAACTAACCCTTACCACAACAAACTAAACCCAATCACTTTTAAATTACAAAAAAATGCTACTAACCATAGCAAACTATGCCAAACTCACCTAAATTACTTCGGCTATCAAAAATCACCCCCAACTACACTTTACAGCAACAAACTAAGCCGAATCACTTTAAAATTACAAAAAAATGCTAAAAATCATAACAAACTATACCAGAACTAGCTGAATGTATCCGGCGTTGCCCGGACGTAGATTAAATAAACGCAGTGTTGACAAAAGTGGTGTATTTGTGATGTAGACTAATCGACATTATAATACAATTAAACAGGAATGCTCTACTTTTCCAATCACAAAATAAACAAATTTGCTGAAATAAACCTGCATTGCCAGGACCGGGTACTTCAATATGATTTGGAAAATGACGATAATTTCGTTTCTGGGTGCAAGCTCCTTTTTTTTCACTCTTTTTCACTCTTCAAGAGAAGGAGAGTTGACAGAGAAGCTGAACTATTCCAAATTATTCCCATTTAGTTCTCTAACAACGTTAAAGAATGTCGTCGAAGAATGTTGAAATATATAAATAAATAATTTCACACCATAAAAACGATGTATTTGGTGTAGTTTCGGATGATAAGGTTTTTTTTGGGGATTGTTTTGAATGGTTATTGATGGTTGGCGGGGTTTAGCTTTGGCGGATTAAACGAAACTTTTGGAAATTTTAATGCGATTGGGTTTAGTTTGGCTTGGTAAGGAGTGGTTGGGGTGATATAGCGGAAGTCGAAGTAATTTATGCGAGTTTAGCGTAGTTTGCTTGTAATTCGTAATTTTTTTACATTTTAGGTTGATGTGGGGTAGTTTGGAATGGTAAGTGTATGATTTTTGAGAGTAGTTTGGAATGGTACATTATGTTTAGGGGTGTTTAACGTATTCAGGTAAAATATACAGAAAATAAGGTAATTTTAAAATGAACAATTATAGTGCGAACCTCTTGAGCTCTATTTTCGGTAATAAAATGCAATAGGAAAGATAGTAAAAAAGACTATTTCCATCACTTTTCAGAGGAATTATACGTGGTGGTTTTTGTACCCCGCTTACTATTCCTCCATCTTAGTTATAAATAATGCAGAACAATAATGAACACAATGTACATAAAATAAATAGTGTAAATCGTGTATAAGCACACATTACTTATGATGTCAGTGAAATCCGGTAAAACTGCAAATTTCGGATTTTGGCCGGAGCAGGTTTGGTGAAGATCAAATACACCACTATCATTAAATGAACGTAAAAATTAGCGTACGGTATATAAGTGGAGACCGGTACGACGATGGTAATTTTTCTAAAATCGATTGGAGAGATATTTACTTAACGTCAAGAACAAATCGGGAATATTATATTAAAAAATTTTATTTAATAGCGATAGAACTTCGAATACTGATGCGTCGCCTCGACCTTGGCGACGTTGAGTACCAGCGTTCCAGACGCTGAAGCAGCAATTTTAACAATTATATTAGGTGCACGTGCCTAGTGCGTATTAAAAGAATTTGGATTACCAAATAATACTCGCGCAGGTGTACTCGTATGGCCCGTCATAATTTGCACAAAATGAATTAACAAACTAAAGTAAATAAATATTTTGACGGAAATGTGGTGGGTGTAAAAATCTTATTCGTCCTCTCCGACAAACTAACACTTGTTTACATTAACATGCATGCCTTCATGGACCTGTGACGAATTACAAACAAATATCTAAATTTCAAGTGTTCCATTTGATTTCGTTTCTGGATGCAAGCGGTTTTTTTCACTCTTGTCAGTCTGAACTTATTACATAGTGATATTTTCACATCCAGGTGCCCTAAATTTATTTTGCCGCTGATTTCAAAAATTTTTCTGGAAGGAAAGTAGTCAGCAGTGGGGCTCGTCAAGGGTGGCAGAGTTGGCAGTGCCACTCCAAGTATAAATTTACTATCGAACACAAAATTAGTTCTGTAATTCAGTTGCAGAATTATGAATTTTTCAGATATTTTCACGAAAATTTAGAGCTTACTGCAGAGCACTGGTATGAATGTCAGTGATATCTGGTACATACAACGGTGAAAATTTCGGGGCAAATTTGGTGAAAAACAAATACTCCACTATCATTAACTAAACGTAAAAATTAGCGTACAAATATAAGTGGAGTCCGGTCCGCTGCTGATAAATTTTCGAAAATTGATTGGGGGCAGATTTGGTTAACGCGAGGATCAAATATTAAATTAAAATACTTTATTTGATAGCGGTAGACCTTCGAACACTGATGCGTCGCCTCATCGAATTTGGCGACTTTGCGAACAGTTTCCGACGCTGGAGCAGCAATTTTCACAATTGTAGTTGTGTTAAAATTAAACACCGCGATCGAGTACTGCTCCACACGCTGAACCAGCAATTCTCGAATTCTAAGAAACGATAAGAAAGGCTTATCCAACGCTTGGTATGTGCGAATTTCTGCATAGACACTCAATCAAACTAAATCGAGCATCGCCTTTTCACGTTTCTGACTTTGCCCTTGACGTGGCAGGCTCCAGCTGCTTCAATAATGTAAAAATCTTATTCGGCCTCTCCAATAAACTCACATTTGTTTACATTAACACGCATTCCCTCATGGACTTGTGACGAATTACAAACAAATGTTGCAACTTCAAGTGTTCCATTTAATTTCGTTTCTGGGTGCAAGCTCCTTTCTTTTCACTCTAGTCAGTCTAAACTTATTACACAGAGTTATATTTTCAAATCCAGGCGCCCTAAAGAATTTTGTCGTTGTTTTTAAATGTTTCAAGAGAAGGAGAGTTGACATAGAAGCTAAATTATTCCAAATTATTCCCATTTAGTTCTCTGACAACGTTAAAGACAATGTTGAAATATATAAATACAAAATTTTACACCATAAAAACGAAGTATTTAGGAATTATGTATAAAAAAAGTCGAAGTTATTCTTCGCTCTTGAGCTCTATTTCCGGTATTAAAAATGCAATAGGAAAGATAGTAAGAAAGACTATTTCCATCACTTTTCACGGGAATTATACGTGGTGGTATTTGTTCTAAGCTTACTATTAGATTTTCAAACTGCTCCATCTTAGTTATAAATAATACAGAACAATAATGAACGCAATGTACGTAATATAAATAGTGTAAATAAATCGTGTCTAAGCATTCAATACTTAAGCGTATGATGTCAGTGAAAATTTCGGATTTCGGCCGGAGAAGGTTTGGTGAAGAACAGATACACCACTATAATTAACTGAACGTAAAAATTAGCGTACGAAAATAAGTGAAGTCCGGTCCGACGCTGGAAATTTTTCGAAAATCGGTTGGGGAGAGTTTTGGTTAACGGCAAGAACAAATCGGGAATATTATATTAAAATAATTTATTTAATAGCGATAGAACTTTGAATACCGATGCGTCGCCTCGACCTTGGCGACGTTGAGTACCAGCGATCCAGACGCTGAAGCAGCAATTTTCACAATTATATGAGGTGCACGTGCCTAGTGCGTATAAAAACAATTTGGATAACAAAAGAGGTTAATTTGTATGTACCAAATAATACTCGCACAGGTGTACTCGTATGGCCCGTCATAATTTTCACAAAATCAATTTAAGAAATTAACATTCTAAAGTAAATAAATATTTTGACAGGAATGTTAAAAATCTTATTCGGTCTCTCCGACAAGCTAACACTTGTTTACATTAACATGCATTCCTTCATGGACCTGTGACGAATTACAAACAAATATCGAAATTTCAAGTGTTCCATGTCAGTCTGAACTTATTACACAGTGATATTTTCACATTCAGGCGCCCTAAATTATTTTGACGTTGATTTATAAAATTTCCCTGGAAGGAGAGTAGTCAGCAGGTGCCTCGTCAGGGGTGGCAGGGTTGGCAGTGCCACTCCAAGTATAAATTTACTATCGAACACAAAGATAGTTCTGATTCAATTGCAGAATTTCGAATTTTTCAGATATTTTTACGAAACTCTAGCGCTTACACCGCCTTTATACCTCTTTAAAGTTAAAAACCATAGAGCTGTTTATACAAATGCACGCATGTTGAAAAGGTAGGGCTTGGCTCGTCAGCGTGTTGCAATTCAGAAATACGTTTATGTTTGCATCTCAACTGGAACAAATATTTATTGGAAGGTGGAAGAGAAGCAAAATAGGTATCAGCATATTTAATATTCAGAATAACGACTATTAGTCGGAACAATATATTTTATGTGCAGATATTTATTAATATTTTATGATTTAATACGATAAGGCATTTATAAATAACACAACCAAATAGAAGATTTTGATTGAAAACGATTATTAATTTATGGTAGCCGAAGTAATTTAAGTGAGTTTGGCATAGCTTGCTATGTTTTGTAGCATTTTTGTAATTTTAAAGTGATTAGGCTAATTTTGGGGCGGTAAGGGGTAGTTGGGGGTGATTTATGGTAGCCGAAGTAATTTAGGTGAGTTTGGAATAGTTTGCTATGGTTTCTAGCATTTTTTGTAATTTTAAAGTGATTGGGCTTAGTTTGGGGTGGTAAGGGGTAGTTGGGGGTGATTTATGGTAGCCGAAGTAATTCAGGTGAGTTTGAGATAGTTTGCTATGGCTTGTAGCATTTTTCGTAATTTTAAAGTGATTGGGCTTATTTTGGGGTGGTAAGGGGTAGTTGGGGGTTATTTATGGTAGCCGAAGTAATTTAGGTGAGTTAGGCATAGTTTGCTATGGTTTGTAGCATTTTTTGTAATTTTAAAGTGATTGGGCTTATTTTGGGGTGGTAAGGGGTAGTTGGGGGTGATTTATAGTAGCCAAAGTAATTTAGGTGAGTTAGGTATAGTTTGCTATGATTTGTTGAATATTTTGTAATTTTAAAGTGATTGGGCTTATTTTGGGGTTGTAAGGGGTAGTTCGGAGTGATTTATGGTAGCCGAAGAAATTTAGGGGATTTGGCATAGTTTGCTACGGTTTGTGGAATTTTTTTGTAATTTTAAAGTGATTGAGCCTATTTTGGGGTGGTAAGGGGTAGTTGGGAGTGATTTATAGAAGCCAAAGTAATTTAAGTGAGTTTGGCATAGTTTGCTATGGTTTGTAGCATTTTTTGTAATTTTAAAGTGATTGGGCTTATTTTGGGGTGGTAAGGGGTAGTTGGGGGTGATTTATGGTAGCCGAAGTAATTTAGGTGAGTTAGGCATAGTTTGCTATAATTTGTTGAATATTTTGTAATTTTAAAGTGATTGGGGTTGTAAGGGGTAGTTCGGGGTGATTTATGGTAGCCGAAATAATTTAGGGGAGTTTGGCATAGTTTGCTACGGTTTGTGGAATTTTTTTGTAATTTGAAAGTGATTGAGCCTATTTTGGGGTGGTAAGGAGTAGTTGGGGGTGATTTATAGAAGCCAAAGTAATTTAAGTGAGTTTGGCATAGTTTGCTATGGTTTGTAGCATTTTTTGTAATTTTAAAGTGATTGGGCTTATTTTGGGGTAGTAAGGGGTTGTTGGGGGTGATTTATGTTAGCCGAAGTAATTTAGGTGAGTTAGGCATAGTTTGCTATGGTTTGTAGCATTTTTTATAATTTTAAAGTGATTAGGCTTATTTTGGGGTAGTAAGGGGTAGTTGGGGGTGATTTATGTTAGCCGAAGTAATTTAGGTGAGTTAGGCATAGTTTGCTATGGTTTGTAGCATTTTTTGTAATTTTAAAGTGATTGGGATGAGTTAGGGGTGGTAAGGGGTAGTTGGGGGTGATTTATGATAGCCGAAGTAATTTAAGTGAGTTTGGCATAGTTTGGTATGGTTTGTAGAATTTTTTGTAATTATAAAGTGATTGGGCTTATTTTGGGGTTGTAAGGGGTAGTTGGGGGTGATTTATGGTAGCCGAAGTAATTTAGGGGAGTTTGGCACAGTTTGCTACGGTTTGTAGAATTTTTTTGTAATTTTAAAATGATTGAGCCTATTTTGGGGAGGTAAGGGGTAGTTGGGGGTGATTAATGGAAGCCGAAGTAATTTAGATGAGTTTGGCATAGTTTGATATTGCTTGTAACATTTTTTGTAATTTTAAAGTGATTGGGCTGAGTTTGGGGTGGTAAGGGGTAGTTGGGGGTGATTTATGGTAGCCGAAGTAATTTAGGTGAGTTAGGGATAGTTTGCTATGATTTGTGTCATTTTGTTTTATTTTAAAGTGATTGGAGTTACTTGGGGTTGCTAAAGGGTGGTAAGGGATGATTTAAGATAACGGATCTAATTTATGTCAGTTTGGCTTAGTTCGGGAATTTTTTGGGGTTGATTTGGTAAAATCTGCAGTGGTAAGAGATATTTGAGGATGTTTAATGTTGACGGATTAAATTTGGAGTGATTTGGTAATTTTTAATTGAGTCACTAATCGACATTATAATTGAAATCAAAATTATAATTGAAATATTTGCGGCCTCGCTAGGTACGGCAAAAGTATGATCACGAAAGCAGAAACTCGACGTTGAAATTGTTTAGGTTAAATAAGTGCTTTTAATGTAAACCGGTCGCCCGTCGTCGAAGTTGTTTTGGCTAGATACGTGCTTCTAACATAAACACGGTCTCCGCGATCGGATCATTTTTTGTTTATTTTAGCCGGTTTTTATTGAATTACAAAGGAACCGGGCCGAATTTTGCAAAATCCCTTCTTAGTGTTCAGTTTCGGCACATGATACACCCGTGTCTAAAATTTCAAGTCGCCAGCCCTCACGGTTTGGGATGTGGGTTGATTATGAATCAGTGTGTAGATGAATGAGTGTGTCAGTGAGGACACTTCGCTTTATATATATAGATCACCTAAATTACTTCGGCTACCGTAAATCACCCCCAACTATCCCTTACCACAACAAACCAAACCATATCATCTTAAAATTACAAAAAAAGGTGTACAAATCATAACAAACTATGCCAGACTCACCTAAATTACTTCGGTAACTCTAAATCATCACCAACTAACCCTTACCACAACAAACTAAACCCAATCACATTTAAATTACAAAAAAATGCTACTAACCATAGCAAACTATGCCAAACTCACCTAAATTACTTCGGCTATCAAAAATCACCCCCAACTACACTTTACAGCAACAAACTAAGCCCAATCACTTTAAAATTACAAAAAAATGCTAAAAATCATAACAAACTATACCAGAATTACCTAAATTACTTCGGCTACCGTAAATCCCCCCAACTATCCCTTACCACAACAAACCAAACTATATCATCTTAAAATTACAAAAAAAGGTGTACAAATCATAACAAACTATGCCAGACTCACCTAAATTACTTCGGCTACTCTAAATCATCACCAACTAACCCTTACCACAACAAACTAAACCCAATCAATTTTAAATTACAAAAAAATGCTACTAACCATAGAAAACTATGCCAAACTCACCTAAATTACTTCGGCTACCATAAATCATCACCAACTAACCCTTACCACAACAAACTAAACCCAATCACTTTTAAATTACAAAAAAATGCTACTAACCATAGCAAACTATGCCAAACTCACCTAAATTACTTCGGCTATCAAAAATCACCCCCAACTACACTTTACAGCAACAAACTAAGCCCAATCACTTTAAAATTACAAAATAATGCTAAAAATCATAACAAACTATACCAAAATCACCTAAATTACTTCGGCTACCGTAAATCACCCCCAACTATCACTTACCACAACAAACCAAACCATATCATCTTAAAATTACAAAAAAAGGTGTACAAATCATAACAAACTATGCCAGACTCACCTAAATTACTTCGGCTACTCTAAATCATCACCAACTAACCCTTACCACAACAAACTAAACCCAATCACATTTAAATTACAAAAAAATGCTACTAACCATAGCAAACTATGCCAAACTCACCTAAATTACTTCGGCTATCAAAAATCACCCCCAACTACACTTTACAGCAACAAACTAAGCCCAATCACTTTAAAATTACAAAAAAATGCTAAAAATCATAACAAACTATACCAGAATCACCTAAATTACTTCGGCTACCGTAAATCCCCCCAACAATCCCTTACCACAACAAACCTAACTATATCATCTTAAAATTACAAATAAAGGTGTACAAATCATAACAAACTATGCCAGACTCTCCTATATTACTTCGGCTACTCTAAATCATCACCAACTAACCCTTACCGCAACAAACTAAACCCAATCACTTTTAAATTACAAAGAAATGCTACTAACCATAGCAAACTATGCCAAACTCACCTAAATTACTTCGGCTACCATAAATCATCACCAACTAACCCTTACCACTACAAACTAAACCCAATCACTTTTAAATTACAAAAAAATGCTACTAACCATAGCAAACTATGCCAAACTCACCTAAATTACTTCGGCTATCAAAAATCACCTCAAACTACACTTTACAGCAACAAACTAAGTCCAATCACTTTAAAATTACAAAAAAATGCTAAAAATCATAACAAACTATACCAGAATCACCTAAATTACTTCGGCTACCGTAAATCACCCCCAACTATCCCTTACCACAACAAACCAAACCATATCATCTTAAAATTATAAAAAAAGATGTACAAATCATAACAAACTATGCCAGACTCACCTAAATTACTTCGGCTACATTAAATCATCACCAACCAACCCTTACCACAACAAACTAAACCCAATCACTTTTAAATTACAAAAAAATGCTACTAACCATAGCAAACTATGCCAAACTCACCTAAATTACTTCGGCTATCAAAAATCACCCCCAACTACACTTTACAGCAACAAACTAAGCCCAATCACTTTAAAATTACAAAAAAATGCTAAAAATCATAACAAACTATATCAGAATCACCTAAATTACTTCGCCTACCGTAAATCACCCTCAACAATTCCTTACCACAACAAACCAAACCATATCATCTTAAAATTACAAAAAAGGTGTACAAATCATAACAAACTATGCCAGACTCACCTAAATTACTTCGGCTACTCTAAATCATCACCAACCAACCCTTACCACAACAAACTAAACCCAATCACTTTTAAATTACAAAAATGCTACTAACCATAGCAAACTATGCCAAACTCACCTAAATTACTTCGGCTACCATAAATCATCACCAACTAACCCTTACCACAACAAACTAAACCCAATCACTTTTAAATTACAAAAAAATGCTACTAACCATAGCAAACTATGCCAAACTCACCTAAATTACTTCGGCTATCAAAAATCACCCCCAACTAAACTTTACAGCAACAAGCTAAGCCCAATCACTTTAAAATCACAAAAAAATGCTAAAAATCATAACAAACTATACCAGAATCACCTAAATTACTTCGGCTACCGTAAATCACCCCCAACTATCCCTTAAGACAACAAACCAAACCATATCATCTTAAAATTACAAAAAAAGGTGTACAAATCATAACAAACTATGCCAGACTCTCCAAAATTACTTCGGCTACTCTAAATCATTACCAACTAACCCTTACCACAACAAACTAAACCCAATCACTTTTAAATTACAAAGAAATGCTACTAACCATAGCAAACTATGCCAAACTCACCTAAATTACTTCGGCTACCATAAATCATCACCAACTAACCCTTACCACTACAAACTAAACCCAATCACTTTTAAATTACAAAAAAATGCTACTAACCATAGCAAACTATGCCAAACTCACCTAAATTACTTCGGCTATCAAAAATCACCTCAAACTACACTTTACAGCAACAAACTAAGTCCAATCACTTTAAAATTACAAAAAAATGCTAAAAATCATAACAAACTATACCAGAATCACCTAAATTACTTCGGCTACCGTAAATCACCCCCAACTATCCCTTACCACAACAAACCAAACCATATCATCTTAAAATTATAAATAAAGATGTACAAATCATAACAAACTATGCCAGACTCACCTAAATTACTTCGGCTACTCTAAATCATCACCAACCAACCCTTACCACAACAAACTAAACCCAATCACTTTTAAATTACAAAAAAATGCTACTAACCATAGCAAACTATGCCAAACTCACCTAAATTACTTCGGCTATCAAAAATCACCCCCAACTACACTTTACAGCAACAAACTAAGCCCAATCACTTTAAAATTACAAAAAAATGCTAAAAATCATAACAAACTATACCAGAATCACCTAAATTACTTCGCCTACCGTAAATCACCCCCAACAATTCCTTACCACAACAAACCAAACCATATCATCTTAAAATTACAAAAAAGGTGTACAAATCATAACAAACTATGCCAGACTCACCTAAATTACTTCGGCTACTCTAAATCATCACCAACTAACCCTTACCACAACAAACTAAACCCAATCACTTTTAAATTACAAAAATGCTACTAACCATAGCAAACTATGCCAAACTCACCTAAATTACTTCGGCTACCATAAATCATCACCAACTAACCCTTACCACAACAAACTAAACCCAATCACTTTTAAATTACAAAAAAATGCTACTAACCATAGCAAACTATGCCAAACCCACCTAAATTACTTCGGTTATCAAAAATCACCCCCAACTAAACTTTACAGCAACAAGCTAAGCCCAATCACTTTAAAATCACAAAAAAATGCTAAAAATCATAACAAACTATACCAGAATCACCTAAATTACTTCGGCTACCGTAAATCACCCCCATCTATCCCTTAAGACAACAAACCAAACCATATCATCTTAAAATTGCAAAAAAAGGTGTACAAATCATAGCAAACTATGCCAGACTCACCTAAATTACTTCGGCTACTCTAAATCATCACCAACTAACCCTTACCACAACAAACTAAACCCAATCAATTTTAAATTACAAAAAAATGCTATTAACCATAGAAAACTATGCCAAACTCACCTAAATTACTTCGGCTACCATAAATCATCACGAACTAACCCTTACCACAACAAACAAAACCCAATCACTTTTAAATTAAAAAAAAATGCTACTAACCATAGCAAACTATGCCAAACTCACCTAAATTACTTCGGCTATCAAAAATCACCCCCAACTACACTTTACAGCAACAAACTAAGCCCAATCACTTTAAAATTACAAAAAAATGCTAAAAATCATAACAAACTATACCAGAATCACCTAAATTACTTCGGCTACCGTAAATCACCCCAACTATCCCTTACCACAACAAACCAAACCATATCATCTTAAAATTACAAAAAAAGTGTACAAATCATAACAAACTATGCCAGACTCACCTAAATTACTTCGGCTACTCTAAATCATCACCAACTAACCCTTACCACAACAAACTAAACCCAATCACATTTAAATTACAAAAAAATGCTACTAACCATAGCAAACTATGCCAAACTCACCTAAATTACTTCGGCTATCAAAAATCACCCCCAACTACACTTTACAGCAACAAACTAAGCTCAATCACTTTAAAATTACAAAAAAATGCTAAAAATCATAACAAACTATACCAGAATCACCTAAATTACTTCGGCTACCGTAAATCCCCCCAACTATCCCTTACCACAACAAACCAAACTATATCATTTTAAAATTACAAAAAAAAGTGTACAAATCATAACAAACTATGCCAGACTCTCCTAAATTACTTCGGCTACTCTAAATCATCACCAACTAACCCTTACCACAACAAACTAAACTCAATCACTTTTAAATTACAAAAAAATGCTACTAACCATAGCAAACTATGCCAAACTCACCTAAATTATTTCGGCTACCATAAATCATCACCAACTAACCCTTACCACAACAAATTTAATCCAATTACTTTTAAATTACAAAAAAATGCTAAAAATCATAACAAACTATACCAGAATCACCTAAATTACTTCGGCTACCGTAAATCACCCCCAACTATCCCTTACCACAACAAACCAAACCATATCATCTTAAAATTACAAAAAAGTGTACAAATCATAACAAACTATGCCAGACTCACCTAAATTACTTCGGCTACTCTAAATCATCACCAACTAACCCTTACCACAACAAACTAAACCCAATCACTTTTAAATTACAAAAAAATGCTACTAACCATAGCAAACTATGCCAAACTCACCTAAATTACTTCGGCTATCAAAAATCACCCCAACTACACTTTACAGCAACAAACTAAGCCCAATCACTTTAAAATTACAAAATAATGCTAAAAATCATAACAAACTATACCAAAATCACCTAAATTACTTCGGCTACCGTAAATCACCCCCAACTATCCCTTACCACAACAAACCAAACCATATCATCTTAAAATTACAAAAAAAACTGTACAAATCATAACAAACTATGCCAGACTCACCTAAATTACTTCGGCTACTCTAAATCATCACCAACTAACCCTTACCACAACAAACTAAACCCAATCACATTTAAATTACAAAAAAATGCTACTAACCATAGCAAACTATGCCAAACTCACCTAAATTACTTCGGCTATCAAAAATCACCCCCAACTACACTTTACAGCAACAAATTAAGCCCAATCACTCTAAAATTACAAAAAAATGCTAAAAATCATAACAAACTATCCAGAATCACCTAAATTACTTCGGCTACCGTAAATCCCCCCAACTATTCCTTACCACAACAAACCAAATTATATCATCTTAAAATTACAAAAAAAGGTGTACAAATCATAACAAACTATGCCAGACTCTCCTAAATTACTTCGGCTACTCTAAATCATTACCAACTAACCCTTACCACAACAAACTAAACCCAATCACATTTAAATTACAAAGAAATGCTACTAACCATAGCAAACTATGCCAAACTCACCTAAATTACTTCGGCTACCATAAATCTTCACCAACTAACCCTTACCACTACAAACTAAACCCAATCACTTTTAAATTACAAAAAAATGTTACTAACCATTGCAAACTATGCCAAACTCACCTAAATTACTTTGGCTATCAAAAATCACCTCAAACTACACTTTACATTAACAATCTAAGTCCAATCACTTTAAAATTACAAAAAAATGCTAAAAATCATAACAAACTATACCAGAATCACCTAAATTACTTCGGCTACCGTAAATCACCCCCAACTATCCCTTACCACAACAAACCAAACCATATCATCTTAAAATTACAAAAAAACGTGTACAAATCATAACAAACTATGCCAGACTCACCTAAATTACTTCGGCTACTCTAAATCATCACCAACTAACCCTTACCACAACAAACTAAACCCAATCATATTTAAATTACAAAAAAATGCTACTAACCATAGCAAACTATGCCAAACTCACCTAAATTACTTCGGCTATTAAAAATCACCCCCAACTACACTTTACAGCAACAAACTAAGCCCAATCACTTTAAAATTACAAAAAAATGCTAAAAATCATAACAAACTATACCAGAATCACCTAAATTACTTCGGCTACCGTAAATCCCCCCAACAATCCCTTACCACAACAAACCAAACTATATCATCTTAAAATTACAAAAAAAGGTGTACAAATCATAACAAACTCTGCCAGACTCACCTAAATTACTTCGGCTACTCTAAATCATCACCAACTAACCCTTACCACAACAAACTAAACCCAATCACTTTTAAATTACAAAAAAATGCTACTAACCATAGCAAACTATGCCAAACTCCCCTAAATTACTTCGGCTACCATAAATCATCACCAACTAACCCTTACCACAACAAACTAAACCCAATCACTTTTAAATTACAAAAAAATGCTACTAACCATAGCAAACTATGCCAAACTCCCTTAAATTACTTCGGCTACCATAAATCATCACCAACTAACCCTTACCACAACAAACTAAACCCAATCACTTTTAAATTACAAAAAAATGCTACTAACCATAGCAAACTATGCCAAACTCCCCTAAATTACTTCGGCTACCATAAATCATCACCAACTAACCCTTACCACAACAAACTAAACCCAATCACTTTTAAATTACAAAAAAATGCTACTAACCATAGCAAACTATGCCAAACTCACCTAAATTACTTCGGCTATCAAAAATCACCCCCAACTACACTTTACAGCAACAAACTAAGCCCAATCACTTTAAAATTACAAAATAATGCTAAAAATCATAACAAACTATACCAAAATCACCTAAATTACTTCGGCTAACGTAAATCACCCCCAACTATCCCTTACCACAACAAACCAAACCATATCATCTTAAAATTACAAAAAAAAGTGTACAAATCATAACAAACTATGCCAGACTCACCTAAATTACTTCGGCTACTCTAAATCATCACCAACTAACCCTTACCACAACAAACTAAACCCAATCACATTTAAATTACAAAAAAATGCTACTAACCATAGCAAACTATGCCAAACTCACCTAAATTACTTCGGCTATCAAAAATCACCCCCAACTACACTTTACAGCAACAAACTAAGCCCAATCACTCTAAAATTACAAAAAAATGCTAAAAATCATAACAAACTATCCAGAATCACTTAAATTACTTCGGCTACCGTAAATCCCCCCAACTATTCCTTACCACAACAAACCAAACTATATCATCTTAAAATTACAAAAAAAGGTGTACATATCATAACAAACTATGCCAGACTCTCCTAAATTACTTCGGCTACTCTAAATCATCACCAACTAACCCTTACCACAACAAACTAAACCCAATCACATTTAAATTACAAAGAAATGCTACTAACCATAGCAAACTATGCCAAACTCACCTAAATTACTTCGGCTACCATAAATCTTCACCAACTAACCCTTACCACTACAAACTAAACCCAATCACTTTTAAATTACAAAAAAATGTTACTAACCATTGCAAACTATGCCAAACTCACCTAAATTACTTTGGCTATCAAAAATCACCTTAAACTACACTTTACAGCAACAATCTAAGTCCAATCACTTTAAAATTACAAAAAAATGCTAAAAATTATAACAAACTATACCAGAATCACCTAAATTACTTCGGCTACCGTAAATCACCCCCAACTATCCCTTACCACAACAAACCAAACCATATCATCTTAAAATTACAAAAAAAGGTGTACAAATCATAACAAACTATGCCAGACTCACCTAAATTACTTCGGCTACTCTAAATCATCACCAACTAACCCTTACCACAACAAACTAAACCCAATCACTTTTAAATTACAAAAAAATGCTACTAACCATAGCAAACTATGCCAAACTCACCTAAATTACTTCGGCTACCATAAATCATCACCAACTAACCCTTACCACAACAAACTAAACCCAATCACTTTTAAATTACAAAAAAATGCTACTAACCATAGCAAACTATGCCAAACTCCCCTAAATTACTTCGGCTACCATAAATCATCACCTACTAACCCTTACCACAACAAACTAAACCCAATCACTTTTAAATTACAAAAAAATGCTACTAACCATAGCAAACTATGCCAAACTCACCTAAATTACTTCGGCTATCAAAAATCACCCCCAACTACACTTTACAGCAACAAACTAAGCCCAATCACTTTAAAATTACAAAATAATGCTAAAAATCATGACAAACTATACCAAAATCACCTAAATTACTTCGGCTACCGTAAATCACCCCCAACTATCCCTTACCACAACAAACCAAACCATATCATCTTAAAATTACAAAAAAAAGTGTACAAATCATAACAAACTATGCCAGACTCACCTAAATTACTTCGGCTACTCTAAATCATCACCAACTAACCCTTACCACAACAAACTAAACCCAATCACATTTAAATTACAAAAAAATGCTACTAACCATAGCAAACTATGCCAAACTCACCTAAATTACTTCGGCTATCAAAAATCACCCCCAACTACACTTTACAGCAACAAACTAAGCCCAATCACTCTAAAATTACAAAAAAATGCTAAAAATCATAACAAACTATCCAGAATCACCTAAATTACTTCGGCTACCGTAAATCCCCCCAACTATTCCTTACCACAACAAACCAAACTATATCATCTTAAAATTACAAAAAAAGGTGTACAAATTATAACAAACTATGCCAGACTCTCCTAAATTACTTCGGCTACTCTAAATCATCACCAACTAACCCTTACCACAACAAACTAAACCCAATCACATTTAAATTACAAAGAAATGCTACTAACCATAGCAAACTATGCCAAACTCACCTAAATTACTTCGGCTACCATAAATCATCACCAACTAACCCTTACCACTACAAACTAAACCCAATCACTTTTAAATTACAAAAAAATGTTACTAACCATTGCAAACTATGCCAAACTCACCTAAATTACTTTGGCTATCAAAAATCACCTCAAACTACACTTTACAGCAACAATCTAAGTCCAATCACTTTAAAATTACAAAAAAATGCTAAAAATCGTAACAAACTATACCAGAATCACCTAAATTACTTCGGCTACCGTAAATCACCCATAACTATCCCTTACCACAACAAACCAAACCATATCATCTTAAAATTACAAAAAAAGGTGTACAAATCATAACAAACTATGCCAGACTCACCTAAATTACTTCGGCTACTCTAACTCATCACCAACTAACCCTTACCACAACAAACTAAACCCAATCATATTTAAATTACAAAAAAATGCTACTAACCATAGCAAACTATGCCAAACTCACCTAAATTACTTCGGCTATTAAAAATCACCCCCAACTACACTTTACAGCAACAAACTAAGCCCAATCACTTTAAAATTACAAAAAAATGCTAAAAATCATAACAAACTATACCAGAAACACCTAAATTACTTCGGCAACCGTAAATCCCCCCAACAATCCCTTACCACAACAAACCAAACTATATCATCTTAAAATTACAAAAAAAGGTGTACAAATCATAACAAACTATGCCAGACTCTCCTAAATTACTTCGGCTACTCTAAATCATCACCAACTAACCCTTACCACAACAAACTAAACACAATCACTTTTAAATTACAAAAAAATGCTACTAACCATAGCAAACTATGCCAAACTTACCTAAATTACTTCGGCTATCAAAAATCATCACCAACTAACCCTTACCACTACAAACTAAACCCAATCACTTTTAAATTACAAAAAAATGCTACTAACCATAGCAAACTATGCCAAACTCACCTAAATTACTTCGGCTATCAAAAATCACCTCAAACTACACTTTACAGCAACAAAGTCCAATCACTTTAAAATTACAAAAAAATGCTAAAAATCATAACAAACTATACCAGAATCTCCTAAATTACTTCGGCTACCGTAAATCACCCCAACTATCCCTTACCACAACAAACCAAACCATATCATCTTAAAATTACAAAAAAAGATGTACAAATCATAACAAACTATGCCAGACTCACCTAAATTACTTCGGCTACTCTAAATCATCACCAACTAACCCTTACCACAACAAACTAAACCCAATCACTTTTAAATTACAAAAAAATGCTACTAACCATAGCAAACTATGCCAAACTCACCTAAATTACTTCGGCTATCAAAAATCACCCCCAACTACACTTTACAGCAACAAACTAAGCCCAATCACTTTAAAATTACAAAAAAATGCTATAAATCATAACAAACTGTACCAGAATCACCTAAATTACTTCGGCTACCGTAAATCACCCCCAACAATTCCTTACCACAACAAAACAAACCATATCATCTTAAAATTACAAAAAAGGTGTACAAATCATAACAAACTATGCCAGACTCACCTAAATTACTTCGGCTACTCTAAATCATCACCAACTAACCCTTACCACAACAAACTAAACCCAATCACTTTTAAATTACAAAAATGCTACTAACCATAGCAAACTATGCCAAACTCACCTAAATTACTTCGGCTACCATAAATCATCACCAACTAACCCTTACCACAACAAACAAAACCCAATCACTTTTAAATTACAAAAAAATGCTACTAACCATAGCAAACTATGCCAAACTCACCTAAATTACTTCGGCTATCAAAAATCACCCCCAACTACACTTTACAGCAACAAACTAAGCCCAATCACTTTAAAATTACAAAAAAATGCTAAAAATCATAACAAACTATACCAGAATCACCTTAATTACTTCGCCTACCGTAAATCACCCCCAACAATTCCTTACCACAACAAACCAAACCATATCATCTTAAAATTACAAAAAAGGTGTACAAATCATAACAAACTATGCCAGACTCACCTAAATTACTTCGGCTACTCTAAATCATCACCAACTAACCCTTACCACAACAAATTAAACCCAATCACTTTTAAATTACAAAAATGCTACTAACCATAGCAAACTATGCCAAACTCACCTAAATTACTTCGGCTACCATAAATCATCACCAACTAACCCTTACCACAACAAACTAAACCCAATCACTTTTAAATTACAAAAAAATGCTACTAACCATAGCAAACTATGCCAAACTCACCTAAATTACTTCGGCTATCAAAAATCACCCCCAACTAAACTTTACAGCAACAAGCTAAACCCAATCACTTTAAAATCACAAAAAAATGCTAAAAATCATAACAAACTATACCAGAATCACCTAAATTACTTCGACTACCGTAAATCACCCCCAACTATCCCTTAAGACAACAAACCAAACCATATCATCTTAAAATTGCAAAAAAAGGTGTACAAATCATAACAAACTATGCCAGACTCACCTAAATTACTTCGGCTACTCTAAATCATCACCAACTAACCCTTACCACAACAAACTAAACCCAATCACTTTTAAATTACAAAAAAATGCTACTAACCATAGCAAACTATGCCAAACTCACCTAAATTACTTCGGCTACCATAAATCATCACCAACTAACCCTTACCACAACAAACTAAACCCAATCACTTTTAAATTACAAAAAAATGCTACTAACCATAGCAAACTATGCCAAACTCACCTAAATTACTTCGGCTATCAAAAATCACCCCCAACTAAACTTTACAGCAACAAGCTAAGCCCAATTACTTTAAAATCACAAAAAAAAGCTAAAAATTATAACAAACTATACCAAAATCACCTAAATTACTTCGGCTACCGTAAATCACCCCCAACTATCCCTTAAGACAACAAACCAAACCATATCATTTTAAAATTGCAAAAAAAGGTGTACAAATCATAACAAACTATGCCAGACTCACCTAAATTACTTCGGCTACTCTAAATCATCACCAACTAACCCTTACCACAACAAACTAAACCCAATCACTTTTAAATTACAAAAATGCTACTAACCATAGCAAACTATGCCAAACTCACCTAAATTACTTCGGCTACCATAAATCATCACCAACTAACCCTTACCACAACAAACTAAACCCAAACACTTTTAAATTACAAAAAAATGCTACTAACCATAGCAAACTATGCCAAACTCACCTAAATTACTTCGGCTATCAAAAATCACCCCCAACTACACTTTACAGCAACAAACTAAGCCCAATCACTTTAAAATTACAAAAAAATGCTAAAAATCATAACAAACTATACCAGAATCACCTAAATTACTTCGCCTACCGTAAATCACCCCCAACAATTCCTTACCACAACAAACCAAACCATATCATCTTAAAATTACAAAAAAGATGTACAAATCATAACAAACTATGCCAGACTCACCTAAATTACTTCGGTTACTCTAAATCATCACCAACTAACCCTTACCACAACAAACTAAACCCAATCACTTTTAAATTACAAAAATGCTACTAACCATAGCAAACTATGCCAAACTCACCTAAATTACTTCGGCTACCATAAATCATCACCAACTAACCCTTACCACAACAAACTAAATCCAATCACTTTTAAATTACAAAAAAATGCTACTAACCATAGCAAACTATGATAAACTCACCTAAATTACTTCGGCTATCAAAAATCACCCCCAACTAAACTTTACAGCAACAAGCTAAGCCCAATCAGTTTAAAATCACAAAAAAATGCTAAAAATCATAACAAACTATACCAGAATCACCTAAATTACTTCGGCTACTCTAAATCATCACCAACTAACCCTTACCACAACAAACTAAACCCAATCAATTTTAAATTACAAAAAAATGCTACTAACCATAGCAAACTATGCCAAACTCACCTAAATTACTTCGGCTATCAAAAATCACCCCCAACTAAACTTTACAGCAACAAGCTAAGCCCAATCAGTTTAAAATCACAAAAAAATGCTAAAAATCATAACAAACTATACCAGAATCACCTAAATTACTTCGGCTACCGTAAATCACCCCCAACTATCCCTTACTACAACAAACCAAACCATATCATCTTAAAATTACAAAAAAAGTTGTACAAATCATAACAAACTATGCCAGACTCACCTAAATTACTTCGGCTACTCTAAATCATCACCAACTAACCCTTACCACAACAAACTAAACCCAATCAATTTTAAATTACAAAAAAATGCTACTAACCATAGCAAACTATGCCAAACTCACCTAAATTACTTCGGCTACCATAAATCATCACCAACTAACCCTTACCACAACAAACTAAACCCAATCACTTTTAAATTACAAAAAAATGCTACTAACCATAGCAAACTATGCCAAACTCACCTAAATAACTTCGGCTACCGTAAATCACCCCCAACTATCCCTTACTACAACAAACCAAACCATATCATCTTAAAATTACAAAAAAAGATGTACAACTCATAACAAACTATGCCAGACTCACCTAAATTACTTCGGCTACTCTAAATCATCACCAACTAACCCTTACCACAACAAACTAAACCCAATCACTTTTAAATTACAAAAAAATGCTACTAACCATAGCAAACTATGCCAAACTCACCTAAATTACTTCGGCTATCAAAAATCACTCCCAACTACACTTTACAACAACAAACTAAGCCAAATCACTTTAAAATTACAAAAAAATGCTAAAGATCATAACAAACTATACCAGAATCACATAAATTACTTCGGCTACCGTAAATCACCCCCAACTATCCCTTACCACAACAAACGAAACCATATCATCTTAAAAATACAAAAAAAGGTGTACAAATCTTAACAAACTATGCCAGACTCACCTAAATTACTTCGGCTACTCTAAATCATCACCAAATAACCCTTACCACAACAAACTAAACCCAATCACTTTTAATTTACAAAAAAATGCTACTAACCATAGCAAACTATGCCAAACTCACCACAATTACTTCGGCTTTCAAAAATCACCCCCAACTACACTTTACAGCAACAAACTAAGCCCAATCACTTTAAAATTACAAAAAAATGCTAAAAATCATAACAAACTATACCAGAATCACCTAAATTACTTCGGCTACCGTAAATCCCCCGAACTATCCCTTACCACAACAAACCAAACTATATCATCTTAAAATTACAAAAAAAGGTGTACAAATCATAACAAACTATGCCAGACTCTCCTAAATTACTTCGACTACTCTAAATCATCACCAACTAACCCTTACCACAACAAACTAAACCCAATCACTTTTAAATTCCAAAGAAATGCTACTAACCATAGCAAACTATGCCAAACTCACCTAAATTACTTCGGCTACCATAAATCATCACCAACTAACCCTTACCACAACAAACTAAACCCAATCACTTTTAAATTACAAAAAAATGCTACTAACCATAGCAAACTATGCCAAACTCACCTAAATAACTTCGGCTACCGTAAATCACCCCCAACTATCCCTTACTACAACAAACCAAACCATATCATCTTAAAATTACAAAAAAAGATGTACAACTCATAACAAACTATGCCAGACTCACCTAAATTACTTCGGCTACTCTAAATCATCACCAAATAACCCTTACCACAACAAACTAAACCCAATCACTTTTAAATTACAAAAAAATGCTACTAACCATAGCAAACTATGCCAAACTCACCTAAATTACTTCGGCTAACAAAAATCACTCCCAACTACACTTTACAACAACAAACTAAGCCAAATCACTTTAAAATTACAAAAAAATGCTAAAGATCATAACAAACTATACCAGAATCACATAAATTACTTCGGCTACCGTAAATCACCCCCAACTATCCCTTACCACAACAAACGAAACCATATCATCTTAAAAATACAAAAAAAGGTGTACAAATCTTAACAAACTATGCCAGACTCACCTAAATTACTTCGGCTACTCTAAATCATCACCAAATAACCCTTACCACAACAAACTAAACCCAATCACTTTTAATTTACAAAAAAATGCTACTAACCATAGCAAACTATGCCAAACTCACCACAATTACTTCGGCTTTCAAAAATCACCCCCAACTACACTTTACAGCAACAAACTAAGCCCAATCACTTTAAAATTACAAAAAAATGCTAAAAATCATAACAAACTATACCACAATCACCTAGATTACTTCGGCTACCGAAAATCACCCCCAACTATCCCTTACTACAACAAACCAAACCATATCATCTTAAAATTACAAAAAAAGGTGTACAAATCATAACAAACTATGCCAGACTCACCTAAATTACTTCGGCTACTCTAAATCATCACCAACTAACCCTTACCACAACAAACTAAACCCAATCACTTTTAAATTACAAAAAAATGCTACTAACCATAGCAAACTATGCCAAACTCCCCTAAATTACTTCGGCTACCATAAATCATCATCAACTAACCCTTACCACAACAAACTAAACCCTATTACTTTTAAATTACAAAAAAATGCTACTAACCATAGCAAACTATGCCAAACTCCCCTAAATTACTTCGGCTACCATAAATCATCACCAACTAACCCTTACCACAACAAACTAAACCCAATCACTTTTAAATTACAAAAAAATGCTACTAACCATAGCAAACTATGCCAAACTCCCCTAAATTACTTCGGCTACCATAAATCATCACCAACTAACCCTTACCACAACAAACTAAACCCAATCACTTTTAAATTACAAAAAAATGCTACTAACCATAGCAAACTATGCCAAACTCACCTAAATTACTTCGGCTATCAAAAATCACCCCCAACTACACTTTACAGCAACAAACTAAGCCCAATCACTTTAAAATTACAAAATAATGCTAAAAATCATAACAAACTATACCAAAATCACCTAAATTACTTCGGCTACCGTAAATCACCCCCAACTATCCCTTACCACAACAAACCAAACCATATCATCTTAAAATTACAAAAAAAAGTGTACAAATCATAACAAACTATGCCAGACTCACCTAAATTACTTCGGCTACTCTAAATCATCACCAACTAACCCTTACCACAACAAACTAAACCCAATCACATTTAAATTACAAAAAAATGCTACTAACCATAGCAAACTATGCCAAACTCACCTAAATTACTTCGGCTATCAAAAATCACCCCCAACTACACTTTACAGCAACAAACTAAGCCCAATCACTCTAAAATTACAAAAAAATGCTAAAAATCATAACAAACTATCCAGAATCACCTAAATTACTTCGGCTACCGTAAATCCCCCCAACTATTCCTTACCACAACAAACCAAACTATATCATCTTAAAATTACAAAAAAAGGTGTACATATCATAACAAACTATGCCAGACTCTCCTAAATTACTTCGGCTACTCTAAATCATCACCAACTAACCCTTACCACAACAAACTAAACCCAATCACATTTAAATTACAAAGAAATGCTACTAACCATAGCAAACTATGCCAAACTCACCTAAATTACTTCGGCTACCATAAATCTTCACCAACTAACCCTTACCACTACAAACTAAACCCAATCACTTTTAAATTACAAAAAAATGTTACTAACCATTGCAAACTATGCCAAACTCACCTAAATTACTTTGGCTATCAAAAATCACCTTAAACTACACTTTACAGCAACAATCTAAGTCCAATCACTTTAAAATTACAAAAAAATGCTAAAAATTATAACAAACTATACCAGAATCACCTAAATTACTTCGGCTACCGTAAATCACCCCCAACTATCCCTTACCACAACAAACCAAACCATATCATCTTAAAATTACAAAAAAAGGTGTACAAATCATAACAAACTATGCCAGACTCACCTAAATTACTTCGGCTACTCTAAATCATCACCAACTAACCCTTACCACAACAAACTAAACCCAATCACTTTTAAATTACAAAAAAATGCTACTAACCATAGCAAACTATGCCAAACTCACCTAAATTACTTCGGCTACCATAAATCATCACCAACTAACCCTTACCACAACAAACTAAACCCAATCACTTTTAAATTACAAAAAAATGCTACTAACCATAGCAAACTATGCCAAACTCCCCTAAATTACTTCGGCTACCATAAATCATCACCAACTAACCCTTACCACAACAAACTAAACCCAATCACTTTTAAATTACAAAAAAATGCTACTAACCATAGCAAACTATGCCAAACTCACCTAAATTACTTCGGCTATCAAAAATCACCCCCAACTACACTTTACAGCAACAAACTAAGCCCAATCACTTTAAAATTACAAAATAATGCTAAAAATCATGACAAACTATACCAAAATCACCTAAATTACTTCGGCTACCGTAAATCACCCCCAACTATCCCTTACCACAACAAACCAAACCATATCATCTTAAAATTACAAAAAAAAGTGTACAAATCATAACAAACTATGCCAGACTCACCTAAATTACTTCGGCTACTCTAAATCATCACCAACTAACCCTTACCACAACAAACTAAACCCAATCACATTTAAATTACAAAAAAATGCTACTAACCATAGCAAACTATGCCAAACTCACCTAAATTACTTCGGCTATCAAAAATCACCCCCAACTACACTTTACAGCAACAAACTAAGCCCAATCACTCTAAAATTACAAAAAAATGCTAAAAATCATAACAAACTATCCAGAATCACCTAAATTACTTCGGCTACCGTAAATCCCCCCAACTATTCCTTACCACAACAAACCAAACTATATCATCTTAAAATTACAAAAAAAGGTGTACAAATTATAACAAACTATGCCAGACTCTCCTAAATTACTTCGGCTACTCTAAATCATCACCAACTAACCCTTACCACAACAAACTAAACCCAATCACATTTAAATTACAAAGAAATGCTACTAACCATAGCAAACTATGCCAAACTCACCTAAATTACTTCGGCTACCATAAATCATCACCAACTAACCCTTACCACTACAAACTAAACCCAATCACTTTTAAATTACAAAAAAATGTTACTAACCATTGCAAACTATGCCAAACTCACCTAAATTACTTTGGCTATCAAAAATCACCTCAAACTACACTTTACAGCAACAATCTAAGTCCAATCACTTTAAAATTACAAAAAAATGCTAAAAATCGTAACAAACTATACCAGAATCACCTAAATTACTTCGGCTACCGTAAATCACCCATAACTATCCCTTACCACAACAAACCAAACCATATCATCTTAAAATTACAAAAAAAGGTGTACAAATCATAACAAACTATGCCAGACTCACCTAAATTACTTCGGCTACTCTAACTCATCACCAACTAACCCTTACCACAACAAACTAAACCCAATCATATTTAAATTACAAAAAAATGCTACTAACCATAGCAAACTATGCCAAACTCACCTAAATTACTTCGGCTATTAAAAATCACCCCCAACTACACTTTACAGCAACAAACTAAGCCCAATCACTTTAAAATTACAAAAAAATGCTAAAAATCATAACAAACTATACCAGAAACACCTAAATTACTTCGGCAACCGTAAATCCCCCCAACAATCCCTTACCACAACAAACCAAACTATATCATCTTAAAATTACAAAAAAAGGTGTACAAATCATAACAAACTATGCCAGACTCTCCTAAATTACTTCGGCTACTCTAAATCATCACCAACTAACCCTTACCACAACAAACTAAACACAATCACTTTTAAATTACAAAAAAATGCTACTAACCATAGCAAACTATGCCAAACTTACCTAAATTACTTCGGCTATCAAAAATCATCACCAACTAACCCTTACCACTACAAACTAAACCCAATCACTTTTAAATTACAAAAAAATGCTACTAACCATAGCAAACTATGCCAAACTCACCTAAATTACTTCGGCTATCAAAAATCACCTCAAATTACACTTTACAGCAACAAAGTCCAATCACTTTAAAATTACAAAAAAATGCTAAAAATCATAACAAACTATACCAGAATCTCCTAAATTACTTCGGCTACCGTAAATCACCCCAACTATCCCTTACCACAACAAACCAAACCATATCATCTTAAAATTACAAAAAAAGATGTACAAATCATAACAAACTATGCCAGACTCACCTAAATTACTTCGGCTACTCTAAATCATCACCAACTAACCCTTACCACAACAAACTAAACCCAATCACTTTTAAATTACAAAAAAATGCTACTAACCATAGCAAACTATGCCAAACTCACCTAAATTACTTCGGCTATCAAAAATCACCCCCAACTACACTTTACAGCAACAAACTAAGCCCAATCACTTTAAAATTACAAAAAAATGCTATAAATCATAACAAACTGTACCAGAATCACCTAAATTACTTCGGCTACCGTAAATCACCCCCAACAATTCCTTACCACAACAAAACAAACCATATCATCTTAAAATTACAAAAAAGGTGTACAAATCATAACAAACTATGCCAGACTCACCTAAATTACTTCGGCTACTCTAAATCATCACCAACTAACCCTTACCACAACAAACTAAACCCAATCACTTTTAAATTACAAAAATGCTACTAACCATAGCAAACTATGCCAAACTCACCTAAATTACTTCGGCTACCATAAATCATCACCAACTAACCCTTACCACAACAAACTAAACCCAATCACTTTTAAATTACAAAAAAATGCTACTAACCATAGCAAACTATGCCAAACTCACCTAAATTACTTCGGCTATCAAAAATCACCCCCAACTACACTTTACAGCAACAAACTAAGCCCAATCACTTTAAAATTACAAAAAAATGCTAAAAATCATAACAAACTATACCAGAATCACCTTAATTACTTCGCCTACCGTAAATCACCCCCAACAATTCCTTACCACAACAAACCAAACCATATCATCTTAAAATTACAAAAAAGGTGTACAAATCATAACAAACTATGCCAGACTCACCTAAATTACTTCGGCTACTCTAAATCATCACCAACTAACCCTTACCACAACAAACTAAACCCAATCACTTTTAAATTACAAAAATGCTACTAACCATAGCAAACTATGCCAAACTCACCTAAATTACTTCGGCTACCATAAATCATCACCAACTAACCCTTACCACAACAAACTAAACCCAATCACTTTTAAATTACAAAAAAATGCTACTAACCATAGCAAACTATGCCAAACTCACCTAAATTACTTCAGCTATCAAAAATCACCCCCAACTAAACTTTACAGCAACAAGCTAAACCCAATCACTTTAAAATCACAAAAAAATGCTAAAAATCATAACAAACTATACCAGAATCACCTAAATTACTTCGGCTACCGTAAATCACCCCCAACTATCCCTTAAGACAACAAACCAAACCATATCATCTTAAAATTGCAAAAAAAGGTGTACAAATCATAACAAACTATGCCAGACTCACCTAAATTACTTCGGCTACTCTAAATCATCACCAACTAACCCTTACCACAACAAACTAAACCCAATCACTTTTAAATTACAAAAACATGCTACTAACCATAGCAAACTATGCCAAACTCACCTAAATTACTTCGGCTACCATAAATCATCACCAACTAACCCTTACCACAACAAACTAAACCCAATCACTTTTAAATTACAAAAAAATGCTACTAACCATAGCAAACTATGCCAAACTCACCTAAATTACTTCGGCTATCAAAAATCACCCCCAACTAAACTTTACAGCAACAAGCTAAGCCCAATTACTTTAAAATCACAAAAAAAAGCTAAAAATCATAACAAACTATACCAGAATCACCTAAATTACTTCGGCTACCGTAAATCACCCCCAACTATCCCTTAAGACAACAAACCAAACCATATCATTTTAAAATTGCAAAAAAAGGTGTACAAATCATAACAAACTATGCCAGACTCACCTAAATTACTTCGGCTACTCTAAATCATCACCAACTAACCCTTACCACAACAAACTAAACCCAATCACTTTTAAATTACAAAAATGCTACTAACCATAGCAAACTATGCCAAACTCACCTAAATTACTTCGGCTACCATAAATCATCACCAACTAACCCTTACCACAACAAACTAAACCCAAACACTTTTAAATTACAAAAAAATGCTACTAACCATAGCAAACTATGCCAAACTCACCTAAATTACTTCGGCTATCAAAAATCACCCCCAACTACACTTTACAGCAACAAACTAAGCCCAATCACTTTAAAATTACAAAAAAATGCTAAAAATCATAACAAACTATACCAGAATCACCTAAATTACTTCGCCTACCGTAAATCACCCCCAACAATTCCTTACCACAACAAACCAAACCATATCATCTTAAAATTACAAAAAAGATGTACAAATCATAACAAACTATGCCAGACTCACCTAAATTACTTCGGTTACTCTAAATCATCACCAACTAACCCTTACCACAACAAACTAAACCCAATCACTTTTAAATTAGAAAAATGCTACTAACCATAGCAAACTATGCCAAACTCACCTAAATTACTTCGGCTACCATAAATCATCACCAACTAACCCTTACCACAACAAACTAAATCCAATCACTTTTAAATTACAAAAAAATGCTACTAACCATAGCAAACTATGCCAAACTCACCTAAATTACTTCGGCTATCAAAAATCACCCCCAACTAAACTTTACAGCAACAAGCTAAGCCCAATCAGTTTAAAATCACAAAAAAATGCTAAAAATCATAACAAACTATACCAGAATCACCTAAATTACTTCGGCTACTCTAAATCATCACCAACTAACCCTTACCACAACAAACTAAACCCAATCAATTTTAAATTACAAAAAAATGCTACTAACCATAGCAAACTATGCCAAACTCACCTAAATTACTTCGGCTATCAAAAATCACCCCCAACTAAACTTTACAGCAACAAGCTAAGCCCAATCAGTTTAAAATCACAAAAAAATGCTAAAAATCATAACAAACTATACCAGAATCACCTAAATTACTTCGGCTACCGTAAATCACCCCCAACTATCCCTTACTACAACAAACCAAACCATATCATCTTAAAATTACAAAAAAAGTTGTACAAATCATAACAAACTATGCCAGACTCACCTAAATTACTTCGGCTACTCTAAATCATCACCAACTAACCCTTACCACAACAAACTAAACCCAATCAATTTTAAATTACAAAAAAATGCTACTAACCATAGCAAACTATGCCAAACTCACCTAAATTACTTCGGCTACCATAAATCATCACCAACTAACCCTTACCACAACAAACTAAACCCAATTACTTTTAAATTACAAAAAAATGCTAAAAATCATAACAAACTATAGCAGAATCACTAAAATTACTTCGGCCACCGTAAATCACCCCCAACTATTCTTTACCACAACAAACCAAACCATATCATCTTAAAATTACAAAAAAAGGTGTACAAATCATAACAAACTATGCCAGACTCACCTAAATTACTTCGGCTACTCTAAATCATCACCAACTAACCCTTACCACAACAAACTAAACCCAATCACTTTTAAATTACAAAAAAATGCTACTAACCATAGCAAACTATGCCAAACTCACCTAAATTACTTCGGCTATCAAAAATCACCTCCAACTACACTTTACAGCAACAAACTAAGCCCAATCACTTTAAAATTACAAAAAAATGCTAAAAATCATAACAAACTATACCAGAATCACCTAAATTACTTCGGCTACCGTAAATCCCCCGAACTATCCCTTACCACAACAAACCAAACTATATTATCTTAAAATTACAAAAAAAGGTGTACAAATCATAACAAACTATGCCAGACTCTCCTAAATTACTTCGGCTACTCTAAATCATTACCAACTAACCCTTACCACAACAAACTAAACCCAATCACTTTTAAATTACAAAGAAATGCTACTAACCATAGCAAACTATGCCAAACTCACCTAAATTACTTCGGCTACCATAAATCATCACCAACTAACCCTTACCACAACAAACTAAACCCAATCACTTTTAAATTACAAAAAAATGCTACTAACCATAGCAAACTATGCCAAACTCACCTAAATTGGCTACCGTAAATCACCCCCAACTATCCCTTACTACAACAAACCAAACCATATCATCTTAAAATTACAAAAAAAGGTGTACAAATCATAACAAACTATGCCAGACTCACCTAAATTACTTCGGCTACTCTAAATCATCACCAACTAACCCTTACCACAACAAACTAAACCCAATCACTTTTAAATTACAAAAAAATGCTACTAACCATAGCAAACTATGCCAAACTCACCTAAATTATTTCGGCTACTATAAATCATCACCAACTAACCCTTACCACAACAAACTAAACCCAATTACTTTTAAATTACAAAAAAATGCTAAAAATCATAACAAACTATACCAGAATCACCTAAATTACTTCGGCTACCGTAAATCACCCCCAACTATCCCTTACCACAACAAACCAAACCATATCATCTTTAAATTACAAAAAAAGGTGTAAAAATCATAACAAACTATGCCAGACTCACCTAAATTACTTCGGCTACTCTAAATCATCTCCAACTAACCCTTACCACAACAAACTAAACCCAATCACTTTTAAATTACAAAAAAATGCTACTAACCATAGCAAACTATGCCAAACTCACCTAAATTACTTCGGCTACCATAAATCATCACCAACTAACCCTTACCACAACAAACTAAACCCAGTCACTTTTAAATTACAAAAAAATGCTACTAACCATAGCAAACTATGCCAAACTCACCTAAATTACTTCGGCTATCAAAAATCACCCCCAACTACACTTTACAGCAACAAACTAAGCCCAATCACTTTAAACTTACAAAAAAATGCTAAAAATCATAACAAACTATACCAGAATCACCTAAATTACTTCGGCTACCGTAAATCACCCCCAACTATCCCTTACCACAACAAACCAAACCATATCATCTTAAAATTACAAAAAAAGGTGTACAAATCATAACAAACTATGCCAGACTCACCTAAATTACTTCGGCTACTCTAAATCATCACCAACTTACCCTTACCACAACAAACTAAACCCAATCACTTTTAAATTACAAAAAAATGCTACTAACCATAGCAAACTATGCCAAACTCACCTAAATTACTTCGGCTATCAAAAATCACCCCCAACTACACTTTACAACAACAAACTAACCCAATCACTTTAAAATTACAAAAAAATGCTAAAGATAATAACAAACTATACCAGAATCACCTAAATTACTTCGGCTACCGTAAATCACCCCCAACTATCCCTTACCACAACAAACGAAACCATATCATCTTTAAAATACAAAAAAAGGTGTACAAATCATAACAAACTATGCCAGACTTACCTAAATTACTTCGGCTACTCTAAATCATCACCAACTAACCCTTACCACAACAAACACAACCCAATCACTTTTAAATTACAAAAAAATGCTACTAACCATAGCAAACTATGCCAAACTCACCTAAATTACTTCGGCTATCAAAAATCACACCCAAATACACTTTACAGCAACAAACTAAGCCCAATCACTTTAAAATTACAAAAAAATGCTAAAAATCATAACAAACTATACCAGAATCACCTAAATTACTTCGGCTACCGTAAATCACCCCCAACTATCCCTTACTACAACAAACCAAACCATATCATCTTAAAATTACAAAAAAAGTTGTACAAATCATAACAAACTATGCCAGACTCACCTAAATTACTTCGGCTACTCTAAATCATCACCAACTAACCCTTACCACAACAAACTAAACCCAATCACTTTTAAATTACAAAAAAATGCTACTAACCATAGCAAACTATGCCAAACTCACCTAAATTACTTCGGCTACCATAAATCATCACCAACTAACCCTTACCACAACAAACTAAACCCAATTACTTTTAAATTACAAAAAATGCTAAAAATCATAACAAACTATAGCAGAATCACCTAAATTACTTCGGCCACCGTAAATCACCCCCAACTATCCCTTACCACAACAAACCAAACCATATCATCTTAAAATTACAAAAAAAGGTGTACAAATCATAACAAACTATGCCAGACTCACCTAAATTACTTCGGCTACTCTAAATCATCACCAACTAACCCTTACCACAACAAACTAAACCCAATCACTTTTAAATTACAAAAAAATGCTACTAACCATAGCAAACTATGCCAAACTCACCTAAATTACTTCGGCTATCAAAAATCACCTCCAACTACACTTTACAGCAACAAACTAAGCCCAATCACTTTAAAATTACAAAAAAATGCTAAAAATCATAACAAACTATACCAGAATCACCTAAATTACTTCGGCTACCGTAAATCCCCCGAACTATCCCTTACCACAACAAACCAAACTATATCATCTTAAAATTACAAAAAAAGGTGTACAAATCATAACAAACTATGCCAGACTCTCCTAAATTACTTCGACTACTCTAAATCATCACCAACTAACCCTTACCACAACAAACTAAACCCAATCACTTTTAAATTCCAAAGAAATGCTACTAACCATAGCAAACTATGCCAAACTCACCTAAATTACTTCGGCTACCATAAATCATCACCAACTAACCCTTACCACAACAAACTAAACCCAATCACTTTTAAATTACAAAAAAATGCTACTAACCATAGCAAACTATGCCAAACTCACCTAAATAACTTCGGCTACCGTAAATCACCCCCAACTATCCCTTACTACAACAAACCAAACCATATCATCTTAAAATTACAAAAAAAGATGTACAACTCATAACAAACTATGCCAGACTCACCTAAATTACTTCGGCTACTCTAAATCATCACCAACTAACCCTTACCACAACAAACTAAACCCAATCACTTTTAAATTACAAAAAAATGCTACTAACCATAGCAAACTATGCCAATCTCACCTAAATTACTTCGGCTACCATAAATCATCACCAACTAACCCTTACCACAACAAACTAAACCCAATTACTTTTAAATTACAAAAAAATGCTAAAAATCATAACAAACTATACCAGAATCACCTAAATTACTTCGGCTACCGTAAATCACCCCCAACTATCCCTTACCACAACAAACCAAACCATATCATCTTAAAATTACAAAAAAAGGTGTACAATTCATAACAAACTATGCCAGACTCACCTAAATTACTTCGGCTACTCTAAATCATCACCAACTAACCCTTACCACAACAAACTAAACCCAATCACTTTTAAATTACAAAAAAATGCTACTAACCATAGCAAACTATGCCAAACTCACCTAAATTATTTCGGCTACTATAAATCATCACCAACTAACCCTTACCACAACAAACTAAACCCAATTACTTTTAAATTACAAAAAAATGCTAAAAATCATAACAAACTATACCAGAATCACCTAAATTACTTCGGCTACCGTAAATCACCCCCAACTATCCCTTACCACAACAAACCAAACCATATCATCTTTAAATTACAAAAAAAGGTGTAAAAATCATAACAAACTATGCCAGACTCACCTAAATTACTTCGGCTACTCTAAATCATCTCCAACTAACCCTTACCACAACAAACTAAACCCAATCACTTTTAAATTACAAAAAAATGCTACTAACCATAGCAAACTATGCCAAACTCACCTAAATTACTTCGGCTACCATAAATCATCACCAACTAACCCTTACCACAACAAACTAAACCCAGTCACTTTTAAATTACAAAAAAATGCTACTAACCATAGCAAACTATGCCAAACTCACCTAAATTACTTCGGCTATCAAAAATCACCCCCAACTACACTTTACAGCAACAAACTAAGCCCAATCACTTTAAACTTACAAAAAAATGCTAAAAATCATAACAAACTATACCAGAATCACCTAAATTACTTCGGCTACCGTAAATCACCCCCAACTATCCCTTACCACAACAAACCAAACCATATCATCTTAAAATTACAAAAAAAGGTGTACAAATCATAACAAACTATGCCAGACTCACCTAAATTACTTCGGCTACTCTAAATCATCACCAACTTACCCTTACCACAACAAACTAAACCCAATCACTTTTAAATTACAAAAAAATGCTACTAACCATAGCAAACTATGCCAAACTCACCTAAATTACTTCGGCTATCAAAAATCACCCCCAACTACACTTTACAACAACAAACTAACCCAATCACTTTAAAATTACAAAAAAATGCTAAAGATAATAACAAACTATACCAGAATCACCTAAATTACTTCGGCTACCGTAAATCACCCCCAACTATCCCTTACCACAACAAACGAAACCATATCATCTTTAAAATACAAAAAAAGGTGTACAAATCATAACAAACTATGCCAGACTTACCTAAATTACTTCGGCTACTCTAAATCATCACCAACTAACCCTTACCACAACAAACACAACCCAATCACTTTTAAATTACAAAAAAATGCTACTAACCATAGCAAACTATGCCAAACTCACCTAAATTACTTCGGCTATCAAAAATCACACCCAAATACACTTTACAGCAACAAACTAAGCCCAATCACTTTAAAATTACAAAAAAATGCTAAAAATCATAACAAACTATACCAGAATCACCTAAATTACTTCGGCTACCGTAAATCACCCCCAACTATCCCTTACTACAACAAACCAAACCATATCATCTTAAAATTACAAAAAAAGTTGTACAAATCATAACAAACTATGCCAGACTCACCTAAATTACTTCGGCTACTCTAAATCATCACCAACTAACCCTTACCACAACAAACTAAACCCAATCACTTTTAAATTACAAAAAAATGCTACTAACCATAGCAAACTATGCCAAACTCACCTAAATTACTTCGGCTACCATAAATCATCACCAACTAACCCTTACCACAACAAACTAAACCCAATTACTTTTAAATTACAAAAAATGCTAAAAATCATAACAAACTATAGCAGAATCACCTAAATTACTTCGGCCACCGTAAATCACCCCCAACTATCCCTTACCACAACAAACCAAACCATATCATCTTAAAATTACAAAAAAAGGTGTACAAATCATAACAAACTATGCCAGACTCACCTAAATTACTTCGGCTACTCTAAATCATCACCAACTAACCCTTACCACAACAAACTAAACCCAATCACTTTTAAATTACAAAAAAATGCTACTAACCATAGCAAACTATGCCAAACTCACCTAAATTACTTCGGCTATCAAAAATCACCTCCAACTACACTTTACAGCAACAAACTAAGCCCAATCACTTTAAAATTACAAAAAAATGCTAAAAATCATAACAAACTATACCAGAATCACCTAAATTACTTCGGCTACCGTAAATCCCCCGAACTATCCCTTACCACAACAAACCAAACTATATCATCTTAAAATTACAAAAAAAGGTGTACAAATCATAACAAACTATGCCAGACTCTCCTAAATTACTTCGACTACTCTAAATCATCACCAACTAACCCTTACCACAACAAACTAAACCCAATCACTTTTAAATTCCAAAGAAATGCTACTAACCATAGCAAACTATGCCAAACTCACCTAAATTACTTCGGCTACCATAAATCATCACCAACTAACCCTTACCACAACAAACTAAACCCAATCACTTTTAAATTACAAAAAAATGCTACTAACCATAGCAAACTATGCCAAACTCACCTAAATAACTTCGGCTACCGTAAATCACCCCCAACTATCCCTTACTACAACAAACCAAACCATATCATCTTAAAATTACAAAAAAAGATGTACAACTCATAACAAACTATGCCAGACTCACCTAAATTACTTCGGCTACTCTAAATCATCACCAACTAACCCTTACCACAACAAACTAAACCCAATCACTTTTAAATTACAAAAAAATGCTACTAACCATAGCAAACTATGCCAATCTCACCTAAATTACTTCGGCTACCATAAATCATCACCAACTAACCCTTACCACAACAAACTAAACCCAATTACTTTTAAATTACAAAAAAATGCTAAAAATCATAACAAACTATACCAGAATCACCTAAATTACTTCGGCTACCGTAAATCACCCCCAACTATCCCTTACCACAACAAACCAAACCATATCATCTTAAAATTACAAAAAAAGGTGTACAATTCATAACAAACTATGCCAGACTCACCTAAATTACTTCGGCTACTCTAAATCATCACCAACTAACCCTTACCACAACAAACTAAACCCAATCACTTTTAAATTACAAAAAATGCTTCTAACCATAGCAAACTATGCCAAACTCACCTAAATTACTTCGGCTATTAAAAATCACCTCCAACTACACTTTACAGCTACAATCTAAGCCCAATCACTTTAAAATTACAAAAAAATGCTAAAAATCATAACAAACTATACCAGAATCACCTAAATTACTTCGGCTACCGTAATCCCCCGAACTATCCCTTACCACAACAAACCAAACTATATCATCTTAAAATTACAAAAAAAGGTGTACAAATCATAACAAACTATGCCAGACTCTCCTAAATTACTTCGGCTACTCTAAATCATCACCAACTTACCCTTACCACAGCAAACTAAACCCAATCACTTTTAAATTACAAAAAAATGCTACTAACCATAGCAAACTATGCCAAACTCACCTAAATTACTTCGGCTATCAAAAATCACTCCCAACTACACTTTACAACAACAAACTAAGCCAAATCACTTTAAAATTACAAAAAAATGCTAAAGATCATAACAAACTATACCAGAATCACCTAAATTACTTCGGCTACCGTAAATCACCCCCAACTATCCCTTACCACAACAAACGAAACCATATCATCTTAAAAATACAAAAAAAGGTGTACAAATCTTAACAAACTATGCCAGACTCACCTAAATTACTTCGGCTACTCTAAATCATCACCAAATAACCCTTACCACAACAAACTAAACCCAATCACTTTTAATTTACAAAAAAATGCTACTAACCATAGCAAACTATGCCAAACTCACCACAATTACTTCGGCTTTCAAAAATCACCCCCAACTACACTTTACAGCAACAAACTAAGCCCAATCACTTTAAAATTACAAAAAAATGCTAAAAATCATAACAAACTATACCACAATCACCTAGATTACTTCGGCTACCGAAAATCACCCCCAACTATCCCTTACTACAACAAACCAAACCATATCATCTTAAAATTACAAAAAAAGGTGTACAAATCATAACAAACTATGCCAGACTCACCTAAATTACTTCGGCTACTCTAAATCATCACCAACTAACCCTTACCACAACAAACTAAACCCAATCACTTTTAAATTACAAAAAAATGCTACTAACCATAGCAAACTATGCCAAACTCACCTAAATTACTTCGGCTACCATAAATCATCATCAACTAACCCTTACCACAACAAACTAAACCCTATTACTTTTAAATTACAAAAAAATGCTAAAAATCATAACAAACTATACCAGAATCACCTAAATTACCTCGGCTACCGTAAATCACCCCCAACTATCCCTTACCACAACAAACCAAACCATATCATCTTAAAATTACAAAAAAAGGTGTACAAATCATAACAAACTATGCCAGACTCACCTAAATTACTTCGGCTACTCTAAATCATCACCAACTAACCCTTACCACAACAAACTAAACCCAATCACTTTTAAATTACAAAAAAATGCTACTAACCATAGCAAACTATGCCAAACTCACCTAAATTACTTCGGCTATCAAAAATCACCTCCAACTACACTTTACAGCAACAAACTAAGCCCAATCACTTTAAAATTACAAAAAAATGCTAAAAATCATAACAAACTATACCAGAATCACCTAAATTACTTCGGCTACCGTAAATTCCCCGAACTATCCCTTACCACAACAAACCAAACTATATCATCTTAAAATTACAAAAAAAGGTGTACAAATCATAACAAACTATGCCAGACTCTCCTAAATTACTTCGGCTACTCTAAATCATCACCAACTAACCCTTTCCACAACAAACTAAACCCAATCACTTTTAAATTACAAAGAAATGCTACTAACCATAGCAAACTATGCCAAACTCACCTAAATTACTTCGGCTACCATAAATCATCACCAACTAACCCTTACCACTACAAACTAAACCCAATCACTTTTAAATTACAAAAAAATGCTACTAACCATAGCAAATTATGCCAAACTCACCTAAATTACTTCGGCTATCAAAAATCACCTCAAACTACACTTTACAGCAACAAACTAAGTCCAATCACTTTAAAATTACAAAAAAATGCTAAAAATCATAACAAACTATACCAGAATCACCTAAATTACTTCGGCTACCGTAAATCCCCCCAACTATCCCTTACCACAACAAACCAAACCATATCATCTTAAAAATACAAAAAAAGGTGTACAAATCATAACAAACTATGCCAGACTCACCTAAATTACTTCGGCTACTCTAAATCATCACCAACTAACCCTTACCACAACAAACTAAACCCAATCACTTTTAAATTACAAAAAAATGCTACTAAGCATAGCAAACTATGCCAAACTCACCTAAATTACTTCGGCTATCAAAAATCACCCCCAACTACACTTTACAGCAACAAACTAAGCTCAATCATTTTAAAATGACAAAAAATGCTAAAAATCATAAACTATACTAGAATCACCTAAATTACTTCGGCTACCGTAAATTACCCCCAACTATCCCTTACCACAACAAACCAAACTATATCATCTTAAAATTACAAAAAAAGGTGTACAAATCATAACAAACTATGCCAGACTCACCTAAATTACTTCGGCTACTCTAAATCATCACCAACCAACCCTTACCACAACAAACTAAACCCAATCACTTTTAAATTACAAAAAAATGCTACTAACCATAGCAAACTATGCCAAACTCACCTAAATTACTTCGGCTATCAAAAATCACCCCCAACTACACTTTACAACAACAAACTAAGCCAAATCACTTTAAAATTACAAAAAAATGCTAAAGATCATAACAAACTATACCAGAATCACCTAAATTACTTCGGCTACCGTAAATCACCCCCAACTATCCCTTACCACAACACACCAAACCATATCATCTTAAAAATACAAAAAAAGGTGTACAAATCATAACAAACTATGCCAGACTCACCTAAAATACTTCGGCTACTCTAAATCATCACCAACTAACCCTTACCACAACAAACTAAACCCAATCACTTTTAAATTACAATAAAATGCTACTAAGCATAGCAAACTATGCCAAACTCACCTAAATTACTTCGGCTATCAAAAATCACCCCCAACTACACTTTACAGCAACAAACTAAGCTCAATCATTTTAAAATGACAAAAAAATGCTAAAAATCATAACAAACTATACCAGAATCACCTAAATTACTTCGGCTACCGTAATTCCCCCGAACTATCCCTTACCACAACAAACCAAACTATATGATCTTAAAATTACAAAAAAAGGTGTACAAATCATAACAAACTATGCCAGACTCTCCTAAATTACTTCGGCTACTCTAAATCATCACCAACTTACCCTTACCACAGCAAACTAAACCCAATCACTTTTAAATTACAAAAAAATGCTACTAACCATAGCAAACTATGCCAAACTCACCTAAATTACTTCGGCTATCAAAAATCACCCCCAACTACACTTTACAACAACAAACTAAGCCAAATCACTTTAAAAGACAAAAAAATGCTAAAGATCATAACAAACTATACCAGAATCACCTAAATTACTTCGGCTACCGTAAATCACCCCCAACTATCCCTTACCACAACAAACGAAACCATATCATCTTAAAAATACAAAAAAAGGTGTACAAATCATAACAAACTATGCCAGACTCACCTAAATTACTTCGGCTACTCTAAATCATCACCAAATAACCCTTACCACAACAAACTAAACCCAATCACTTTTAAATTACAAAAAAATGCTACTAACCATAGCAAACTATGCCAAACTCACCACAATTACTTCGGCTATCAAAAATCACCCCCAACTACACTTTACAGCAACAAACTAAGCCCAATCACTTTAAAATTACAAAAAAATGCTAAAAATCATAACAAACTATACCAGAATCACCTAAATTACTTCGGCTACCGTAAATCACCCCCAACTATCCGTTACTACAACAAACCAAACCATATCATCTTAAAATTACAAAAAAAGGTGTACAAATCATAACAAACTATGCCAGACTCACCTAAATTACTTCGGCTACTCTAAATCATCACCAACTAACCCTTACCACAACAAACTAAACCCAATCAATTTTAAATTACAAAAAAATACTACTAACCATAGCAAACTATGCCAAACTCACCTAAATTACTTCGGCTACCATAAATCATCATTAACTAACCCTTACCACAACTAACTAAACCCAATTACTTTTAAATTACAAAAAATTGCTAAAAATCATAACAAACTATACCAGAATCTCCTAAATTACCTCGGCTACCGTAAATCACCCCCAACTATCCCTTACCACAACAAACCAAACCATATCATCTTAAAATTACAAAAAAAGGTGTACAAATCATAACAAACTATGCCAGACTCACCTAAATTACTTCGGCTACTTTAAATCATCACCAACTAACCCTTACCACAACAAACTAAACCCAATTACTTTTAAATTACAAAAAAATGCTACTAAGCATAGCAAACTATGCCAAACTCACCTAAATTACTTCGGCTATCAAAAATCACCCCCAACTACACTTTACAGCAACAAACTAAGCTCAATCATTTTAAAATGACAAAAAATGCTAAAAATCATAAACTATACCAGAATCACCTAAATTACTTCGGCTACCGTAAATTACCCCCAACTATCCCTTACCACAACAAACCAAACTATATCATCTTAAAATTACAAAAAAAGGTGTACAAATCATAACAAACTATGCCAGACTCACCTAAATTACTTCGGCTACTCTAAATCATCACCAACTTACCCTTACCACAACAAACTAAACCCAATCACTTTTAAATTACAAAAAAATGCTACTAACCATAGCAAACTATGCCAAACTCACCTAAATTACTTCGGCTATCAAAAATCACCCCCAACTACACTTTACAACAACAAACTAACCCAATCACTTTAAAATTACAAAAAAATGCTAAAGATAATAACAAACTATACCAGAATCACCTAAATTACTTCGGCTACCGTAAATCACCCCCAACTATCCCTTACCACAACAAACGAAACCATATCATCTTTAAAATACAAAAAAAGGTGTACAAATCATAACAAACTATGCCAGACTTACCTAAATTACTTCGGCTACTCTAAATCATCACCAACTAACCCTTACCACAACAAACACAACCCAATCACTTTTAAATTACAAAAAAATGCTACTAACCATAGCAAACTATGCCAAACTCACCTAAATTACTTCGGCTAACATAAATCATCACCAACTAACTCTTACCACTACAAACTAAACCCAATCACTTTTAAATTACAAAAAAATGCTACTAACCATAGCAAACTATGCCAAACTCACCTAAATTACTTCGGCTATCAAAAATCACCTCAAACTACACTTTACAGCAACAAACTAAGTCCAATCACTTTAAAATTACAAAAAATGCTAAAAATCATAACAAACTATACCAGAATCTCCTAAATTACCTCGGCTACCGTAAATCACCCCCAACTATCCCTTACCACAACAAACCAAACCATATCATCTTAAAATTACAAAAAAAGGTGTACAAATCATAACAAACTATGCCAGACTCTCCTAAATTACTTCGGCTACCGTAAATCACCCCCAACTATCCCTTACCACAACAAACCAAACCATATCATCTTAAAATTACAAAAAAAGGTGTACAAATCATAACAAACTATGCCAGACTCACCTAAATTACTTCGGCTACTCTAAATCATCACCAACTTACCCTTACCACAACAAACTAAACCCAATCACTTTTAAATTACAAAAAAATGCTACTAACCATAGCAAACTATGCCAAACTCACCTAAATTACTTCGGCTATCAAAAATCACCCCCAACTACACTTTACAACAACAAACTAACCCAATCACTTTAAAATTACAAAAAAATGCTAAAGATAATAACAAACTATACCAGAATCACCTAAATTACTTCGGCTACCGTAAATCACCCCCAACTATCCCTTACCACAACAAACGAAACCATATCATCTTTAAAATACAAAAAAAGGTGTACAAATCATAACAAACTATGCCAGACTTACCTAAATTACTTCGGCTACTCTAAATCATCACCAACTAACCCTTACCACAACAAACACAACCCAATCACTTTTAAATTACAAAAAAATGCTACTAACCATAGCAAACTATGCCAAACTCACCTAAATTACTTCGGCTATCAAAAATCACACCCAAATACACTTTACAGCAACAAACTAAGCCCAATCACTTTAAAATTACAAAAAAATGTTAAAAATCATAACAAACTATACCAGAATCACCTAAATTACTTCGGCTACCGTAAATCACCCCCGACTATCCCTTACTACAACAAACCAAACCATATCATCTTAAAATTACAAAAAAAGTTGTACAAATCATAACAAACTATGCCAGACTCTCCTAAATTACTTCGACTACTCTAAATCATCACCAACTAACCCTTACCACAACAAACTAAACCCAATCACTTTTAAATTCCAAAGAAATGCTACTAACCATAGCAAACTATGCCAAACTCACCTAAATTACTTCGGCTACCATAAATCATCACCAACTAACCCTTACCACAACAAACTAAACCCAATCACTTTTAAATTACAAAAAAATGCTACTAACCATAGCAAACTATGCCAAACTCACCTAAATAACTTCGGCTACCGTAAATCACCCCCAACTATCCCTTACTACAACAAACCAAACCATATCATGTTAAAATTACAAAAAAAGGTGTACAACTCATAACAAACTATGCCAGACTCACCTAAATTACTTCGGCTACTCTAAATCATCACCAACTAACCCTTACCACAACAAACTAAACCCAATCACTTTTAAATTACAAAAAAATGCTACTAACCATAGCAAACTATGCCAAACTCACCTAAATTACTTCGGCTACCATAAATCATCACCAACTAACCCTTACCACAACAAACTAAACCCAATTACTTTTAAATTACAAAAAAATGCTAAAAATCATAACAAGCTATACCAGAATCACCTAAATTACTTCGGCTACCGTAAATCACCCCCAACTATCCCTTACCACAACAAACCAAACCATATCATCTTAAAATTACAAAAAAAGGTGTACAAATCATAACAAACTATGCCAGACTCACCTAAATTACTTCGGCTACTCTAAATCATCACCAACTAACCCTTACCACAACAAACTAAACCCAATCACTTTTAAATTACAAAAAATGCTTCTAACCATAGCAAACTATGCCAAACTCACCTAAATTACTTGGGCTATCAAAAATCACCTCCAACTACACTTTACAGCAACAATCTAAGCCCAATCACTTTAAAATTACAAAAAAATGCTAAAAATCATAACAAATTATACCAGAATCACCTAAATTACTTCGGCTACCGTAATCCCCCGAACTATCCCTTACCACAACAAACCAAACTATATCATCTTAAAATTACAAAAAAAGGTGTACAAATCATAACAAACTATGCCAGACTCTCCTAAATTACTTCGGCTACTCTAAATCATCACCAACTTACCCTTACCACAGCAAACTAAACCCAATCACTTTTAAATTACAAAAAAATGCTACTAACCATAGCAAACTATGCCAAACTCACCTAAATTACTTCGGCTATCAAAAATCACTCCCAACTACACTTTACAAAAACAAACTAAGCCAAATCACTTTAAAATTACAAAAAAATGCTAAAGATCATAACAAACTATACCAGAATCACCTAAATTACTTCGGCTACCGTAAATCACCCCCAACTATCCCTTACCACAACAAACGAAACCATATCATCTTAAAAATACAAAAAAAGGTGTACAAATCTTAACAAACTATGCCAGACTCACCTAAATTACTTCGGCTACTCTAAATCATCACCAAATAACCCTTACCACAACAAACTAAACCCAATCACTTTCAATTTACAAAAAAATGCTACTAACCATAGCAAACTATGCCAAACTCACCACAATTACTTCGGCTTTCAAAAATCACCCCCAACTACACTTTACAGCAACAAACTAAGCCCAATCACTTTAAAATTACAAAAAAATGCTAAAAATCATAACAAACTATACCAGAATCACCTAAATTACTTCGGCTACCGTAAATTCCCCGAACTATCCCTTACCACAACAAACCAAACTATATCATCTTAAAATTACAAAAAAAGGTGTACAAATCATAACAAACTATGCCAGACTCTCCTAAATTACTTCGGCTACTCTAAATCATCACCAACTAACCCTTTCCACAACAAACTAAACCCAATCACTTTTAAATTACAAAGAAATGCTACTAACCATAGCAAACTATGCCAAACTCACCTAAATTACTTCGGCTACCATAAATCATCACCAACTAACCCTTACCACTACAAACTAAACCCAATCACTTTTAAATTACAAAAAAATGCTACTAACCATAGCAAATTATGCCAAACTCACCTAAATTACTTCGGCTATCAAAAATCACCTCAAACTACACTTTACAGCAACAAACTAAGTCCAATCACTTTAAAATTACAAAAAAATGCTAAAAATCATAACAAACTATACCAGAATCACCTAAATTACTTCGGCTACCGTAAATCCCCCCAACTATCCCTTACCACAACAAACCAAACCATATCATCTTAAAAATACAAAAAAAGGTGTACAAATCATAACAAACTATGCCAGACTCACCTAAATTACTTCGGCTACTCTAAATCATCACCAACTAACCCTTACCACAACAAACTAAACCCAATCACTTTTAAATTACAAAAAAATGCTACTAAGCATAGCAAACTATGCCAAACTCACCTAAATTACTTCGGCTATCAAAAATCACCCCCAACTACACTTTACAGCAACAAACTAAGCTCAATCATTTTAAAATGACAAAAAATGCTAAAAATCATAAACTATACTAGAATCACCTAAATTACTTCGGCTACCGTAAATTACCCCCAACTATCCCTTACCACAACAAACCAAACTATATCATCTTAAAATTACAAAAAAAGGTGTACAAATCATAACAAACTATGCCAGACTCACCTAAATTACTTCGGCTACTCTAAATCATCACCAACCAACCCTTACCACAACAAACTAAACCCAATCACTTTTAAATTACAAAAAAATGCTACTAACCATAGCAAACTATGCCAAACTCACCTAAATTACTTCGGCTATCAAAAATCACCCCCAACTACACTTTACAACAACAAACTAAGCCAAATCACTTTAAAATTACAAAAAAATGCTAAAGATCATAACAAACTATACCAGAATCACCTAAATTACTTCGGCTACCGTAAATCACCCCCAACTATCCCTTACCACAACACACCAAACCATATCATCTTAAAAATACAAAAAAAGGTGTACAAATCATAACAAACTATGCCAGACTCACCTAAAATACTTCGGCTACTCTAAATCATCACCAACTAACCCTTACCACAACAAACTAAACCCAATCACTTTTAAATTACAATAAAATGCTACTAAGCATAGCAAACTATGCCAAACTCACCTAAATTACTTCGGCTATCAAAAATCACCCCCAACTACACTTTACAGCAACAAACTAAGCTCAATCATTTTAAAATGACAAAAAAATGCTAAAAATCATAACAAACTATACCAGAATCACCTAAATTACTTCGGCTACCGTAATTCCCCCGAACTATCCCTTACCACAACAAACCAAACTATATGATCTTAAAATTACAAAAAAAGGTGTACAAATCATAACAAACTATGCCAGACTCTCCTAAATTACTTCGGCTACTCTAAATCATCACCAACTTACCCTTACCACAGCAAACTAAACCCAATCACTTTTAAATTACAAAAAAATGCTACTAACCATAGCAAACTATGCCAAACTCACCTAAATTACTTCGGCTATCAAAAATCACCCCCAACTACACTTTACAACAACAAACTAAGCCAAATCACTTTAAAAGACAAAAAAATGCTAAAGATCATAACAAACTATACCAGAATCACCTAAATTACTTCGGCTACCGTAAATCACCCCCAACTATCCCTTACCACAACAAACGAAACCATATCATCTTAAAAATACAAAAAAAGGTGTACAAATCATAACAAACTATGCCAGACTCACCTAAATTACTTCGGCTACTCTAAATCATCACCAAATAACCCTTACCACAACAAACTAAACCCAATCACTTTTAAATTACAAAAAAATGCTACTAACCATAGCAAACTATGCCAAACTCACCACAATTACTTCGGCTATCAAAAATCACCCCCAACTACACTTTACAGCAACAAACTAAGCCCAATCACTTTAAAATTACAAAAAAATGCTAAAAATCATAACAAACTATACCAGAATCACCTAAATTACTTCGGCTACCGTAAATCACCCCCAACTATCCGTTACTACAACAAACCAAACCATATCATCTTAAAATTACAAAAAAAGGTGTACAAATCATAACAAACTATGCCAGACTCACCTAAATTACTTCGGCTACTCTAAATCATCACCAACTAACCCTTACCACAACAAACTAAACCCAATCAATTTTAAATTACAAAAAAATACTACTAACCATAGCAAACTATGCCAAACTCACCTAAATTACTTCGGCTACCATAAATCATCATTAACTAACCCTTACCACAACTAACTAAACCCAATTACTTTTAAATTACAAAAAATTGCTAAAAATCATAACAAACTATACCAGAATCTCCTAAATTACCTCGGCTACCGTAAATCACCCCCAACTATCCCTTACCACAACAAACCAAACCATATCATCTTAAAATTACAAAAAAAGGTGTACAAATCATAACAAACTATGCCAGACTCACCTAAATTACTTCGGCTACTTTAAATCATCACCAACTAACCCTTACCACAACAAACTAAACCCAATTACTTTTAAATTACAAAAAAATGCTACTAAGCATAGCAAACTATGCCAAACTCACCTAAATTACTTCGGCTATCAAAAATCACCCCCAACTACACTTTACAGCAACAAACTAAGCTCAATCATTTTAAAATGACAAAAAATGCTAAAAATCATAAACTATACCAGAATCACCTAAATTACTTCGGCTACCGTAAATTACCCCCAACTATCCCTTACCACAACAAACCAAACTATATCATCTTAAAATTACAAAAAAAGGTGTACAAATCATAACAAACTATGCCAGACTCACCTAAATTACTTCGGCTACTCTAAATCATCACCAACTTACCCTTACCACAACAAACTAAACCCAATCACTTTTAAATTACAAAAAAATGCTACTAACCATAGCAAACTATGCCAAACTCACCTAAATTACTTCGGCTATCAAAAATCACCCCCAACTACACTTTACAACAACAAACTAACCCAATCACTTTAAAATTACAAAAAAATGCTAAAGATAATAACAAACTATACCAGAATCACCTAAATTACTTCGGCTACCGTAAATCACCCCCAACTATCCCTTACCACAACAAACGAAACCATATCATCTTTAAAATACAAAAAAAGGTGTACAAATCATAACAAACTATGCCAGACTTACCTAAATTACTTCGGCTACCGTAAATCACCCCCAACTATCCCTTACCACAACAAACCAAACCATATCATCTTAAAATTACAAAAAAAGGTGTACAAATCATAACAAACTATGCCAGACTCACCTAAATTACTTCGGCTACTCTAAATCATCACCAACTTACCCTTACCACAACAAACTAAACCCAATCACTTTTAAATTACAAAAAAATGCTACTAACCATAGCAAACTATGCCAAACTCACCTAAATTACTTCGGCTATCAAAAATCACCCCCAACTACACTTTACAACAACAAACTAACCCAATCACTTTAAAATTACAAAAAAATGCTAAAGATAATAACAAACTATACCAGAATCACCTAAATTACTTCGGCTACCGTAAATCACCCCCAACTATCCCTTACCACAACAAACGAAACCATATCATCTTTAAAATACAAAAAAAGGTGTACAAATCATAACAAACTATGCCAGACTTACCTAAATTACTTCGGCTACTCTAAATCATCACCAACTAACCCTTACCACAACAAACACAACCCAATCACTTTTAAATTACAAAAAAATGCTACTAACCATAGCAAACTATGCCAAACTCACCTAAATTACTTCGGCTATCAAAAATCACACCCAAATACACTTTACAGCAACAAACTAAGCCCAATCACTTTAAAATTACAAAAAAATGTTAAAAATCATAACAAACTATACCAGAATCACCTAAATTACTTCGGCTACCGTAAATCACCCCCGACTATCCCTTACTACAACAAACCAAACCATATCATCTTAAAATTACAAAAAAAGTTGTACAAATCATAACAAACTATGCCAGACTCTCCTAAATTACTTCGACTACTCTAAATCATCACCAACTAACCCTTACCACAACAAACTAAACCCAATCACTTTTAAATTCCAAAGAAATGCTACTAACCATAGCAAACTATGCCAAACTCACCTAAATTACTTCGGCTACCATAAATCATCACCAACTAACCCTTACCACAACAAACTAAACCCAATCACTTTTAAATTACAAAAAAATGCTACTAACCATAGCAAACTATGCCAAACTCACCTAAATAACTTCGGCTACCGTAAATCACCCCCAACTATCCCTTACTACAACAAACCAAACCATATCATGTTAAAATTACAAAAAAAGGTGTACAACTCATAACAAACTATGCCAGACTCACCTAAATTACTTCGGCTACTCTAAATCATCACCAACTAACCCTTACCACAACAAACTAAACCCAATCACTTTTAAATTACAAAAAAATGCTACTAACCATAGCAAACTATGCCAAACTCACCTAAATTACTTCGGCTACCATAAATCATCACCAACTAACCCTTACCACAACAAACTAAACCCAATTACTTTTAAATTACAAAAAAATGCTAAAAATCATAACAAGCTATACCAGAATCACCTAAATTACTTCGGCTACCGTAAATCACCCCCAACTATCCCTTACCACAACAAACCAAACCATATCATCTTAAAATTACAAAAAAAGGTGTACAAATCATAACAAACTATGCCAGACTCACCTAAATTACTTCGGCTACTCTAAATCATCACCAACTAACCCTTACCACAACAAACTAAACCCAATCACTTTTAAATTACAAAAAATGCTTCTAACCATAGCAAACTATGCCAAACTCACCTAAATTACTTGGGCTATCAAAAATCACCTCCAACTACACTTTACAGCAACAATCTAAGCCCAATCACTTTAAAATTACAAAAAAATGCTAAAAATCATAACAAATTATACCAGAATCACCTAAATTACTTCGGCTACCGTAATCCCCCGAACTATCCCTTACCACAACAAACCAAACTATATCATCTTAAAATTACAAAAAAAGGTGTACAAATCATAACAAACTATGCCAGACTCTCCTAAATTACTTCGGCTACTCTAAATCATCACCAACTTACCCTTACCACAGCAAACTAAACCCAATCACTTTTAAATTACAAAAAAATGCTACTAACCATAGCAAACTATGCCAAACTCACCTAAATTACTTCGGCTATCAAAAATCACTCCCAACTACACTTTACAAAAACAAACTAAGCCAAATCACTTTAAAATTACAAAAAAATGCTAAAGATCATAACAAACTATACCAGAATCACCTAAATTACTTCGGCTACCGTAAATCACCCCCAACTATCCCTTACCACAACAAACGAAACCATATCATCTTAAAAATACAAAAAAAGGTGTACAAATCTTAACAAACTATGCCAGACTCACCTAAATTACTTCGGCTACTCTAAATCATCACCAAATAACCCTTACCACAACAAACTAAACCCAATCACTTTCAATTTACAAAAAAATGCTACTAACCATAGCAAACTATGCCAAACTCACCACAATTACTTCGGCTTTCAAAAATCACCCCCAACTACACTTTACAGCAACAAACTAAGCCCAATCACTTTAAAATTACAAAAAAATGCTAAAAATCATAACAAACTATACCACAATCACCTAGATTACTTCGGCTACCGAAAATCACCCCCAACTATCCCTTACTACAACAAACCAAACCATATCATCTTAAAATTACAAAAAAAGGTGTACAAATCATAACAAACTATGCCAGACTCACCTAAATTACTTCGGCTACTCTAAATCATCACCAACTAACCCTTACCACAACAAACTAAACCCAATCACTTTTAAATTACAAAAAAATGCTACTAACCATAGCAAACTATGCCAAACTCACCTAAATTACTTCGGCTACCATAAATCATCATCAACTAACCCTTACCACAACAAACTAAACCCTATTACTTTTAAATTTCAAAAAAATGCTAAAAATCATTACAAACTATACCAGAATCACCTAAATTACCTCGGCTACCGTAAATCACCCCCAACTATCCCTTACCACAACAAACCAAACCATATCATCTTAAAATTACAAAAAAAGGTGTACAAATCATAACAAACTATGCCAGACTCACCTAAATTACTTCGGCTACTCTAAATCATCACCAACTAACCCTTACCACAACAAACTAAACCCAATCACTTTTAAATTACAAAAAAATGCTACTAACCATAGCAAACTATGCCAAACTCACCTAAATTACTTCGGCTATCAAAAATCACCCCCAACTACACTTTACAGCAACAAACTAAGCCCAATCACTTTAAAATTACAAAAAAATGCTAAAAATCATAACAAACTATACCAGAATCACCTTAATTACTTCGCCTACCGTAAATCACCCCCAACAATTCCTTACCACAACAAACCAAACCATATCATCTTAAAATTACAAAAAAGGTGTACAAATCATAACAAACTATGCCAGACTCACCTAAATTACTTCGGCTACTCTAAATCATCACCAACTAACCCTTACCACAACAAACTAAACCCAATCACTTTTAAATTACAAAAATGCTACTAACCATAGCAAACTATGCCAAACTCACCTAAA